>BPTQ01000001.1:83758358-83894759 GCA_019973895.1 Chrysanthemum seticuspe | reverse complement strand
CACCGAAGCGGTGAAATCAAACCGGGAGCGGTGCTGTGGTAGTATTGAGCGGTTAATCCGAGAGCAGCAATGTTGCTGTACGATTTTCTGTTTTGTAAAGTTTAGGTTGGCAACATTTTATATGGGCAAACTTTACTTTGCCAGTTTTTTTTAAAACAAAAAAAAAAAAAGTAAAAGTTTGAGTTTATGGGGAAAATGAGATATTTATTATGGGTAAAAAATGTTTTTGTAAGTGTGAAGAGTAAGTGTTGGTTTTTATTTGATAGAAGTAGTAGAATTAGGTGTTGGTTTTTACAGGGTTCTAGGGTTGCTCTACAGCAAATACTTAGAGGAGTTGAGCAGAAGTAGTTTGGGCAGGTGGGGTAGCAGAGTTTCGAGTTTGTGAAGAAATCCGACTTGCGAAGAAGTGTTTGAGCTTTGAGACGATGGGGTGGACGGGTTTGATGAAGACGAGTTGAGGAGATTCATAAACGACATCTCGTTGGGATCTTGGGACATTTTTGGTTGTGGATTAAGATGATGAAGATAGTTTATTTTTGGTTGTGAATGAGAAGTGTGAATGTTTTTGTAAAAAATGGGTATTATTTATAGAGTAAAAGGGGTATTTGAGTTTGAAAATGAAAAAAAAAAAAACAAAATTTTTTTTGACCGTTTCATTTCAAACGGGTATATTTTACAACGGTTGGATTTGAAATGTTTTGTCTTTTAGCATGTCGTTGTAACGACGAGAGCCTAATTGGCGAGTTATGATGGTGTCGTGGCGAGGGCCAAACTAAAGTGGCGAAGCCACCACGTGAGAAACGGCGAGAAACGAAATGTCGACACCCCATGCTCTAATAGCTTTTACTAACCACGTAGTATGATTGTTTTATGGGGTAATAGCAAAAAAAAGTACTATACTTGCCACCCTTTCTTCTTCAGGGTAGCGAACAAAAAATTTTGCTTCTGCGGGTAATATACTTTCAAATTCATCCTCTTTAGGGTATTTTCATGAACAGTTGGACATTTTTGCCCCTATTACCCACAAGAGCAAATGGCAAGTATGATACTTTTTTTTATCATTTGCCCTAGTTTTTTATTATGTTAAATTTTGGATATGTATTAAGATAAATTATTTAATGATTTATAATTGCGTTAAATCTATGATAAAAATGTTTTGTTTTAAGTTTACACTATTTACTTATTAAGATAATTTAGTTCCACCAGCCACTTCCATTTGCAAAGGACATGAGTTTAAATAAGTATACGCGTGCATGGCACGTGTGGGGTTCAAATAAGCAGTTTTAACCCTTACCATTTAGGCGGGAAAAGCCGTTACAGCCATTTCATCATTTCATTTGTATATAACACAATTCATTTCACATTTGTAAGCGGTTTTGATTTTGTAATTCTCTCTTGTAATAAACTTCTACAAGTCAGTAAGCCATAACAAATCCCATTAACTAATTCTTGAGCTCAATTCTTATTTGAATCTCGTTGATTCCTGTAAAAGTGTATCAACTGGTATCAAAGCAGTCAATTCCGGCATCTTAACCCATAAACCTATTGAGTTTGATTGTCGCCGATCAAATTCTGGCCAAAATACATTCGTTTCCCTATCACAAATACGTTACCCTTGTTAATTCTTATTCCGTTTTCTTAGCCAAAACACGTTTTCCGTACGGCTAGTACATTATTTATTCTTTAAAAAAAAAGTATCATACTTGCCATCATTTGCTCTTGTGGGTAAGAGGGGCAAAAATGTCCAACTGTTCATGAAAATACCCTAAAGAGGATGAATTTGAAAGTATATTATCCGCAGAAGCAAAAAAATTTGTTCGCTACCCTGAAGAAGAAAGGGTGGCAAGTATAGTATTTTTTTTTTTGCTATTAGCCCTTGTTTTATCACTCTCATCAACAGCTACACTTCCTTTTCCTTTCTTGTAAATATCAATACCCTTTTTAAACCATCATTCATGATTCTGTTAAAACTAGCGATGATGATCTACGGATAGCATCAAAATGTTATTTTAACAAAATTAATAATTTATGCCGAGAAGACATTACCACCAAAATTTTGTGAAAAAAGACTAGATAAACACTGCTGACCTTATAGTGATGGAATTAAAGGCCGTCACCATTGCAGAGTGGGAGGGAAATATGTTTTATAAGGTTGAAGTTGTAATTTTACAAAAATGCTGATATTTGCTAGATGCTTGACTCACCCTAGTCAATTCATTCTTTCTTGGCCTCTTCGTCAGTAGGGGTCTGGAATCTCACCCTCGAACCTTTTCAATGGGAGGTGATACTCACATTATATCTTGTAATGCATGCACCACAATTTGTGCATTACAGTAATGTACGGTACAAATTGTAATGGATAAATTGTGATGCATGCATCAAAAGATGTGGTGTGAGTATCAATTCTCCTTTTCTATCCCCCACCCGACCCGATTGCTTTTAAGTCTTAATGATGTCATCACAGTCTTCCTTTAAACAAAATAAAAAATCAATGAATCCATTTGGTTGACAATGTATTGAAAAAAGTATATAAGAATGACGTGATATATCAATATTGGTATAATTACGTGATATATCAATATTGGTATTAATTAATAGGGAAAATTAGCCAAATAGATCGCGCGCCCTGAGTCATATCACTTTCTGGACTACGCACTCTTGACATTTGAAACTAGACCGGTTGCCCAGCGATTTTCTTGGACCCAACCAGGGGCTGACATGTGTCCGACAACTTATGACACAAGTACGTATTTTGAAAGTATATGTCATGTATTGTAAGGTATTGTTTTTTGGGCAACTTGTATTGTTTTTTGAGCAACTTTATATTTTTGGGCAACTTGTATTTATACACGAGGATAATTTCGTCATTTTATATTTTCAATTAAAAAAAAAATCACAGACTCACCACTACATAACTCCTCTTCTCCCCACATAAACCTATCACAACTCTAAGTTATCAGTACATCTCATTCCCAGCAGCTTTTAATTGAAATCTCACAACTAGAAGTTAACTCCTCTTCTCCCACAAATTGAAGGTCTTACCTATCACAACCATCGAACCACCCGAAGTTAACTCCTCTTCTCCCCACATAAACCTATCACAGGTTTTCAATTTAACTATGGGAATGAGATGAACAGGACGACACCACTACCCGACGCCACCTCCACCAGATACTCCATAACTCACACTACCCGACGGCACCACCACCTGACGCCACCTCCACCAGATACATCTCATTCCCAGCAGCTTTTAATACCGACGGTCTCATTATTGGAACAACCACCTCTGGATTTGTTGTTAAAATTTGGGATGTCAAAAGTCAGGTATTACCATTGTTAAATTTGTGGGCGATGTCATATGGTTGTTAGTGGTTCTGCTCATAAGGTGATCATTCTTCATTTTAAGTGGTTCATTTACTGGGTGAGTTTATTTTTATAATTCTTTTTATAAAAAAAGGTGTATAGTAAGTGTTTGATGAAATGCCTAAATGTTTTTTTTGGTTTTGAAGAGTGTGAGTTTGATGGTGATCTCGTGGATAGCGGAGAACATCATTCACCTGCGAGGACATTGGTGCAACAAGCAAGGAGTGAGGCCGCCGAGTTCCGTTTCAAATAAAGATATGAGATGCCTGTTGACGCACCGGCTAGATGGTAATCCTGTCATTTTTTGCACCTTGTTAGATTTGTTGGTATTTGCTCCTCCTACGTGTGTGATAATTTGACTGATTTTTACACCTACGAATACACAAAAGGCTAGACCACTGTTCACATGAAAGAAACATGCCCCAAAAAAGTTACAAAATAGGGAAATAACAGACTCTATATCCTTGTAGGTGAACAAATTGCATTCACGATTGTAAGTATCTTTGATCCTTACAATACTGACTTGGTTAAGTCAACAATGAATAAGCTAACACACAGATGGTGCTTTTGTATATTAAAAATATTGCGCTGTTAATAAATTCTTATGGATGTTGATATTAGGTGGGTCTATTTTTGGGGTAAGCTTTCTGGATCCACTCGTTGGACTTGTCGTCTCAGGCATGATCTTTAAGGCTGGAGCCCAAACTGGTTGCCAGAGATCAATTACTAAGTTGCCCTAAATTGCTTTCTTGTCACATCAGAAACCTGTAACTCTTGTATATTTGCAGAAGTCAACACATGTATTCAAATATGATATTCCATGACCTTGATTCCATTCCAACACTTATTACAACTGTATTTAGCAGAGTTCTTACATAAAAATGGGTCATGGGTTTGGACCCAACAGGTGTGTAATGGGTCATGGTTCATGACTCATGGGTGGTAAAGTTTTAGGTGATTGTAGTTAGCAGGTTATTTCGTACTTGTAAAATGTTAGTTAAGATTGTTTATTAAGTGATACCCAAAAGGATTTTTGCTTTGTAATGAATCTTAAGATATTGGCGTGATCACGAAGTAGCAAGTTTAATCTGTTCATCATTTGTGCTTAGAAGTTAGAATACTTTCAGGAACACATCCCAAATATTTGGAAGAGATATCTTTAATTCTTTCAGTGGATCCTGGGGGATGGTGAGAAGCAGGTGATTCAGGTTGAGCTTTAGAAGCACTAGAAAAATTGGGTGCTTGTCGCCATGTTACGCGACCAAACATGGAAACCACTGCTAGTTTTAATTCGTTTCTACTGCTACTCTTCTCGAAACCACTGCTAGTGGTATCGGGTACCACTGCTAGCTTGTCGTTTCCACTGCTAGTGGTATCGGGTACCACCGCTAGCTTATTGTTTCCATGAGGCCGAGTTATGCATTCATCCATTAGCCACTACAACACAAACTTCAATTTGATTGATTGACTGTACAGTGAATTATCAGGCCTGATGAGGCTCCAAAGAAAGCCATTATTACTAGATAGTTCAATTTGCAGTGGCTATGGTTTTGGGCATTGATGATGAGAAAGGACCCAAACTGTTTAAATGTGATCCCGATGGCCATTTCTTTGGCCATAAGGTATCTGAACTTGGATTTTAGTTTTAGAATGAAGATTCTAGTTTATATACACTGGCCAATAGTAATATTTATGACAAATATGCAGGCAACAAATGCTTCAATTTGTTTACTGTTGATAATTCTTCAAATTGTTTACTGTTGGTACAGGTTTCACAGTATGTCAGAGTTTGATGAGGAGAAACGAAGCTGCCGGCGAAGACTTTCAGACCACAATGCTAGGCGCAGGAAACCAAATGAGGAGGCAATGCGGTTTAACCCAGCTTATTCATCATTTTATGGTACCGAGTCCCTTGATGTGCTCTCTCACTCTACAGGAGTTCAGTTGTCAGATGTTCTGATCATGCCTAACCTTGCTCGCAATAGATTAGTGCCATCCAAGGGTGCCAGAGCCGAGATATTTGATCAAGGTTTGTTTTCTTGCATACTCTGTTTAGCACTTTAGAATCCCTTTTATTTCTTAAAGTATTGGTGTCCATCTATGACTTAACCAAAGAATAAATTTTGAGATCAGAAGACTAATCATATGGTAGCTGCATTCACAGAAATATTACATTAGATGTCAGCTACTCAACATACATTAGTGAACATAAACTACACGCTAAACACAAACTTCTATAAATGAGAATATATCGGCAAATTGAATTCTATTGTACTTTTAAGATATAAGGTCTCCTATTGGTTATTAGTTAAATTGGCATCATTTAAGAATAGTAACAAATTGTAAATATCAGTAAGCTTATTACAGAGCTTCTGAAAATTGCAGAAGATGGTTGGCACAACATTGACCATATAACAGGGATCTACAACTAATAAAAATATTGTTGCTGTAAGTTTAGTAGTAACTAAGACGACTTGATTTCAAGATAACGTGATAACAGTGTGCAGTAAATGTGTAATTAGGCTGAAAACGTATGTTTTGCCATGTTATGGCAGTCAATGTGCAAGCTTAGGTCTCGAGTTGGACAAGTTTCTTGTGACACTTTTATGAATTAGTAATCATATATTAAATGAATATTAGTGGATGACTATTTCCTTATGCAGGTTACAAGGACTCATTATCTTCAAATGTAGATGCAGTCGATCTTCGGCGTGCTCTCTCTCTTCTGTCAAACAATTCGTGGGGTTCATCCGAGCTTGACCATCCCATGCTTTCAAGTGTTTCCACCATGCCTCATTATGGGACAATGCATGCAGTTCCCCACGCTTCACCACTTTCTTCCCAACAGTACTGGCAGGCTAACCAACAGTCAACTGATCCACGCGTTGATGCCTCAGCCACCAAAACTAGCAACGCCAACAACCATTTCCAGGAGTTTTAGATTTTCAAGCCACAGTATGAAAGTTCGTTTCTGTTTCATCCAAATTCTTAGACACCTACGAGGTTATGTTTAGACTCTTTCTTGAAATCCATAAAGGTGGAATGTAAAGACCTAATGTTGAGTTCAGAGCTCATGCGGGCGTTGAGACCAAAGTGAATCTGGTTAGTTGCAATATCATGTAATAATTTTAGCACTATTTTTGGTTGTGTGCTGGTAATGTCTCTATTGATTGAATATTTCCGGACATGTGATTGGCCTAGTATT
Organism: Chrysanthemum seticuspe; assembly: GCA_019973895.1. NCBI lineage: Eukaryota > Viridiplantae > Streptophyta > Magnoliopsida > Asterales > Asteraceae > Chrysanthemum > Chrysanthemum seticuspe. The sequence goes on along the minus strand of BPTQ01000001.1, from coordinate 83,888,191 downwards.
ATAATTTATATAACTTGATTTATGGATTCAATTATTTTATTAGACGTCTAGTGTTGTATCGATGATGGCATGTGAGAAATCGAATCATTATTATCAGATATCGATCACTGAAATTTGGTCCTGGATTCATTGCCAGTGGTAAGGAACTAGTATTACATATGATGGCATGTGAGCACATTTAAACTTGTTCCCACAGTTTGTTCTAACAACCAACAATTGGGGCATCGATATATGCCAAAACGGATGGAGATGAAATTTGGTTTAAAAGGTTTTCAGCATCGTCAAAGTACTTTGTACTTGTGCGTTGAGCATCGTCAAAGAGAATAAACTTAATTTTAAAAAGCTTGCAACTCTTAAAAAGCCTAAAAAATGTGCATACCCATTACCAAGATGTGATATGAAAAATACCATACCAGAACATGCTGAGACAAGACACAATTTCAACTAACATAACATGTATCCATAAAGACAACATATCCCAATTTCCATTAAAACACAAGTTGATGACACAAACCACAGATACAGTAACACAATAACCGCAGCAACATGAAGACAACCCACGACCATGACATGACCGACTTTCAGACCCAAACTGATCAATTGTTGGACGACTCTGGACCTTCTCAAACATGTCCTAGTACTCACTGGAACAACAGATAAATGCAAATTATTAAAAAGATGACCATGCCCTTTAAGAAAATAGAGCTTTTCTTTAAAAACATGAAGAAGATTATAGGACAAACAGAACTGTGTGTTCAACGTATGTAAATGGCTACCAATAGGTTTAACTTTACATTCACAGGGAGTACAAGCAAACAAAATAACGTTCAAGAAATAAAAATTTAATGAAACTAAACATGATACAAAACAGACCTAATCATTATCCTCTACCTCTTGTGAAGGAGACTTATGTGATTCTGATGGTTTCTCAGCACCGCAGTTCTGTCTGTTGCATTTGGTTCTAAATGGATAGTTTATGTTGTTACATTGATCACACTTACAGCTACCATCAGGCATATCTGGTTCTGAAACAAAATGGTCACCCATAAGCTACATAAAGAATATGAATAATATTATTTCCAGAAGCTAAATAGCAGATAGAAATGAACTCACTAGAGCTCTTGCCTAAATTCACATCCTAAAATAGAAACAAAAAAAGGGGTTCTCAACTCAGTCATTGGTTGGGTACATGATACAAATGCTTAACTACCATGAAATAACTGACATGCAAATACCTGAGATCCTGGCTTAGGAGTATTGCACTTCATCATGTTACAAACTGTTCTAAATGAGAAATTGACATTTCCACATTTCGGACATGGCCAATCGTTGTCACCTTTTCCATCTATGTGGTTTAAAAAATAGAGAAATAAGTCACTGCATAAATCCTCCACACTACTAGTCTTATGATTATAAAGTACCGGGGGTAATAACAATATTTTATTTAAAAACAGGTCAACTATTAGTTGTATTTTATTAAAAACACGTCAAAAGTTGCCTAAGGCATATTCAAATGCTTTATACTTGCAACTTCCTAAATCGGTATATCAACAATCTGTTATAACCAGAAGTTATTCCTTTCGACCCAACCCATTCTGACAAATAACCCAGCCTGCCTACTTTTGCAATGTCTAGTTAAAACCTAAAAGCACTTAAATTATCAAAATATCACATACCTTTCTTTGGAGCCTTCTCCTCGGGGAAATATCCAGGTCGTGATCCCTATTGAGTATGAAGGTTTTAAGCAATTGATTTGTGATAAAATATTGTAAGAGTAACATTAAAGCAGTAATACGCATTGATAATCCTCATATTCTGAGTTTACCAGCCAGAATACATTTATACAACAATATTCTAATTTAAATTAGCATGAAACAAGACAAAATTCAGACTTCATATATACCATAGCAGTGTGGCCCATGGGAAAAGCCAACCCATAGCGGTCCATCAGTTGAGGTATAGCATATAATCCACCTGCACAAAAGAAAAATTTACAGATAAAAAAACATCAAAACTAAATTATGGAAATACCTAAACAAAGCATATGATTTACAGCATCAAGAAACAGAAACAAGAGGGTAGGAGGTGGCACAGTCAGGATGGATCGAACAAAAGAACACTTTGTGTCCAAAATTATAAATTATATTCAGTTTTTAGAAAAAAGAAATTAGTCTATCAATAATTATATTATTTTCATAATTCCATTATCAATTTTTTAAAAATAAAACAATTTAAGAAATTTTTTGCATATAAATATACACTTTGGGTGACTTTGACCCATTTCCAATTTAGCTACATGTTTTCCCGTTCGGCCTGGTAAAGATACAACATAGCGCAGTCGACCGATTCAAATAGGTCCAAATTTACACTCCTACAAGAGGGAGATACAGTCGGTAGTCACTAGCTCATCATTAAATAATGAAAAACAAGCTTCGTGCCAATTATCTAATCATGAATAAGGTACCAATCATGCAGGTAGTCAAATATTGAAAAATAGTATCAGAAGCAGTATCAATTATTCTTCCATGCAGAAGTAGACTAAACATGAAACTTGTATTAATTAACTGACACATACCACCTATCATGGGGGGTGGACCAGAAAACTGCAGGGGCCGGTAAGGGCTGCGACTGCCATAGTTATATTGATAAGAGGAACCAACGTCGTAAAGAGGCATAGATGATCCATTAAACAGGGATGAGCCATAAGGTGCTACACCAATATACATAGGCGAGGGAGCACCAACATAAGGAGCAGGAGAAGAGTAGCCTTGTTGCGTCTGCATAGGCTTTGGAGCAAATTTCTGCAATATGAACAATTGGTAAAACAATTAAGCTGGATATATGACACCCACGTGAACCATCTTAAAAGTTTTTTTTTTTAGAAGATTACTCAAATATAAATTTACTAGCATAAAAATATAGATAAAGAGATCATAGCGTATAGAGTCAAGGGGAAAGAAAAAAAGCATTTTCACTTAAAAGTGATTGTAGCAAGTCTAGGAATAGCAGGCCTCAAATAGTAATGAAAAGAAGTTCTGATATGAGTCATTTGACTAGTATAGTAGTATGAAATAAACAGGCGGTGGGAAGTGTGTTGTCACTTGGCAGTTTGACAAAAAAACGGAATGAGTGAGGGTCACAAGGGATATGTTTTACCTCTTTAAAATGGACGATTACAAAGGATATTCTATCTTTCCTCAAACATAGACGTTATCGAGTCATTTTACTTATCTTATCACCAGATTGTTTGATTTAGTAAATAATATTCATATATACTCTACAGGCTACCCAGTTACTAATAAAAAACTTACTATATTATTTAGAAATAGACTGTGGTACTTACAGAATTATGATCAGCTGGTCTAGGTTGCTTGCAGTTGCGCATATTGCAAGTTGTCCTGAACGAAAAATTGACATTCCCACAGCTTGGGCAGGTCCAGTGATCTTCTCTACGAACACCTGCAAATTTCCAAGTAGACATGTTTTATTAGTATTACAATACACAATTGCAGAAGATCTCCTTAAACTTACAATTATAAGTTCCAAAAAGCGCAATAATATATTCAAATATTTCTATATATCACACATATCAGCTAAGAAAACGCTGGCCTCCATGGAAACTGAAACTAGCATAACATAACAAGTTATCTCCCAAAAACACAAACTTGTTGCTGTTGGAAAATTAAGTTTTGCAAAGTGGTTTTTGCAAACTTTTGGACACTATTTAATATATGTAAATGTTATATATATTTATATTTCTTGGTAGCTTTGCGTTCTCCTTGACGAGAGCTTCGCAACGAGCTAAAGAGCGTCAAAAATGGAGTTGAAATGAATGAGATATCGTGTCTCAAAGTGAGGCACTTGAAACATAAAACTTGGAAAAATAGGAGAATCCCACATCGCCCAAAACAAGAAGTGGATGCTTGTTTATAAGGAAATTATAGTTTTGGCTATTAAATTCCTTTAGGTTGGTTATGCTCCCACTCCTACGTGCGCGCGCGCAGGGGGGGTGCAGAAAATGGGATTTCCGGGTCAAAATGAGTGCGACCTGCGGACACGAATGCAGCTCCGAAGCCTCGCATACGTGCGTATCTTTTTGCTGCAGATTCGAGTTACAATTTTCCTTAATTTTCTGTAAATCTATTAACGGAATAGATTTGAAACTTTTTGACAAAGTTATACAGAATCTGTTATGTTATTAGAAGATATGTAAATCTGTTTTAGTTATAACAGATTTATGTAATTAAGGCTTTTATTTAGTCTTGGAGAACAAGACAACTTCCTGTATAAATAAAACCTTACCTCTCGTTCAGAAAAAGACACCAGAAACGCAACTCCAATACAGTAACATTCCAGCAACCTCTTCGATCAGAAACACGCAAGCTTCCGTGATCTTTCAGGCAAGTAAGTTTAGTCCGGCTGTACAACAGCTGCGTACGTTGTACCCTGGGAAACAGACGGCGAATCTGTTTTAAGGGAATCGTGTTAAACACGAGCCTCGTGCTTCTGTCTTTACTGCTTTCGGTTTATCTTATTGATTAGAGTCTGTCTTCTGCTTCTACTCCTTTCTGTCTGTTGATTATTTACTGTCTTTACATCTGTTAATTTATTGTTTGTAATTATAATCTGTTTTTCATTAATAAAAGTGTGCACCGTTTCCCACAGTCTTAAAACAGATTCGGTTTAACCGAATTTATAACACTTTGTTAAAATCGGATTTATTATTAACAGATTTTATAACTGTTTTCTGTCGAAACCTTGTTGAGTTTCTTTGGAAATCAGTTTCTATTAAACAGTTTTTAACATACAGATTTGGGTTAACAGATCTATAACGTTTTTTTTAAGCAGTTTATTATCAGTTTTAACGAAACCAAGATAGAGTTTCTTAAGCTGATTTATTCGATCCATCAAAACCAAGCTAGAGTTTTGTTGAATCAGATCTGGTACAAGTAGATACCATTTAAAACAGTTTGTTTAATTGTTTGTGTTTGATCTTTCAGGATGACAAACACGAATACCCCTCCTGTGACTACTACTGTGAACGTACCTGGTGCGCCAGTTACCAACACGGTTGCTAATCATGCTGAGAAACCAGAGAAATTCAATTGGCAGAATTTCAAGAGGTGGCAACAGAAGATGTTTTTCTATCTGAATACTTTGAACCTTGCGCGGTTCTTAAAAGAAAACCCACCTAACGTGGAACCTCCTGCAGAAGGTCAATCCTCTAATCAACAGGCTGTTCAAGCCTTGGAAGCATGGAAACATTCAGACTTTTTGTGTCACAACTATGTTCTGAATGGTTTGGTTGATTCTTTGTACAATGTGTACTGCAAGACCAAGACTGCCAAAGAATTATGGGAGTCATTGGAACGCAAGTACAAAACTGAGGATGCTGGTACAAAGAAGTTCGTGGTAACTCGTTTTTTGGATTACAAGATGGATGATTCAAAGAATGTGATGAGTCAGGTTCAAGATCTGCAGGTTTTGCTACACGACATTCATGCTGAGGGAATGACTTTGAGTGAAACTTTTCAAGTTGCTGCTATTATTGAAAAGTTACCTCCAAGCTGGGTAGAATTCAAGAACTACCTGAAGCATAAGCGAAAGGAGATGAGTGTTGAAGACTTGGTTGTTCGTCTTCGTATTGAACAGGACAACAAGCTGGCTCAGAAAAACACGTATACGCCTGATTCTGCAAAGGCAAATATGGTTGAGCATGTTTCGTCATCTTCAAAGTCCAATGTCAAAGCTAAAGGCAAAGGAAAAGGAAAGAATGACAAGAAGGGCAAAGGGAAGTCTGATTACCTTGCTCCTAAAGCTGCAATTGTGAAACAGAAGTTCCAAGGGGTGTGTTTCAACTGTGACCAGCCAGGTCACCGTGCTGCTAATTGTAAGATGCCGAAGCGGGTGACTCCACGCCAGGCGAATATGGTGAATGAAGATGTGGACATGATTGCTATGGTGTCTGATGTCATTGCCATGATCTCTGAAGTTAACCTGGTAGGTTCCAACAACAGGGAATGGTGGGTGGATACTGGGGCTACCCGTCATGTGTGTGCTGATAAGAGTATGTTTCACTCTTTCAGAGCGGTTGATAGTGGAGAGAAGCTGTACATGGGCAACTCTGCAACTGCTGAAATCAAGGGTGAAGGAGATGTAATCTTGAAGATGACATCTGAGAAAGAGCTCAAGTTGACTAATGTCTTGTATGTTCCAGAGATTCGCAAGAATCTTGTGTCTGATTGGCAATTGAACAAGTTTGGTTTTCGTCTTGTTTTTGAGTCTGATAAGTTTGTTCTTTCTAAGAATCAAGTTTATGTTGGTATGGGATATGCCCTGAATGGTATGTTTAAGCTCAATGTAATGGTTGTTAAGAATGATATCAATAAAATGAATTCTTCTGCTTACTTGATTGAGTCTTCTAATATGTGGCATGGCCGTCTTGGACATGTAAATTTTAATTCGATGCGTCGTTTGATTAAATTTAATTGCATACCTATTTTCCATATTGACTCAAAATATAAATGTGAAACTTGTGTTGAAGCCAAACTTACAAGAGCATCTTTCAAATCGGTTGAACGGAAAACCGAACCACTTGATATGATACACACTGACATATGTGATTTGAAATCACTACCCACAAAAGGTGGCAATAAGTACTTTATCACGTTTATTGATGATTGTACAAAGTATTGCTACGTTTACTTACTGAAAAGTAAAGATGAAGCTATAGACAAGTTTGTTCTATACAAAAACGAAGTTGAGAATCAACTTGGTAAGAAAATCAAGGTGGTACGAAGTGATAGAGGAGGTGAATATGTGTCTCCATTTGCTGATCTATGTGCGAAACATGGAATTAGACACGAATTCACTGCTCCCTATTCACCTCAGCAGAACGGTATTGCCGAAAGGAAGAACCGTACCTTGAAAGAAATGGTTAATGCCATGTTGATAAGTTCTGGTCTAAGCCAGGACATGTGGGGGGAAGCCATTTTAACGGCAACTTATCTTTTAAATAAGATACCTCGTAAGGAAAAAGAAGAGACCCCTTATGAATTATGGATGGGAAGAAAGCCATCATATCAGTACTTACGAGTGTGGGGGTGTCTAGCAAAGGTCGCTATACCGACTCCCAAGGCCCAAAAGATTGGACCTAAATCTGTAGATTGTATATTCATCGGATATGCTAAGAATAGCAGTGCTTATCGCTTCATCGTACATGAATCTAAAAATCCGGATATACAAAAGGGTACTTTAATGGAATCAAGGAATGCTTCATTCTTTGAAACTATTTTTCCTTGTTTAACGAAGGAAACTGGAAGTTCATCTAGAATAGATGACGAAGTTGTCCAAGATAAGAGACAACGAGATGATAATGATCTCCAAGATGAGAGACAAGATCAAACTGAGGAAGAAGAGGTTGAACCTAGAAGAAGCAAAAGGGCAAGAACCGAGAAATCGTTTGGACCCGATTTTGTTTCTTTTATGGTTGAAAATGAACCTACTTCATACCGAGAAGCGGTTACTTCCTCAGAAGGGCCTCAATGGAAAGAAGCCATTAAAAGTGAAATAGATTCTATTTTACAAAATCATACTTGGGAGCTCGTGGATTTACCTCCTGGTTGTAAACCACTAGGCTATAAATGGATCTTCAAGAAGAAGATGAAAGCTGATGGCACCATTGACAAGTACAAAGCAAGATTAGTAATCAAAGGATTTAGACAACGAGAAGGTCTTGATTACTTTGATACATATTCGCCTGTTACGCGAATAACATCGATTAGGATGATACTTGCTATTGCCGCTTTAAGAAATTTGGAAGTTCACCAAATGGATGTGAAAACGGCATTTCTAAACGGAGATATAGAAGAAGAAATCTACATGAATCAACCTGAGGGTTTCATGGCTCCTGGACAAGAGAACAAAGTTTGTAGGCTTGTTAAGTCATTATATGGTTTAACCAAGCTCCCAAACAATGGCATCAAAAATTTGACCACGCCATGCTAGAGAGTGGTTTCAAAATTAATGAATGCGACAAATGTGTTTATGTCAAAGACACAAATAGTGGATATGTAATCTTGTGTTTATATGTTGATGATATGCTTATTGTTGGCAGTAATGACAAGATGATCAAATCTACTAAAGACATGTTGAAATCAAAGTTTGACATGAAGGATATGGGTTTGGCTGATGTGATCCTTGGAATAAAGATCATACGAACTCAGAATGGACTTGTGTTAAGTCAAGCACATTATGTGGACAAAATTCTTAATACTCATAATGCGGGGGATTCCGGCCTAGCTAGAACTCCAATTGACACCAGTAAGCATCTATCTAAAAATAGAGGCTTAGGTGTTGCCCAATTAGAGTATTCAAGAATTATTGGCATGTTAATGTACTTGATGACAGGTACCCGACCTGACTTAGCATATGCTGTTAGCAGGCTAAGTAGGTATACTAGTAACCCAAGCTATGCACATTGGGCAGCTATGACTCGGGTACTTCACTATTTGAGATACAGTCGCGATTATGGACTGCATTATGATCGATATCCAGCTGTTATCGAAGGATACAGTGATGCAAATTGGATATCTGACATAAAAGATTCTAGATCAACTAGTGGATATGTGTTTACACTAGGCGGAGCGGCTATATCTTGGAAGTCTTCCAAGCAAACTGTTATAGCTAAGTCCACGATGGAATCAGAATTTATCGCGTTAGATAAATGCGGACAAGAGGCGGAATGGCTACGTCAATTCGTAGAGGACATACCAAGGTGGCCTAAACCGGTAACGGCCATTAGTATACATTGTGATAGTCAATCGGCAATTGGCAGAGCTCATAGCATAATGTATAATGGAAAGTCCAGACATATCCGTCGTCGACATAATTCGATACGACAACTACTCTCAACAGGAGTTATCTCAATTGACTATGTGAAGTCAAAGGATAACATCGCGGATCCGCTTACGAAAGGCTTAAGCAGAGAGTTAGTAAGTAAGTCGTCTAGAGGAATGGGACTAAAGCCCTTGAAGGAATGAGTTTCTATGAAGGAAAACCTAACCCAGTTGACTGGAGATCCCAAGATCTGGGTTCAATAGGACAACCTAATCATAGAAATGTGGGGGAAGTCACGTCAATGTGGGGGAGTTACTAAATATTGTAACTTTCCTAGTCCATTCCTATAACAAATGTGACTTGTTGAAAGGTTAAACATATGGCTTTAATGATTCAGGATGAAATCATAAAGCATAATGATTCAAGATGAAATCACAAAACATATGTTTTTAATGATTCAAGATGAAATCACCTATGTGAGAGAGAAGTGGGGTCGCTTCAAAGGGAAATGTGGGGGCGCAATTCCTAAGAGCTCTTGCAGAACCAGGCTAGTGTTCATGACCATAACGAACACGACTATGAGGACTAGACAGTGTCAGGGAGAGTCTTGTGTGAAATGTAATGTCGTCTACATAAATGGATGATGAGTTCAAGGACATCGCGTCTACTCAGATCTAGGAGACTAAGTGCATCTCACAAGGGAAGGTTCAAAGGGTTACACCTACCTATCCTATGCAAGACTTAACCGCAGAAATTTCACCGAAACTTTCGTGTGTTTTCGACCGATCTCCATTCATGTGGGGGATTGTTGGAAAATTGAGTTTTGCAAAGTGGTTTTTGCAAACTTTTGGACACTATTTAATATATGTATATGTTATATATATTTATATTTCTTGGTAGCTTTGCGTTCTCCTTGACGAGAGCTTCGCAACGAGCTAAAGAGTGTCAAAAATGGAGTTGAAATGAATGAGATATCGTGTCTCAAAGTGAGGCACTTGAAACATAAAACTTGGAAAAATAGGAGAATCCCACATCGCCCAAAACAAGAAGTGAATGCTTGTTTATAAGGAAATTATAGTTTTGGCTATTAAATTCCTTTAGGTTGGTTATGCTCCCACTCCTACGTGCGCGCGGGCAGGGGGGGTGCAGAAAATGGGATTTCCGGGTCAAAATGAGTTCGAAGCTTCTGAACTCATGCGAGCCCGCGCGACCTGCGGACACGAATGTAGCTCCGAAGCCTCGCATACGTGCGTATCTTTTTGCTGCAGATTCGAGTTACAATTTTCCTTAATTTTCTGTAAATCTATTAACGGAATAGATTTGAAACTTTTTGACAAAGTTATACAGAATCTGTTATGTTATTAGAAGATATGTAAATCTGTTTTAGTTATAACAGATTTATGTAATTAAGGCTTTTATTTAGTCTTGGAGAACAAGACAACTTCCTGTATAAATAAAACCTTACCTCTCGTTCAGAAAAAGACACCAGAAACGCAACTCCAATACAGTAACATTCCAGCAACCTCTTCGATCAGAAACACGCAAGCTTCCGTGATCTTTCAGGCAAGTAAGTTTAGTCCGGCTGTACAACAGCTGCGTACGTTGTACCCTGGGAAACAGACGGCGAATCTGTTTTAAGGGAATCGTGTTAAACACGAGCCTCGTGCTTCTGTCTTTACTGCTTTCGGTTTATCTTATTGATTAGAGTCTGTCTTCTGCTTCTACTCCTTTCTGTCTGTTGATTATTTACTGTCTTTACATCTGTTAATTTATTGTTTGTAATTATAATCTGTTTTTCATTAATAAAAGTGTGCACCGTTTCCCACAGTTGCTACTAAGATTGACCATAAACAAAATTACATAAAAGTATAAAATAATCATAATTCAAAAACAAATTATCGTGGGCCACAGAGCAAGACAAAATCAATAGCTAGCTTAGTCTAAAAAATCAGCTTAGTTAAGAAAAGAAAAGAAAAAGCAATGTGTGTAAGCAGTTGTTATTAACCTCTAGACCACCTATAACATCCATTTTTAAAACAATCTTTTAAAGAAAGCTAAAAACCAGCTAGCGTTTACATAAGCCTGTGCCTCTTAACCATTAAGCACTTAATTGTCAAATTTGAGTACAATCACAAATCACGCTCTCTTTCTTTCATGTACGTAAAAATTTTCAGATTTTAGACTAGCATTCTGAACAATGAAAATATATGACTAGGTTCACGTTACACTCTCAAAACGCATACCGCTACTCATTACATATAACAAGCAAGTTCCCTCAAAACAACACTCGTCACATTTTATATCAATTTAAAAACTACATAACTAACCTCTAAAACGGCGCAATTTAAACATTCTACGCATCAAATTCTAATTAACAACAACATCATGCTCAATACAAACACTAAATATACTTATTTCACATAACAAGCTAGTCATTTGTTATTCTTTATGGTAGAGCGAATAGTTTAATAACGACACTCGTCACCATATATATCAAGTTCTAACGTAAAGGCCTAACGCACAATTTAAACATTCTTCGTATCAAATTCTAACTTAAGAACATGAAAATAAAGAGTTAATGATACCATCAGTTCTGGCTCGTTTAGTAGCAGATGAGTTCCTGTTGCTATCAACCTAAATTCACAATATATAAACATTAATTTGAATTATTATTATTTAATAACTGAATTCAAATAATGATTAACGACGGAATATTTGACCTGAGACATGACCCCGGTGATCGGAAAAGTTTGTTACAGTTTGTTTGTTGTGACAACAATAGGAAAAACCTTATTTGTGATATAAAAGATATCTATATAATTTGCTCAACCACTTTTTGCTATCATTACCATATCTAAACCTATCCATGAAATGATAATCACCAAATTACCAGAACCAAAAATGATCAACATCGATTTGTCAGTTTTTAGCAGCCCTACCCGTGAATTAGCCAAGGTAACATATTGAAATGTGCTGATTTCTGAAACTTTATGCCAGTAGAATATATTATTGTTCTCCAATGTCATTGTAGATGACTATGTCTTTAGCATTAAAGAAAAGTAATTGGTAAACACAATGGATTAGCTATACGCCTATACCTCACGAGGATCCTCTTGAGTTGGATCGCGTAGAGCAAATATCTCTTTCTGACGGTAAGCGGCATTATCATCAAAGTTTAATTTGGCATCAGCAGCCACCAACTTGTTATCAGAAGTCTCTGCAATGGGATTGATCTGAAAAAGGAGGTTTAAAGTTAATATCAAGATACACGAAAGTGTACACACCAAAATTGAGCGACAACCTAAACTCACCTCCAACTGTGTACAATCTGACTCACGGAAAAGGTTATACAACTTCTTCACTTGTTCTATTGAAGCGTCTCTGTCAGCTACCTTAGGAGCAAGACCATCTACAACCTTGGCAACATCTTCATCTGTAATTCCTTTGAAAACATCAGTAGGCACCTAGGAAAAGTCAAATTGGTCAATCATAAGTGAATGTGCAGTATCTTATGAACAGCAGTATGGTATGAATCAGACTCTGGAATGAATCGCCACTGGCTGCCAAGAACCCCATTAACTCATTTTTGAAAGAAAAAAATATTTGACCAAACCCTTTAATGACTATGATTTCCTCCAAATTATTTACAAAAAAATTTAAAAGTTAGTCTCATACATGAATAAAAATATATTTAAAAGGACTAATCACAAATGTTAATCAACAAAACCCATGAACTGAATTTGCTTCGTTTATATGGAAAAAAATGTAAAATTTCTAAAATGAAATCCAACCAAAATTTCTTTGATTATTGATAATTGAATACAATAGCAGACGAATTATAGCCAAGTAATTGATCAAACTGATTTTCCCCAAATTAGTTTTTAGGGTTTTCATTAAAAAGAAATTATTTGAACATAATCAATGGAAATATATCATATATTTTAAGCAAAGCAAAACAATTACTCTAAATAATAATTCAAAACCATAAATATTTGAATTAAATCCCTACTTACCAGCTAAAGATGTTGATTGATGACAAAGCACAAATGATTGGCAGAGTGATGTAACATAAATATTTTCTTTATTTTGTTTTGAATCAGACTATATCAGGGAGAGTGATCTTGAATGGGTGAAAATCAAATTGTAGATTCAAACTGAAACTTGAATTTGTGTAGAGGAGGCTTTAATGGCAGTAGTGTGTGTGTTTGAATGAAGAAGCAGTATTATGAGAGTGGTTTGAATATGTATTAGGAAAGCAGTGGTATGAAAAATATGTATTAGGAACACAGTTTTACCCAATCTTAAGTATATAGAATATTTTATTTATGTTATGTAAAATGACCAAAAAACCCTTTTTAAAAAATATGGTTGCCCAGTGTTTTTTGGTTGCCAAAAAAACAATACCTTACACATACGGGACACTAGTCACAATTTCGATGAGTTGCCCAATGACGGCGGTTGCACTCAGTCCATTTTCAAATTAAAAATAAAAGTGGTCTATAAAGTGATATGCATCAGGGCGCGCGATCTGTTTGTGTCATTTTCCCTAATTAATATTAGTCTAATGGTATTTGAGTTCTCCATTATTTTAGAGGTTGTGAGTCTAAATTACGTTGGAGACATTTGTGAGATAATCAGTTAAGTGGTATAGGAGTTAAAAATTGTCGCTCAAAAAAGAAGTTGGTGTATCTTTGTTGACTTATAAAAGCGTACGGTAAACACGATGTAAATATAATGTGTGAAATAAAAGAAAATAGTGTACACATCATTCAAAAAGGGTTATGTTATAGAAACCCCTATGGCCTATGGGTCAAGATGGAGAACATAAACAAATAAAACTCATAAATAAAAAATAACCATTTTAAGATAACATGCTTGTAATAATGAATAGGGTTAAGCATCGCATATCTAGAAACCGGCCGGATCGAGAAAACTGATCGGGCCGATCGAAAACCAAATAACCAGCGGTGCAATCTTGGTCACAATGTTGCTTCTATTGCCTGCCCGTTATGCAATGTTGCTATGGAGACTAACGATCATGTTTTCTTCGATTGTGATACGGCTTCTAGCTTTTGGCGTCTTGTTCGCACGTGGTGAGACACTGATATGCCATCCTTCTCCTCTAGTTCTGATTGGTTACATTGGTTCGAGAATTGGAGAGCTTCTAAAGTTTCTAAAGACCGTATGTATGCCATTTTAGCGGCTACTTTGTGGGTCTTATGGAGGTTCCGTAATAGCGTTATCTTTAATGATCATCCGATGAGAAAAAATGATATTTTTGATAATATCCGTATTTTTTCATTTTCTTGGCTTAAGAGTAGAGGTATTGTAGTTAGTTGTTGGAACTCCTGGCTTAATTTTCCTTTGAAATTTCTCTTCTAGCTCCTTGCTAGAGAGTTTTTGGGTTTAATTTCAATCATCGTTAAAAAATAAAGACCTGACCGGACCGGACACGTCCGGTCCTCGGTCCGTGGTTTTGGTCTAATTCGATCTTGGTGCGGTTCAGTTTTTGTCGGTCCGGTTCGGCCTTAGGCCGATGCTCGGCCCTAATCATGAAAATCGTGTATTTTACATGTATGTAATAATACATCATATTCGTTAAATAAAATTGGAACGAAATAGCGCGTAGATATGAAGTAAAAAAATAAAAATAAAAAAAATGAAGTAACTAATAATGAAATTAGAGAGACACGACTAATATTGTGTGACTGCGAAGGATAAAAAGGCAAGTAAATATAAAGTTGGTGCAAAATAATAAATAAAATGACAATAAAGTTAGAGAGAAAAAACTAATACCCTCTCCGACTCAAATAATTATGTGTATATATATTTTTTTGAAATTGTCCTAAATCAGTTGTCTAATGCTAAAAATAAAAAGAAAATTTTGATTAGTGAGAAAAATAATTATAATGAAAAGGGTGAGAAGTATTTATAGCCGCACTGAGGGAAAATTTAAGTGAATATGCATCTACTTTTATAGGTGCACCTATATTGTGTGTTGTGATTTTTTCTCATCCTTCTTATTTTAATCATTCTTCTCATTTGATCCTAACTCGTTTAATATATTCGCATAACTTAAAGTTATTATTACAAATATATTAAAAAAAATTAACTAATTAATTAGGTAGGAGTAAAATTTTTATCTGTAAACAACCAGAAAAAGAAAACATTAATAATTTTGCTTTTATGAAACTAGATGTGTTTTTCTCAAGTGACATTTATGTTAGAACGAAAATATCTCAGTTACAAATGGTGTAAGAGCTAATTTTTGTATTTAAAACTTTGAAGCACTTGTTTGAAACAACATCTTAAGTCTTAAATTAGACTTTTTGAATCAAACTTTACCGTTAAATATTTTTGTTTGTATTATATAACACTTGATGAAAATTATATCAAATAAAAATAAATTTTTAAAACACAATTTATTTATATATTTTGCATCAAATATTATGTTACAAACAAAAACATTCAATGTTAAAGTTCGATTCAAAAAGTTAAATTGGACTTATATTTTGGGACGGATAAAGTAAAACGTCTGCTTAATAGAGGTAAATTAAAGGACATGGTTCATCAAATCTTCTTTAAAAATTAGTCTCACTTCCAAACAAACTTGTGGAAGTGTTCTCTGTTGGTCCAAAATGTGTGAGTCGATATGAAATGCAAACAATAATAAACTTGAATAACTAAATCGTCTAACGTTGAAATGATTCATACATCGAGTACTTATACTAAACCAATGTGTACGAGTCAACCATTGTGTCGATTAGAATGTAACCGCCCATAACTAACTACCATAACCATTTATTAACCGTTTTATGGTTATTTAACTACCTATAACTACTATTAACCGCTTGGCGGTTGTAAACTTTATATCGAGCAAGTTTGGTCCTCATCGTTTGAAGCAATTTCGAGATTAGCATCTACATTCTCCTCCTTAATCTTGATCGTTGCTTCGTCCTAAGTCTTGAACTCCGAGCATTTGTCGCATAGTCACGAAATTGAGTCTTGGTAATGCTTTTGTTAAGATATCTGCTCTTTGTAGTTCTCCACTTACGTGTTCCACTTTAATATGACCATTCTCTACGCATTCACGAATGAAATGATAGCGAATGTCTATGTGCTTGCTCCTTCCATGAAAAATTGGGTTCTTTACGAGTGCTATAGCTGATATGTTGTCAACTCTAAGCGTTATCTTTGTTTCTTCCAATCCAGTTAATTCACTGAGTAAACGTTTTAACCATAAGGCTTGACATGCTGCAGTAACCGCCATGAATTCTGATTCACATGATGAGAGCGCTACTGTAGGTTGCTTCTGAGTACACCAGGTAATAGGTGACTCTCCAAATTAAAATACTATTCAAGTAGTTCCTTTTCCTTGATTTGTATTTATTCCATAACTACTATCGCTGTATCCTGTAATCTTGCAGCCGCCTTCTTTCTTGTATATTATGCCATGCTTCTTTGTTCCTTTGATGTATCGGATTACTTGTTTCACTGCCTTCAGGTGATGATCCTTCGGGTCTTGCATAAATCTGCTGAGTAGTCCGATTGAGTAACTAAGATATGGTCTTGTATGTAGTAAGTATCTGAGACTTCCAATTAGGCTTCGGTAGTAAGTTGCGTCAACTGGGTTTCCATCTTCCGCCTTGACCAACTTAGTGCCGGGATCCATTGGTGTCTTCGTGTCATTATTGTCCGTCATGCTTGTTTCTTTTAAGATCTTGTTAATGTATCTTGTTTGCTTGATTGCAATCTCTCCTCCTGTCTGTGTAACTTCTATCCCAAGGTAATATGCTAGCAATCCTAAGTCGCTCATTTCGATTTTTTCTTCCATCTGGGATTTGAACAAGTCTATTTCCTTCTTTGGAGTGCCCGTGATTATTAAATCATCTACCTAAACTCCAACGATAAGTGTAGAAGTCTTGCTTCTCTTTGTGTAAACTACTTGTTCGAGATTACATTTCTTAAAGTCTAATGACTTCAAGGTTTGGTCAAGCTTCACGTTCCAAGCTCTAGGTGCTTGTCTTAAGCCATACAAAGCTTTAGTTAGCTTGTAGACTTTTCCTAGGTTTCCTTGTTGAATGAAACCTTCAGGTTGTGTAACATAGACTTCTTCCTTCAATTCTCCATGTAAAAATGCTGATTTTACATCTAAGTGGTGTACTTGCCATCCATGATATGATGCTAGTGCTAATATCAATCGAACTGTCTCTATCCTAGCAACTGGTGCAAACACCTCATCGAAGTCTATTCCTTGTTCTTGTACATAACATTTTGCCACTAATCTTGATTTATTCTTTATGATCCTTCCTTGTGCATCTCTCTTGGTTTTATAAACCCATTTGAGTCTTATTGCCTTCTGATTTTTGGGCAATGTGGTAAGAGTCCATGTGTTATTTTTGTTGATTGAATCTAATTCAGTTTCCATGGCCTCAATCCACTTCTCATCTTTTGATGCTTCCTTGTAATTACGGGGTTCTTCTTCTGTGAAAAATAAGCTTGGTGCTTCTACCTCACGTGAAGTTTCGTAGATTTCCATAATATTCTTTAAACCTTGTATTGGTCTATGATCAAATCTAGGATCTAAGCTTTCTAATGAGCTTATAGTAGCTCCTTCTTCATCTTCTGAGTTAGGGTTGTAAGTGTATGATGGTGGTGTGATTGGTGAGAGTGGATCTGATATAGGTTCTTGTTCATGATACGTGTTGTCATTGTTTTATGTGTTGACTAGTGTAGGATTATCATTGTCAACTCCGTCTATTACAAAACTAGTCCAAAATGTATCTTCCGTGCTTGTATCCTCTTCATTGTTATTCCAATCCCACGGTTTCGTTTCCATAAACTTTACATCCCTACTAACATGTTTCTTCTTTCCTACTGGATCATATAGCCTACATGCTTTTGATCCTTCTTCAACTCCTAAGTAAATCATTGGAATGCTTCTATCATCCAGTTTCTTCAAATGAGGTATTGTTATCTTAGAATAAGCTGTGCATCCGAATATTCTTAGGTATTCCAGATTTGGTTTTCTGTTGTAGAGGGCTTCATATGGTGTTTTATCTTCCAGGGCTTTCGTAGGTACCCTGTTGAGTATGTAAATGGCGTGCCTGACTGCTTCCGCCCAAAATGTTAAGGGTAACTTCATTGCTTTCATCATACTCCTAGTAGTTGATAACACTATCCTATTTCTCCTCTCTACTTCACCAATCTGTTGCGGTGAGTATGGTGCTGTCAATTGTCTTTCTATTCCATTCTCCTTACCGTATTTGGTGAATTCATGTGATGTAAATTCACCTCCTCTATCAGTTCTTAGCATCTTTATTTTCAACTTCAACTTTGATTCAATTTGCTGTCTAAATTCCTTGAATGTGTTGAATGCTTGATCTTTCGAAGTCAGAAAGTAAGCCCACATAAAACGTGTGCAGTCATCTCTTAATAGGAAGATGAGCTTCTTTCCAGAGTGTGTTGCTGGACTTATAGGACCACAAAGATCTCCATATACTAAGTCCAACGGGTTCTTTGATCTGAATTTAGCTTGATATGAAAATGGTGTTCTGATGTGTTATCCTAATAAACATGCATCACAGATTTGTCCTGCATGATTTATTCTTGGTATTCCATCCACTAGACCTTTTCTTGTCATCTTGTCTTTTGCGTCAAAGTTCAGGTGACCTAATCTAGCATGCCATAACCATGTTTGGTCATCTACGTTTGCTAAGAGACATATAGGTGCTACTATATGTAATCTAATACTGTAAAGTCGATTCTTAGATCGTTCTACTTTCATCAACAACTTCTTGTTCTTATCATACAAAGTCAATAAGTTTCCATCCATGATGATGTTGCAACCTATTTCTGTAAGTTGTCCTAGACTAAGTATGTTGCTCTTGAGGTTTGGAATGTAGTAAACGTCTGAAATCATCTTCTGTTGTAGGTTTCTACATCCTAATAATATTGAACCTCTACCCTTTATCTCCACATACGATCCATCTCCAAAACGAACGCGTCCAGTGATGTTTTCGTCAATATCCTTAAAATGGCCTTTGGTGCCCGTCATATGGTTACTTTCACCATTATCTAAATACCATATGCTAGCATCTGTTGTAGCATATTTTCGGGTTGTACTTGTTCTTCATTTAACAAGATTTCTTCAGTTTCGTGTGTAGCCATTAGTAATGATGGTTCATCGTCTTCTAAGATAAGGTTTGATTGTTCCTGAGTTGTTGGTGGGTTTCTAAAATTTCTCTTGAAATGTCCAGGTTTCCGGCAATAGAAGCATTTTAGCTTTTTTTTATCCCACTCACCTTTATTCTTATTGTGAGTTGAATTTTCTCCATTCGAGTTATCTCTATTTTCCTTATTTTTTCAATTTCCTCGTGAATAGTTTGATCTACCTCTATACTTGGTAAATAGTTTCTTATTTCTAGAGTGTTCGCCTTGTGTGAATAATAGGTTATCTTGGCTTTCTACTTGTCCTCCCTTTCGGAGTTTTATTCTCTCCTCGAATGCCTTAAGTCTTCCAGCGATCTCATCTAACGTAATGTCGTCGAGATCATTTGTCTGTTCTATGGATACTACTATTTGAATGAACCTATCTGGTGTGGAATCTAATAGTTTTCGTACTAAAAGTGATTCATCCAACGCTTTTCCTAATTCTTTAGCCTTTGTGGCGTAGCCGTTTAGTTTGGCTGTAAATGCATCCACCATTTCATCTTCCTTCATCTGAAGGGTCTGAAATCCATTCATTAGTGATTGTAACCGTGCTTGTTGCACTTTCTCTTCTCCAACGTGTCTCTTTCTTAATGAATCCCATAATTCCTTTGCCGTTTTGCAACTTGATACTTGTAAGATCACATCTTCTGTCAATGCTTGATATAGGAAGGCCGTTGTTGCCTTATCCTTCTTATCATCTACTTGCGTGTTATCCTTAGGTTCTATTGCTTCCCATAAACCTTGTACTTCTAGTATATTTGTATAGTCCAAACTGTGTAGTTTGTGGTTTTGAGTTTAGGGCATTGATACTGTGCCACTGGGGTTACGGGTTTTGGTGCAGTGTTAGTGTTATTCGCATCGTCACCGGGCATTTTGATAGTACTTATGATCTTCACTTTCTAATTCGTATGGGAATTCTAACTTAGTATGGTATTCTTAATAATATGGGAACAAAAATAGTTATCCGGGAATCTAATAGTACAGGGTGAATATAAGGTTCTCGGGATTTCTTAATAATATAAAAATAACGATCTATACTATCTAAAGTATAAAAGAGAAATCCAAAGTTTGAATTTGTGACCTCGTTGTTGTGTTAAACACAATCGTATTCCCACTTGTGTGTCGGTACTTGAGTGTAATACCAACCACGTACTTTCTTTCCCACGTACACTAAACCAATTCGCGTACACCCTATTTGATGTTGTCGAATTGCTTTCAATATACCACTCTTCCACCACGTTGTCTTCTTTTCTTTCCTTTTGTGTCGACTTGAAACAAACGTGCCCTAGATCTCTTGGTCTCGGCTTTCTTCTCGGTAAAACAACAAAATTTGTTTGTTGTTTTTGTTTTCAACGTCTTCGTGAACACAAGTATCCCACAATACCTTTCGGTATTTATTCAAACAAATTGATTTGTTTGTCTTCTTCTTTACCACTACGACGGTAGTATCCACACAAGGAGAGCGTTATGCTTAAGTCCTTGTTGCTTGTCCGCGTTCCACAATACTTTCTTCTTTCTTCCTTTTTGCTCACACCGTATGTTTCACAAAAATACCTCTCGGTATTTGTCAAAAAAAAAAAAAAAAAAAAAAATTGATCAGATCGTTTTTTTGTTGTCCTTGTATTGCTAGCGTGCCTTCAAACAATCCTAGATTGTTTTCTAACCAGTATATCTTCTTTATAACCAAGCAACTTCCTTTTTCTCTTCTTGTATATCTCGTATATACAAGGTATCCTTCTTAACGTCTTTCAATTTCTTCTTTTCACGTAATTTTTGACAAGGTATCCTTCTTCTTGTTGTTGTCGTGTGCAAGGCACCAACAAGGTACTCGTTCTTTTTCTTTTTCTTTTGTTGTTGCGTACAAAATATCACAATAGGAATCTGGCACCACAATGTTTGGTGTCCTTTCGTTTGCTATTTCTACACAAGTACGGTCGTACACTACTTTCCTTGCGTCCTGGTTATCCAAACAACGTATGTATGGTTTATACGTTGCGTATTCTTCTTCTGAAACAAAGTTCAGCGTCTTTCTTTCTTTCTGGTTCCTCTTCTGGTCTCGTTGAATGATTTCTGAGTTTGTGATACTTCTCGTTAACAAGGTTCTGATGATTGTTATGGTGTAACGAGCGTGTAAACATAGGCTCTTGATGCCAAATGTTGGTCCCAAATGTGTGAGTCGATATGAAATGCAAACAATAATAAACTTGAATAACTAAATCGTCTAACGTTGAAATGATTCATACATCGAGTACTTATACTAAACCAATGGGTACGAGTCAACCATTGTGTCGGTTAGAATGTAACCGCCCATAACTAACTACCATGACCGTTTATTAACCGTTTTATGGTTATTTAACTACCTATAACTACTATTAACCGCTTGGCGGTTGTAAACTTTATATCGAGCAAGTTTGGTCCTCGTCGTTTGAAGCAATGTCGAGATTAGCATCTACATTCTCTGCGTGACTTGTATCCAGTTTTACTATTTAAATTGATATTCTAAATATTAAATTTATGAATGTTAAATGAAAAGTATGTGATATGATCTTTGGTGTTCTCAAAAGAACGCCTATGCAGTTTTACTATTTAAATTGATCTTCTAAATTCTAAACAATGAAACTATATTTTCTGAACGTGTATTGGCGATGACTATAAATACCAAAGTATTAGACGCAGATGATACGGGGTTTGTTCAGGCAGGTGCAGATTTGGAACACGCACAAACAAACAATAATCCCTCATCCTCCATCGTCACCTTTTACTTCCAATGTTTCCCATACATGTTTAATCTATTAGTAACAGAAACATGCGGTCTTATTCTATATATCTGCAGCCTATGGACTAACTATTATCCGCGAGCATTATTATTATGTGTAGAAGCTGAAATCATGCCCCGATCCACACTTACATTTATTATCACTGGCTTACTTGCTTTTGCTGGTATAAAGTCTCAATGTGTAACTGGATTCCCATTTCAAACTCACCCTCAGACCATCATGCTTTCGGTTACTAGTCTGCTTTTGTATGGCTTAGCTTCTGCAGCTGAACTAGTCATTTATGATCCGATTTATACCATATATGCTTGCTTGGTTAGTATTACTTCTTTGTGCATTTTGGTTGCATCTTTAGCTTGGCTGTTCTATTCTTGAAACTACTTATTACCGACTGATTGATTTGTGTTGTATTATACATTTAACCTATATCTCGCCTGCTAATAAAACCCGAGTGTACATAATTGCAAAAGTTTGACGGTTCTACCGCTAGGTACTAATGCTAACAAGATTTTAAGTCGTTATTGTATTCATATAAAGCCGTGATTTTGTTTGCTGTTTCAAGGAAAGTGGATTCAAAGTACCATTTGTTAATGTAATTTCTCATTTCAAACAGGGTCTCAGTGTGAAATCCAGGGAGGCTTTTTGTTAAATGTACAAGATATATGAGGTTATAGTTTATCATGTATTTGCCATATAGCCTCGTGTGTGTGTGTGTGTGTGTGTTTGTATGTGTTTGCTATGGGTATGATCGTTCCTGGTTGTTTGTTGTTATGATTGCAGTAGGAGTTTGAGTGGTGGGGTTTATGGCATCCACATTGGTTGTGAACTTGTGATTGTAAATCCTTAGCCCCTTAAAGATCATGGTATTGAGCTTCCAGTAAAAACACAATTACTGTCAATCTTTTGAAGGTTTGGGTTGTTATTCTTTGAAGGACAATGTACAATTTTATATGAGTTAATATCATTTAGATATTGTACGTGTATTGCCATAGGGCTTGAGGCGTTATGTGAAAGATGGTTCTGGCTTTTTGTTATGTGGGCTACTTATAAATTCCAAACAGTATTTTAGTTGTTACAAAGTTATTTGCGTGATTTAACGGTTTTAGGCTTTAAAGAGACACAATTAGCAAACAAGGTTGCATTTTTTTATGAATAGCAAACTCACACGCCATGTCTCTGTTTGGACTTGAACCCACAACAACTTGACAAATGGAGGAAACTGTTAGACCAAAGGCTTGTTCGTATAAATTGACATTTGATTTAGTAAATTGTCTTATGGATTCAATTGTGGGTGGGTTTTGGAATATTAAAATGTCATTACATAGATGGTATGAGCTTGAATAGTGAAGTTTCTAACATCCACTCATCCATCTTGGTTGTGCAGTGTTCTTTTGAACATGGGCAGGGGATATATTGATATTTTTTAATTTCGGTTGTCTGTATTTATAGAAATGAACGGAAATGATTGATGCTTAGAACTTTAATATAACCTTTAGCTGGGTAACACATCTTTTATGAGAAGTGATATAGCTGGTTTCGTTTACTCTGATTCATTGTGAAACCCTATGACCCAAAACCTGTCCAACAATCCTGCAAGTAGCATATTACTCAAAATACTCTGTTCTGTGTTGCTTAGGATAACTTAGTTAATTCTCAAAATGTATTAATTGAATCTAGGCACCAAAACCCTTCTGGTATTCGTTTATTATTATTTTTTATTGCATACGAGGGAAATTCCACCCGAGACACCACCCGTGGTAGATAACTCCGAACCTCACAGACTACGTATACGTGAGAACTAATTTGTTGTTGGTTTATCATTGAAAGGCGTGACCATAGAACGTGGTTTGAGTTGCTAGCTTGAAACACAATAAAGTTGATAGTCCAGGGACTAGTTGCTTTGTTTGTATAAAATAGTTTAGGTTAAGTGCTTAAAAGCCTAAACCTTCCATAGCGTGAGGATTATTTGTCTAGCTGTCATGAAATCACTAATAGTGAATGCTGAATTTAAAGGTTTTTTCATATCTCATTACTATGTGAATATGCATTTTTTTTATGTAATTCTATCTTTTCTTCTGTGTTCCTTTGCGACAAACGTGACTAAAATCACGGATTCTGTTCTCTTTCATCTCTATACTTTATGTAACTTGTGATTTTTTCTGTTCTTATTCAAGACCACGAGTACATGTGCAAGTGACTGTCTGCAACCCTCCACAAAACCTCTTAAATTATACCAAAATTTGGAATAGTGTCACGCCATATGACTTTTTTCTATCAAAGTGTCTACCAGTGCTGCATACGAATGTTTTTTTATTTTATTTTACTGCCATTCTTGTTACTCTCGTAATTGTTAGCGATAGTTTATATGGGCTTAGCCCAGTCATGTATTTGCATTGTATTATTAGCCCAGTAAATCATTATATATGTCATCTCATGTAATCAGTATTCATTCATTAATCAACAGGACCCGACTAATGCCAACCGGAACATGGACACTGGTGCGTCCTCTCACCTTAACTCCTCTGCTACTAATCTTAGCACTATTTTTAATTCTTATATTTATCCATCTGTCTTTGTTGGTGATGGGAAATCTATTCCCGTCACCAACGCGGGCCATAGCACGTTAACCACTCCTCATCGCACTCTTCACTTAAATAATGTTCTCATTACTCCTAACATTGTTAAAAACCTTATATCTGTTTGTCAATTTGTTCGTGATAATAAATGTACCATTGAATTTGACGAGTTTGGTTTTTCTGTGAAGGACTACTGGACCCGCCAAATCCTCCTCAGATGTGATATCACCGGGGACCTCTATCCTGTTACTACCCCAACACCTCCTCAAGCCTTTCTTGTCAGTCAAGACACGTGGCACCAACGACTTGGTCATCCAGGAAGTGACGTGTTACGTAGCTTAGTTTCCAGTAATTTTATTTCGTGTAATAAGATTAAGCCTTCCGTGCTTTGTCATGCTTGTCAGCTTGGCAAGCACGTAAGACTTCCCTTTTCGCTTTCTGAAACTATAGTTACTTCACCATTTGATATTATTCATTCTGATTTGTGGACTTCTCCACTCTCGAGTGTTACTGGCATTAAATACTATGTTTTGTTTTTAGATCATTTTTCTCATTATTTATGGGTGTACCCTCTTCGTAACAAGTTTGATATGCTGTCTAAATTTATTCATTTTCGTGCCTTTGTTAAGAACCAATTTAATTGTGATATAAAATCATTGCAATGTGATCATGGTGGTGAATTTGACAATGTAACATAATTTATTTCACAAACATATCAAACCATAGCTAATATGGGCGTACACTATAGGTTTTAGAGAGAGAAAGTTTTGAGGTTTTGGGAACTTAATGAGAGAAAGTAAAATCTTATTATGAGCTCCAACCCTCTACCTTGGGAGGTAGAGGGTATTTATAGTACCATACACAAATCGCCACCTACGGGCTGTGGATCAGGCATATAGTGGGTAAAGACCCGTCCGTCCTCCACGGTGTTACTTAACTAAATACTAACTAACATTAAATAACTACGACTACGAGCTTTCTAACGATTACATATACTTGAGGTGACCGACACTTTAACGACTGGATTTTATAAATCCTAACAATCTCCCCCTAAGGGAGGTCACCTCAAATTACATAGAATAAAAAAAGATATTACATTAAGATTGTTCTTGGATTCTTGTTTAAATTCATTGCTCTGTAGCCCGTAGTCATTGATTCTTTATTTTTGCATGTTTGGTTAATCCAAGTGGAGGTCTTTAACCGATCCACATGATGATGAGTTTTGAGTCAGCTTTGAGATAATCAGCTTACATAAATCTCTGACTCTTCCTTTGTAGTGTTGACATTATGTGAAGTTGTGACTTTTGGACCGACATGCTCACATTCTGGATCATGATTTCTTCTCATCAGAGTAGCGGAAGCTTTAGGTTATTCATGATATTTGCAGGAGCGTAGCAGAAGCTTGGAGTGTAAATATCGGAGTCGTTGATGCACTTATCATGATTTCGAAGTGAATGTGTTGTGTGAGCATGCGGCTATGGATTGACCTCTCAATTCTGATCAGCTGCAAACGTCGGGTGTACCTGTACACAACAATTAGCAATAAAGCACACGAAAAGTGTCTTTGATCACTTTCGTCGAATTGAGGTACACGGCCCACGGTTCCTCATTGATCAATACAAGTACTGCCTGTGATCAGGTATAATTCCGAAGAATCTCCTTGACAGGGTTTCGCAGCTGCTCTAGCCGTTCTCAAATCGAAACATCTCAAAGAAGACAACACGGAGTGAGTGAACCAGCGAATTGGAATTCACTGATTGATGAAAAGAGATTTGAAAAAACAATCATGTACTGCTCAATATAAAGTGTTTTTGCAATACAACGAAGGTTTTAAGGAAAATCAACTATCAATCATAAACACCTTTTATTTTGAAATATTGGTACACGGTCTATGTGCTAGAGAAAAGGGTTTTAAACACAACGACCGGTTTTTCAAAGGTATCCGTCAATCCATAACCTGAACCAGGATTGATTCATAATTTTGAATCGCCCCATTGTTTCTGTTCAGTTGTCACATGGTTGATCTATTGGATAGATCTCACATGCCACCTACCAAGAGCTTGTTTGATGTTGGCTCTAGAAGGCTTTCCATCTTCATTGTGAGTATGTTGGCATATCACTCAGATGTTCTGGCAATACCACAAGGATAATGCGTAGGACTCATAAGATATATTCTCACTTTCCACATTGTGTGAAACAGTGAGTCTTCATTGATTGTGTCCTAATGAGATTTATTAGATGATCTCGTGGCTCTAGACTCAATAGTGCACATTTGGTTCCTATGCCGGAGACTAGGGAGAGGGTCTCCTTCTTCAATATCAACCATCTCTAAGAGAAAGTCGATAGATAATGTAGGTTCCCCGTGAGAATGAAACAAGTCATTTTAAGAGGAACTTGAGTAGCTTGGGATGTTGTAGTGCAATGCGTCACTGGGTCCATGACGTCTTGTCTTCAATACCAGTGTTACCTTGGTAAACACCAGTAGCATATGTATTAAACCCGGTTTCTGCCCTAAGGTTGAATTATTGGAGAGCTATTTGTTTTCACCCTTTTCACATTCATTTCTTTTTCATTCTTCAACCCCTTCAGTGCTTACCGAGACTTCATTACTAGAACCTTGTTGGGTTTATTCCAGTTCTAGCTCTATCTCAGTCCGCACTCTTCCCATTTCGCACTTTTCTCCTTTTTTTTCATCATACCTAAGGACTCTACACTATCTAGTGGATTGTCCCTGGGTAGATCCCTCCGGCTCTGGCGGGATTGTGGGAACGAATGCCTCACCTAACCATCCTTATATCTCCATACATAAAGTAAATTTGGTCGGTCTTTTTGGTATTGTTCTTCTGCCATTGGAACCAATTGAAAACCATTTGAAAATCAATCCAGGTACTTGTGATATATTATCAAAGCATTTTGTACCTGAGTTGTTTTTGATATTTCAGAAAAAGAGCTCCCCCTCAACATGTGTATCATATATTTGAAATCGTTTTGGCACATGGAGGCAAGAGGAAGAATTCAATTAATTGATTATCATTTTCTAATCATATCGACATCACCTTCCGGTCAAGATTAGTATTTTTCATACTTAGTTAAAGATATTTTAGGGAAAGAATGTGGTTTTCAAAAGAGTTGCTCCCCCTCAATATGTGCATTGAGATTTGAAAGAGTTTTGCACATATTAGGGAAAACCTGCACTTAGAGACAAATCAATCACGTTTCAATTCTTTTTGGTATGATATAGATGCTCCCCCTTAACATGTGCATGGAAAATTTGAAATCGTTTAGCACATGTAGAGAGGAGAGCTTGCTAATCACTTATAAAGCCATTTATCGAATTATCAGTTTAAATCCAATTTAAATCACAAATTCTCCCCCGATCACAATTTTCAAATCATTTGAGATTTGTGATCTCTATAGATTTAAATTGTTTTTGAAAGCTTTTGAGGAGAATTGTGACTTGCTTATGAAAACATTTAACCGATAAGGATCAAATCTGAGACTTTAAACTCCAAAGATTAAACATGCTAGAGTATCTTTTGAAAACATAACAAATAACCTTTTGTTTTAATTGAAATCATTCTCCCCCTCAATCAATGACATAAGTTGTTGATTGAGAGATAGAGATTTTGACAAATGTCAAGTCCAGATGAATTTCAAAAATTAAGTCTGAGTTATTTTCCAAAGCTATTAGTTTTCATTAGATAACAAATATTTTTCAGAAGAATTTATAGAAGGAAAAATATTTGTGAAGGAAACATTTGTCTTTTAGGTGACAAATATTTGTTTTTAGAATCAAAACATGAGATTTGAAAAAACAAGATAAAGCATGACTCTGTTCTTTCTTTTAAAAATGGGGTATAGACTGAAATGACTATACACCTTTGTTTTTCATTCTCTCAAAATGGTTTTTTTTTTTTTTTTTTTTTTTTTTTTTTTTTTTTTTTTTTTTTTTGTACATTTGAACTTCATCTAAAGACCCGTGTCACTCTTTGAATGACAACGCAAAGACCGTATACGAAATCGAATACTAGAAAAGATGAAAAAAAAATATTTTTAGCTTTTTCAAAGATTTTCTGATTTTTATGGATTTTTTGAAATTTTATAATTTTCTATTTTCTTTTTGTGGGTTTTATAATTTTGTATTTTGCTTTTTGAATAAATATATACAAGAGATGGATGAAGAAAAGCTTTTACTCCTCGTCTTCCTCTTGAAGACGTTTGAGTGTTTCCGGTTGAAGACTCTTTAGACCAAGTCGTGGAAGGATAAACTCAAAACGTTCTCTAGGAAGAGCTTTGGTGAAGATGTCTGCTAACTGGTATTCAGTCCTCACAAAATAAAGGTCCACCACACCGTTCTCCACTTGCTCCCTGATGAAATGATGTCGAATGTCGATATGCTTTGCTCTTGAATGTTGAACGTTGTTGCATGAGAGAGCAATGGCACTTTTGTTATCACAATACAGAGGGATTTTGTTGAATTCACAGCCATAGTCAGATAATTGGGATCTCATCCATAGGATTTGAGCACAACAAGATGACATGGCTATGTATTCTGCCTTTGTAGAGGATATGGAAGTACTCATTTGTTTCTTTGACGACCAGCTCACAAGCTTATCACCCAAAAACTGAGCACCTCCTGACGTGCTTCGACGTGTATCTTGACATCCTGCATGGTCAGCATCTGCATAGGCTGTTAGTGACATATCGGTGTCCTTCGGGTACCAAAGTCCCATGTTGATGGTTCCTTGGAGATACCGAAAGACCCGTTTAACCGCTTCAAGATGCTTTTTGGTAGGCTTAGCCTGGTATCTAGCACACATGCATACAGCGAACAGAATGTCTGGTCTACTAGCAGTAAGGTACATCAGGGACCCAATCATACTACGATATTTAGTTTGGTCAACCATGATCCCTGAGAGGTCCTCGTCCAGTTTAGTACGCTCCACCATGGGAGTGTCAACAGGGTCACAAGAATCAAATCCAAATTTCTTTAAAATTTCATTAGCATATTTAGATTGATTGATAAAAATGCCTCCGGGACTTTGTGAAATTTGTAATCCCAAGAAAAATGGCATTTGTCCCATCATTGACATTTGAAATTTGGAGCCCATCTCCTTAGAAAAATGGTTACATTCATTGGGGTCAGTCGAGGCAAAAATAATATCATCAACATAGATTTGAACGTGAATTAAGTGTTTGCCTGACTTTCTGGTGAACAATGTCGGATCAACTGCTCCTTTGCTGAATCCATTAGATAGAAGAAACCTTGATAGCGTATCGTACCATGCCCTTGGAGCTTGCTTCAAACCGTAAAGGGCCTTCTTCAAGCGATAGACATGAGTAGGATGCTCTGGATTCACAAAACCTTCAGGTTTGCTGACGTATACGACTTCTTTAAGATCTCCATTAAGAAAGGCAGTCTTTACATCCATCTGATATACTACCATGTTCTTACTTGCAACATTAGCCCGGAAGATTCTGATTGCCTCGATACGTGCAACTAGAGCAAATGATTCTTCAAAGTCAATACCCTCCTCTTGACGGTATCCTTTTGCAACCAATAGAGCCTTGTTCTTTAACACATCACCATGCTCATCAAGTTTTACTTTGAAGATCCACTTTAGAGAAATGATCATAGCACAGTCAGGAGCAGGTAATAATTCCCATACATCTAGTCGATCGAACTCATGAATTTCTTCTTGCATAGCATTGAACCAGCTGTCTTCATTCATGGCAGTTTTAACGTCATTTGGTTCGACCTTAGATAGTACAAAGTTGAAGAAGCACCATAAGGCATCAGTTGCAAGTTGTTTACGCGTGGATACTGGACGAGAAGGGTTTCCAATGATGTTGTCCAACGGATGGTCATGTGTCCATTTTGTAAGGTGTTCGTGTGGTTGTTGTTGAGGAACTGAAGTAGTTGAGTTTGGATCTCCTGATGAAGATGGTTCTGGAGTTGGTTCAGGAGCAAATATGTTCTCAAATAGAGCATCTTCGGGAGTAGCAAAAGGGTTGTCTCCATCATAGGTGCCAGACACAATTCCATGATGTACACTTGATGATTGAGGATGTGATGTCGAGGATGAGAGAACTGCAGTAGGCGCTTCTTGACTCAATGACATAGGAACTGATGGGTTATCTACGTTATCTGGGTTAGGGACAGCCTCTGTTGATGGATTTGACAGATCATTAGCAGTAGGCTCATAGTGT
Source organism: Chrysanthemum seticuspe (assembly GCA_019973895.1). NCBI lineage: Eukaryota > Viridiplantae > Streptophyta > Magnoliopsida > Asterales > Asteraceae > Chrysanthemum > Chrysanthemum seticuspe. The sequence goes on along the minus strand of BPTQ01000001.1, from coordinate 83,857,581 downwards.
TCATCAAACATTAGATCAAATAATTTCTTCAAATCATCTTCCGAATGGGGTACATATGGAGTTGCTGGTGAGGGATTTGGTACAAGAGAAGAACCAATGGGACTAATTAATGAAGGTTGTGATGCGAGTCCAGAACTTGATTTTCCTGGATCCATTTGCCCGGTCAGCTTATCGAACGTAACGTGAATTGTTTCCATGATATTTCGGGTTCTTTTGTTGTAGATTCGGTATCCTTTTCTGTTTGGTGCATATCCTACAAACACTCCAATGTCCGCTTTAGCTTTCAGTTTACCTAAATCTTGACCCTTATTCGTTGGATAACACAAAGCACCAAACACACGAAGGAATGATAGATCAGGTTTTCATTTATGGACAAGTTCATATGGAGTTTTTCCATGAGTGGTGTGTATGAGGGAACGATTTTGGGTGTAGCAAGCAGTGGCAATGGCTTCATCCCAAAGAAACATTGGAACCTTTGAGTAAATTAGCATTGTTCTTGCAGCTTCAACAAGGGTCCGATTTCGTCTTTCAACTACACCGTTATGTTGAGGCGTACGTGGAACACTTCTTTGATGACTGATTCCAATGCTTTCATAAAATTGACTTAATTCTTTGTTAACGAACTCCGTGCCATTGTCTGTTCGAACAATTCTAACAGTCATATTAAGTCGAACCTGCAGCTGTTTGATAAGTTTAATGATGACATCAGGTGTTTCATCCTTTGTCCTCAGAAACTTAACCCAAGTAAATCGAGAGTAGTCATCAACAACGACTAAAACATATTTCTTCCCATTTATCGTTTGCACTCTCATTGGTCTGCACAAATCCATATGAAGAGTATGAAGAACTTCCATAACTGAGTTTGCAGGTTTGGGTTTGTGAGCATATTTCCTGCTTTTTCCCAATTGGCATGCTGAACAAAGATGATATTTTTCATACTTTAATCTGGGTAGGCCTCTTACAAGGTCCTTTCTGGAAAGATCATTAATGGTGCCGAAGTTCAAGTGATTGAGACGACGATGCCATAACCATGACTTTGTTTTTGAAGCCTTTGACAACAAGCAGATTGGAGAAGACTTCATCATGCCTTCGATAGAGATGGTGTATAGGTTTGAACCACGTGTTCCTCTTAACAGTTCCACACCATCAAGTTCTCTAAAGAAACAAGTATGTTTTCTAAAAGCCACCTCTAGATCGGAATCACAGAATTGACCAACAGAAAATAGGTTATGACCAAGACCTTCAACATAATCTCCATAACCCATGATTGCACCAAAATGATCGTTCCCGAATCTAACAGTCCCAATGAATTTACTCACGAAGTTCATGAGCCGCGAGCGATCTCCAGTCATATGCTTGGAACAACTCTCCAGTCATATGCTTGGTACCCTGGATATTACACTATCACCAACAACGTAATCTCCATAACCCATAATTGCACCAAAATGATCGTTCCCGAATCTAACATTCCCGATGAATTTACTCACAAAGTTCATGAGCCGCGAGCGATCTCCAGTCATATGCTTGGAACAGCCTGAGTCCAGGTACCACAGAACGATTTGAACGACCTGCAGTTGAACACAGACAAGAATGGATAACTGGATAATTGGGATCCCCATGCAATAATGGGTTCCACTTGTTTAGACAAAGAGATTGGAACAACCACATCAGAAGCAGAGTCAATAAAATCACTAGTGGTAGATGCCGGGCTAGTAGAAACAGAAGATCTATTCAAAGTATGTTCACTTCTTAAAGGTATAGTTCTACCAGTGGGCATCCATTTCCTAATGGGCATTGACTTAGATAATTTAGGGCACAACAAATTAAGATTAAATTTGCTGCCAGTAGGTATCCACTGATAACCTATATTACTAAATTTTCTTCCTGTGGGTTTCCAATGTTTTCTAACCTTCTTCCGCCTTTGCTTTCTAGCCTTCTTAGCTTGATCTTTGGCATTAACAATTTTAACTGGGTATTTAACAGCATTAATCAAATCATTCACACCACATACATGATTAGTAACAGAAACCAAGCAATCATTATTACATGTTTTGCCAAAAGTAGCAGAATTCGCATTAATTGCAGCACGCTTAGAGCTAACACTAGAATCAACACGATTCGTTTTATTCAACATATTTTCATTCTTCCTAAGGTGATCTTCTACTTTCTTCCACTGAACATTCCTAGCTTGCAAGGTCCTATCATTATTTGTGTTGCCTTGAGGCTTTGACCTGCTCGCATTGGTGTCACTTTTTACTCCTGTAGAGGGAATGGGAACATTAGTTGGTATTGCTACTTTTTGCTTTTCAGGTTTAGACGTGATGGGATCTGAGCTACTTGAAGGCACATTAAAGTTCACTTTCTTAATACTGGGCATATAATGGGTTGCATACTTAGCACTAGGCATATAACAAGGCTTCACAGCTTTATCTTTCTCACATAAGGATTTAGGGCATGTTGCTCTTAAACATTCTAACAGCTCCTGAGATCGTTTGGCCTGAATGCAAGCAAACCTAATTTCACTATCAAGTGGCGTATTTATGTAATCCTCTTCTACAATCTCACGGAGACATTCTAGACTATCCTTAAGGTGAAAGATATAGTTATGAAACACAAGTTCGTTATTTCTAAGATGAGGAGGAATGTATTTAACAGTCACAGTATATTTAGAGTCTGCAGATGACTTTGATGCAACATTATCATTAAAGACAAGTGGCATTTTCCCTTTTCTCTGACTCTTCAGATTCTCAATTTCCTTTTGCAACGAAGTTATTTTTTCATTGTTTTTGTCACGAGTGACTTTCACTGAATCGTATAACTCTTTGAAGTGTCGTTTGACCTTTTCATTTTCTTCTAGAAAACTCTCATTTTCTTGTTGTAATAAGTTAATGATGTTTTGAAGATGAAAGTTTTGAGAAAATTGAGAATCTAAAGGAGGAGGCATTTGGGAGCCAGTCTTGTTCTTTTCACCCTTTAATTGTGAAATTTGGGCTTTCAACTTTCTGATCGTGTTACAGTGAGCTTGAATCTATTCATCACGTTTGTTTATTTCAAAAACTGCATCAAACTCTGGAACATTTGAGGATGTCTTGATGTTTGAGGTTTTGACATTTTCTTTGAGATGTTGATATTTTAGTTGCAAATCAGAATGTTCAACTTCTAGCTTAGAAAAATGTTTTACCAAATTATCGTGATCATCCTGGTCAATTTTCTCATTTAGTTTTGAGTTTTTGTTTTCAAGCTCAATGACACGATCATGGAAAACTTTCAAAGCAACAGATAATTCATGAAATTAAGAAGCAGTAATAGAATGTTAAGTAACAGTATAAAATACATCTTGAGCCACACAACTTAATACTAAGTTCTCATTTAAGATATGCAGATTCTTCCTTTCAATTTCATTATATTTGAGTTCCCGTTCATAATCATTGACCTTAACTATCATTGCATCAAATTCCTTTTCCATTTCTTTAATATCCGAGTCTATCCCTTTTTGAAGACTCTCAAATTGACCTTTTAATTGTTTAAAGAAATGTATGACCTCAGTTAAATAGCATTCTTTAGTTTGCTCAAAACCCCTTTCCCCTTCAGTTATCCCTGTGGGTGTGATTCTCTTCTTACATGTCTTCTCAAAATCAACGAATAGTTGAAAAACAACATACAGACTGATTAAGGTCTTGCTATTAGTGGAAATAGTTCTAGGAACTAAATGCATTGGTGTATTCGGAGGATACACAGTAGCTGCAGACACTTTCCTAAGGGGAGTGTTTGTTTCAACAAGTACATTTGCTTTTTGCTTATCCATGTCTTTCTTCCAAAAAATTTGTTCTGGGGTTAATTGAGTTTGAGGCTTAAACATGTTCAGGGAGATCCAATTTTCCTTAGTGTAATCATGGGGTTTGATCGTTATGTTTTTCTTTTTACACTCAGGATCTTTAAGCTTCTTATCCATTTTCTCCCTAGAGGCATCATCTAATTTTCTAAACTCTTCTGTGCTTCCAATACATGATGGTGTTTGCCTAGGCTTAATAATCTCATTACCATCATATAGTACTTTATGAGCAGCTCTAGCCTTTTTACCGACCTCGGGATTTGGTTCCTTAACAAGGGGAATATTATGCTTATCGCTTAAGACTCTGTGTTTAGTGATCATGTGAGCAGTCTGAATGGTATTCCCTTGTACGTACAGCTTCTTTTCAAGCTTGTTTTTCAAAGTTGTAAAGCCCCTTTTATCACGTATACCTTATCACAAATACCAACCTTACCACACAACAAGAACACGTTGTACACAAACAGTATGCGTAGAGATGAAAGATGAAGAATTTGGCGACTTGAATATGAATTCGTATGTATGTTTAGAGAGATAAAGGAAAGAAGATGAAAACAATATTCATATGAAACATACACACACACACACTCAAGCACACCCCTCAAATGAGACTTTGAGGGGTTTATATAGTACAAGTAGAAGATGCCCTAATGGGCTTGGCATGGGCTCGTTTGGATTGGATTGGACATGGATTGATATAAGGCTAGCTTAACATAACTTCTAACCAATTAGCTTAGCCCAATCTACGAGCCCGTTGACTATTCTATCACGATATCTAACACACGATATAAAGTTCCTAAATGTGAATGACCATCACTTCTAATAAAAACTATTAAGGCTAACAATCTCCCCCTAAGGGGTGGTCATTCAAAAGATGCTCCACTTGATAAGATCTTTACTTTCCTTGAGCTTGAACTTTGTGTGTAGATATAGAATAGTCTTGAATCTTTGTTCCTTCATGCTTTGTGATCAGATAATGTGGTTGTCTGCCATTGTCAACTTCGTTGGTTAGGTGTCTCCACGCCTTTCTCCAGCATGCTCACACTTCTATTTGTCTTTTGGTTACCAATGAAGAAGTTCTCTAGTCTTTAAACTTTGTAGATTCTTTGGCTTTGACGAAGAATCATTTTTAACTTTGAGTTACCTTTGAAGAAAACATAAAAACAGGTTAGTAATAAGCGGATTCCGGCACTTAAAAACAGGTTAGTAATAAGCGGATTCCGGCACTTACAAGTTTGAATTTCGAGGGTGTTAACAGCATAGTGTGAAAACACGTCTCTGATTCACACAATGGCCGTTCCTGAACTGGAGTCCCACAAGTGAGATAACGCGATGTACCGAGGTACACCTACAGTTCAGATGAGTCGCTGAGGTACACCGAAGCATCACCCCACGACTGTAGACCATTTGAGACACACTAAGCGTAATCCACGGAGAATTACCGAAGTGACCTGCTGTCAGGGCTGCTTGATGTTGACCCTGGCAGGAGTTTCCATTCAATCACTGAAGATCACAGATGTGAAACTTCTCATAAATGTTCTGGCAGATTGCTAAGATCTGCGTAGGACTCTAGAATATATCACTTGTGTCCTTATTGATGAACAACAAGCGATGTCATGTCATGTGTTCCTATGAGATCTTTTGATGAATCTCGTGGCTCTAGACTCAATAAGTGCATTTTGGTTTTCATGAGCGGAGACTAGGGAGAGGGTCTCCTTCTTCAATACCAACCAACTCTAAGAGAAGGTCAATAGATTATGTAGGGTTCACAGTGAGAATGAAACAAATCCTTTTAAGAGGAATTGAGTGGCTAGAAGGTTTAGTTCAATGCGCCACTGGGTCCATGACATCTTTGTCTTCAATACCAGTGTCATCTAGTGACAACCAGTAGCAGATGAATTGAACCCGGTTTCTGCCCTAAGGTTGAATATGGAGGGCTATTTCTTTTCACACTTTTTCATTACATTTCTTTTTAATTCTTCAACCCCTTCTTTCTCCTTTCTCACTTTACTCCTTTTTTCAATCATACCTGAGGACTTCTAATACTAACTATGGGTATTGTCCTTGGGTAGATCCCTCCGGCTCTGGCGGATCATAGGACGGATTTTCCTATCCTTAGACACCTTATAACTCCATGACTATCCTATGTTGCCATAAAACCTTTTTCTTGAAAATCTCTCAAAGTGTTTATGATTGAAAACATGTTTGGAACACTTCGAGAGTTTTATATTTTCAGAAACACTCCCCCTTCACATGTGCTTATATTGTTTTAACTTAAATCTGCACAGAGAGGGTAGAGTTTGCACTTTTTGAATTGATCGACTTTAAATGAACAAGACCGATTCGAGACACGTTTACATCACTAGAGAACTAGCTTGAAATTATTACCCGTCCTGGTCAAATCCATAGAAAGTTTCTCGAGATGGTACATTTCCTGACTTAGATTCCTCGTCAATTCAATGGTTACGACTGAGTCGAGCTCTTTTGAGATTCAAACAACGATCATTAAACCTTTTTGATCACATTTTAATCACGTTTCTCCCCCTCAAAAATAGCATATCCATGATGTTTTTGAAACAAAATGATTAAAAGATATGTTTTTCGGAAAGCATTTGGAGAGAAACTGATTTAGCATGAATTTTGGAACAATTTTGGTTTAATACTCCCCCTTAAAGAAAGCATATTTTTCATACAGAAAATTTAGAATCAATTAAGGGTTTAGAGAGAGTTATCTTGGTACCAAATGTGAGAGATTTTGAAAAATCTTTTTGAAAAATTTCGAATCAATGGTACGCAAGATGAAGATTTTAAAAATCTTTTGAAGATATTGAAGAATAATGTTCTTCATTTGATTAAGGATAAGTGCTCGATATTTATGAAAATCGATTTTACGTAGCACTTTCCTTTCTTTAAAGATCGGGTTGCAAGCGGAAATACTTACAAGCCATTGTTTTTAGGAAAAGTGCTTGAAAAAATATTTGAAACCTTTGATTTGGATAAGCACTTTCCTTTCTTTGAAGCGCGGGTCCTGAACTGATGTGTTCAGAAGCCATTAATTTGAAGTTCGGGTTTCGTACTGAAGTATACGAAAGCCATTTTATGAAGAAATTTTGAGAAACGACATGTTTTAGAAAACATTTAAAGAACTCTCGCTCAAGCATCTGTACATGCCCGTATCATTGTTGAATGACATTTCTAGAAACGTACAGAATATCGATTATACGAGAGACATGTCGTGAGAAGAATATTTTTGGATTTTTGATATTTTATAACGTTTTTGTATTTTTTGAAAATTTTCTATTTTTATATTTTGCTTTTGTTGGTTTTATAAAAGAAATGGAAAATCAAAAACAGAAGATAGAGAGAATGAAGAAGAAGAGTTTACAGAATTGGAACCCTCTGATGAGCTGGGTTCTGAGATATTTGAATCACCTGCAACCAAAGAAGAAGAGTTTTCACAAATAACAGTGTTAGAAGTACAAGATTCCTCACGGTGAGGGTGATCACTATCAATGGTTGTAATGGTTTCTACTTCCTTATCCTGATGATTTTCACTATTATCTGTGTTGGAGAAAGTATCAAAAATCTTTCCTGTGGGAATCCATCTAAGATCTATTGTGTTGAAGACTTTGCCCGTGGGTATCCACCTAAGGTAAGATCTAGGAGTTGTTTTCTTATCAGATTCAGCGGAAGACTCATTTTTTGAAAAACTACGTCCTGAAGAGATCCACCTATTAGGTTTCCTTTTGATGTTCATCTTGTCAACGGGTTTGTTTCTATTTGGTGTCTTAGTGGATTGTGCCTTGGCACGAGAATTATCTTTCTTGAGATATTGTGAGACACATGCATCATGATGAGCTGAAAAGACACATTTTTTACATGTAGTACAGACAAATTCAATATTCTTGTTTAAAACAGCAGCTTTAACTTTGTCACTACAGTCTTTTGGACATTGATTCTTGTTTGAAAAAGACTTAGAATTCCAAGTGTTGTTTTCTAAGGGCATAGCATTTTCTTTTGCGCAACTACTCTTAGATGCAAGCCAATCCCTAGTCTTTTGTAGAGTGTTCCTAGGTAATGGTTTACTACTACTAGCAGTGCCTTGAAATCTTGTAGAATTCATCACCCTAGATGTTGTACCTAGAATTCCGTCTTTTCGAGTCTGTGCCTTTTTCCTAGCTTCTTCTAGATAGTGATTGTTGACCATGTTGTTAGAACCGACAGATTCTTTAACTGGATTTTTGGTCACATTCCGTGTACTATTCCTAGAGATGCCAGGTGTAATCACTTTAGGTTTTTCAGCAACTGCTTTTTCTTTTTCAAAACTTTTGATAATTCTCTTTTTAATAGGCAGGGACTGTGGAGTGACTGTTTTTGACAAATCATATTTCTCATTGACTTTTGGAGCAAACTGAGAAATAGACATTTTTGGTTTGAAAACCGGTTTGGGAACATTTGTTTTCTCCTCAGTCAATGGTTTTGTAATCTTAGTATCCACAACCTTTCCTTTTAGACTGTCCAGCTGAACTCTCAAAAGATCATTTTGCTCTTGCATGTCCTTGTAGGCACGCTCATACGACAGTTTGTCATACTTGCATTCCTCGGTTTTTCGATCAAGCTGTTTAAAATAGGACACGTTTTCTTTTTCAAGTTTTTCAAGAGCTTTTTCATATTTTGAAACAATTGCGGAGGTCTCAGACTGGAGTCTTTCATGATCTTCAACAAAATATGTTTGTAAAATAATGGACATGATATCGGTAGTCATAACATTAAATTCTTATAACAGAATATGTTTGAAACATTAGAAAAGTTTTTAGATTGGAAAAGTCATTCAAAAGTTTTGATTCATTAGCATTAAATTCTTGTTTAAGCACTTTAACATTATCTTGGAGTTCTTGCTTTTGCTTAACAGTTTTAGAAAGCTTTTCTTGTAAGGAGTTTAACTCTTGTTTTAACACTTCTTCTCTAAAATTACTTTTTCTAATAATTGTACGCATTTGGTTATCCATTTCCTGCTCACGGGTAGTTAACTCAAACTTAGCACGTTGTTCATAAATGGCAACTTGTTCTTTATAAGCATTCAGTTCAGAGATAACAGAATCATCAGGGGCACATGCAGTGTATTCATCCAATACATAGTCATCATTGACTGCAGAAGATGCATCACTTGGTACGATCTCACTTTCACTTTGTATCACATATTGATCATATGGGACAATATTACTATTACCCACATTATCAATATCTGATTCATTAGTTTCATGAGATTGTACTTCGTTATGTATCTTTTGCTCATCAACATCATCGTAAAGTTTTAATACCTCAGAGATGAGTGAATCTTTGGATGGACCAACCTGTTGTGGTGATGAGACCTTTGGAGAGACCATTGGTGAAATGCTAGCCATGAAGATTGTCTGGGCAGTAGGTTCATCATCGACATCAGAGTCATATGCATCACAGTCAACAACTTGAAAGGAATTTTGACGATTGTGACCTATTTCCTGAATTGGCTGCTCATCCACATCAGCATCATAGGTTTTGGCATTTCCCTCAGCAAGAAACATCAACTCTTCTTCATCCAAAACCGCTCCACTGTCCTGAGCTTGCACCAGCAGCATCTTGTCCCTGAAGTACTCTGCATTTTGAGGGCTTTGGAGATGTGCAGTTCCTTGCAATATGTCCTTCACCACCGCAATTGTAGCACTTGATTGGCTTTCCTTGTCCTTGATTTGCATTCCTTCCACGATTCTGATTAGTCACATAACCTCCACCTACTCCACCCTTTCCTTGTTCATACTGTCTTCCTTGCACTGGTTACACCATGATCTTACCATCTCTGACAATAGCATGATTGTGTAGATTGGGTGCAGTTCTGATGTCATTGTTAGTGTGTGGAGTGAGGTTCAGATTTTGCTTGACCATGAGAGCCAGTTGATTGACAAAGTATTCCATGGCTGCTTCAGCATCAGGTTGCTTTAATCTTGGATCAGGAATGAGTTTGTGGTTACCGTTACCCGTTGGTATGACTTGAGATGCTTTGGTGGTTATTCCTACATTGGTGTAAAAGGCTGTTGAATCATTTGACGAACTTGCATTACCAGAATTTGAATTGAATTTTTCCAAGATCATTCGTTCAAACATAGTATGTCTCTCATTCTGAAGCAGGAACGCATACAATTGCTCATAGTTAGTGTTCCTCAAACCTTTAGTTAACTTAACAGAAGTGACAAATTTGTGCCATTCGGGATTCATGTTGTTCACAAACTTTGAATTTAGCTGAATATTTGGCATAGTCATTTTGATATTCCTCACGTCATTCACAAGCTTGTGGAACCTCACGTAATATTCAGTGACACTTTCCCCTGGTTTCATCTTAAAGTGCTCAAAGTCATCACACAATTGAGATTCCCTGTCTTCTATGGTCAATTCAGAACCAGAGAGAAGCATCTTGACATTGTCCCAAACTGCCTTGGCTTCAGTGTTGTGATTGATTAACTTGTAGATGTCTTTTGGAAGACCCTGAAGTATAATGTTTGAAGCCCTGATATCAACATCGTATCTCTTTTTCTCCTTATCACTGAGCTCATCATACGTCTTTGGTCTGTCCAAGCCTAAGATCAAAGTACCATCCGCATCATTTTCAAGTGTGTCTCTTGTAGTCTCAATCTGATAAGGTCCTTCATCAATTGATTTGAGAATGTTAACCCCATTTTCTTTTCCCAAACAGTACAACCTAATTCGTTGAGCCCATGAGTCATAATCGGTTCTGTCAAGCATAGGTGGACGAGTATCTGATCCAGCTGCTTGAACGTCCTCAGCTACAGAAGAGATGATTGTAGGCACGCTGGTAGACATGATTACAGATTTCACGGCATTTTATAACTCTATGATTAAACCGGGAAATAGATTCTTTCACGGGATTTTACTAAATCAAGAGAAAACCGTATCAGAAACAATAATTAACCAAGTCGCTTCAAACCTTGAAGACAAGTCGCTAAGTCATCAAGTCGCTAGGTATACAAGTCGCTTCAATGGACAAGTTGCTAGGCTCACAAGTTGCTATAGTGACAACTCGCTAGAAGAACAAGTCGCTATTGACACAAGTCGGTATGAAGACAAATCGCTAGTGACAAATCGCTAGACACAGAAGTTGCTAGAATAACAAGTCGCTAGATTGACAAGTCGCTAGGGACAAATTGCTAGACAAAACAGTATGACCACTACTATGTACTATTTGTCGCTTTGTCTCAAAAGACAAGTCGCTAGAGCACAAGTCGCTTCCCACAACAAAGTCAAGTCGCTGAAGAACGTAGAGACAAGTCGCTACGATGACAAGTCGCTGGCCAAAACAGTACGACCACTACTTTGTACTATTTGTCGCTTTGTCTCAAAAGACAAATTGCTAGTGCTCAAGTCGCTTCCACAACAAAGACAAGTCGCTGAAGAATCGTAGAGACAAGTCGCTAAGAAGAAATCTAGTTCGAGACTCAAGTCGCTAGGTAGAAATGTTCAAAAACAACACTTTTTAATCCAAAACTAACCCAACCACACTGATTCAAGCCTTCCAAATCCAAACCTAAGCACTTATAATGATTCTAAACACAAAAGTACAATCAAAATCCAAACTTTAACACTAGAAATAGTCCAAATGATGCAAATACCACTAAACTTTTTCAAACCCAAAAACCATATAAAACCACTAGAAATCCAAGAACACGTAAGAGAGATGATCAAACCATGGCTCTTGATACCATTTGTAACATAATGGATTTCACAAACACATCAAACAATAGCTAATATGGGCGTACACTATAGGTTTTAGAGAGAGAAAGTTTAGAGGTTTGGGAACTTAGTGAGAGAAAGTAAAATCTTATTATGAGCTCCAACCCTCTACCTTGGGAGGTAGAGGGTATTTATAGTACCATACACAAATCGCCACCTACGGGCTGTGGATCAGGCATACAGTGGGTAAAGACCCGTCCGTCCTCCACAGTGTTACTTAACTAAATACTAACTAACATTAAATAACTACGACTACGAGCTTTATAACGATTACATATACTTGAGGTGACCGACACTTTAACGACTGGATTTTATAAATCCTAACAGACAACAATGACCTACACCAATTATTTGCTTCTAATGGCATCACCATTCGATTCTCCTGCCCAAGAACATCTCAACAGAATGGTAAGTCTGAGCGAATGATCTGCGCCATCAACAACCTAATACGCACCCTTCTATTCAAGCCCACCTTCCACCCACATTTTGGGTTGAAGCCCTTCACATGGCGGCCTACCTTTTCAACATTTTGCCCTCCACTGCCATAAACAATAAAACTTCACACACTCGCCTTTACAAAACTACACCCAACTATGCGGACCTTCGGGTATTTGGCTGTCTTTGCTACCCTCACATAGATACCAACAACAATCTTGGACCTCGTTCCATGCATTCCATCTTTCTTGGGTACCCAACGAACCATAGGGGGTATAGGTGTCTAGACCTCAACACAAACAAAATCATTTTATCCCGTCATGTGACCTTTGATGAATCATAATTCCCGTATGGCTCCATGACACCAAACATTTCGCCCTCTTACACCTTTCTCGATACACCTCCAAACATCTTACAACAACACTTACTCACTAAAATCCTTACCTCACCCTCGCCTACCACTCCTACTCACCCAATTCCTACGCCCAACGATAGTCCATCATCCTACAGTCCATCACCTCACCAACCGGACCCACTTACACCCATCAGCTCAACCTCGCCGCCCTCTTTGCAGGCCCAACCCCTCCAGCCCACTTCCACTACCAACGTTTAACAGTTCGTTGGTGTTACCCCTCCGATCTAACAACCAAACCCCAATCCCACGTCAACTCACCCCATGGTCACTCGCAATCGTGTTGGTTCTAATCTCCTTACCCAACGCTTCAACTTAAATATATCTACCATTTCTCCACTTCCAAATTCATACACCCATGCGTTTAATGACCCTCATTGGTTTTGTGCTATGCTTGATGAATATAATGCATTGATTAAAAATAATACATGGATTCTTGTACCTCGGCCACCGGACGCGAACATTGTTCGTTCTATGTGGCTGTTTAGGCACAAACATAATGTAGATGGTAGTCTTAATCGCTACAAGGTAAACCTTGTTGCGAATGGCAATACTCAGCTTGCAGGTATTGATGTTGATGAGACTTTAGCCCGGTTGTTAAACCGGCTACTATTTGTACGGTGCTCAGTCTTGCTATTTCTCGACACTGGCATGTTCATCAGCTTGATGTCAAGAATGCTTTTTTGCATGGCTCGTTGTCTGAGACTATATATATGTATCAGCCACCTGGTTTTAGGGATCCGCAACATTCCGATCATGTTTGTCTCTTGCAGAGATCACTTTATGGGCTTAAACAGGCCCCTCGAGCTTGGTTTCAAAGGTTTGCTGCATATGCTACTCGGGTTGGTTTTCATCATAGCCGCTGTGACTCTTCACTGTTCATTTATCGTCAGGGAACCGATACGGCTTATTTACTCCAATATGTTGATGATATTGTCTTAACCGCATCTTGTGCAGCACTTTTACAGAGGGTTATTACTTCCTTGCATACAGAGTTCTCCATGACTGATCTTGGCCCGCTTAATTATTTTTTGGGCATATCTGTGACTCGTACTCCTTATGGGATGTTTCTTTTTCAGCAAAAATATGCTACTGAGGTTCTTGAGCGTGCTGGCATGCTTACTTGTAATCCGTGTCATACCCCTATTGACATGGATTCCAAGCTTGTTGAAGATGGTGATCCTGTTTCTGATCCTACATTATATCGTAGTCTTGCAGGGGCTCTACAGTACCTTACTTTTACTAGACCGGACATCTCTTATGCCGTTCAGCAGGTTTGTCTATTCATGCATGATCCTCGAGAGCCACATTTTGCAGCTCTCAAGCGAGTTTTATGTTATGTTCGCGGTACATTAGCCTATGGTTTACAGCTTTATTCGTCATCAACTTCATCCTTAGTTGCATACTCAGATGCAGATTGGGCTGGTTGTCCGGTCACACGTTGGTCTACCTCAGGGTATTGTGTATTTCTTGGAAACAATCTTTTATCCTGGTCATCTAAGCGTCAGGCTACTATTTCTCGGTCCAGTGCTGAAGCTGAATATCGGGGTGTTGCCAATGCTGTTGCTGAGACTTGCTGGATACGCAATTTATTGTGTGAGCTCTATACACCGCTTTTGACTGCTACCATTGTTTATTGTGATAATGTCAGTGCCGTTTATCTCTCATCTAACCCCGTGCAACATCAACGCACGAAGCATATTGAGATTGACATCCATTTTGTTCGAGATCTGGTCGCTACGGGTCATGTACGTGTTCTTCATGTCCCGTCCCGCTATCAGTATGCAGACATCTTCACCAAAGGGTTGCCTATTGCTCTGTTTGATGAGTTTCGCTCCAGCTTGAGTGTTCATTCCACTCCCGCTCAAACTGCGGGGGCTGTTAGCGATAGTTTATATGGGCTTTGCCCAGTCATGTATTTGCATTGTATTATTAGCCCAGTAAATCATTATATATGTCATCTCATGTAATCAGTAATCATTCATTAATCAATATACGGTTTATACCTTTAATAGTAATGATCTTGGGGTTGTGTTTAAAATTGAAGATATGGTTGCCCCTTGGTTTTTAGACAATCTGATGTTATAGTCCAAATAAGACCCATGATCTCTAGACCACCATTACCATTGTACATAAGCTTGGCTTGGATTATACATCAGAATGACCATATCTTCTGCACTATCTGTGATCGCGCCATTGTTGTTTGCTAGGTAAAGATGGGTTTCAGGTATATCAGTGTAGGATCATTGGAAACTATATTTTCATTTTCATTGTTCAATTTCGCATTCTTATTATAGTATCACATTCTCATCATAATAACACTTCATGGCGTTTAGCTAAGTAAAAATTCTTTATTCAGAATTTGAGTTCTGCTTAGTTGCTAATTAGGCTACTTTGCTCACTAAGAACGCACCTTTACTTTTTCTGCGACCGTGAAGTAATAAGATCTTAACAACGATCTGTCTTGTGTTGATCAGGATCACTATATATACTTAATTTGAACTGAATTGAGACCCTGCCGTATAACCAAAACTAATTATACTTAATTGGACATGGTCTTAAATCTCTCGATTACACATTATATTCATGTTTCACTTTTGTTCTAAACCACTAGTATCTTTGTCTCTGTTTGTACCATATCCACGAATGTGAGTATCTATTCTTTCTTTTTGTTTGTATTGTTTGTTTCTTATATATTACATCTTCTGGTTGTTGCAGTTCGGAAATAGGGCAGATATCTGGAAATTGACACCACTAAGAAAAATCCTAAGTAGAGTTCGAGTATCAAAAATTGTCATTCGAGTTAGCAAAATAACCATTATTGGATTACACACTCTAAAAGTGTAGTATAATCCCAAGAAAAACACCATGTATGCGGTGGCATAGCCAACATTTAATTTTTGGATGGACTAAGAAAACAAGTATATACAAGCAAAAAAGCTAAAACAACTTATAAAACTTAAGAAGATCATCAAAACTTAACAAAATTAGTGGACAATTAAGCGGGCCATAGCCCATCCAATTCTTATAAGGTAACATTGTGAAACAGTTTACGACTTTAAAACTGGTCAAAGGTATAAGTGGAAGTCAACTGATTAATCAATTTGCTATTAAATAGGAGGTTACATCATAAATTGCGACAGTTTCATATAGAAGCAAAATCGGTTTTGTCAAAATCTTGAGTAACTTATATTAACTTGTAATATGAAATTCTACACAACAACCAATTTCCGTATTCCCGTCTTATTATTTGTACCAAATCTCCGTATCATTTCGAATAGAGGTTCATATGATAAATATAAAGTAAGTCGATGCTCAATCTCTTTTACTTTTATGATTAAGTTGTAAGAAAATTTACATGAAAGAGATAGAATAACATTCTTGAGAGCTTATATGAAATAAAAGAAGTATATATCTTTTGTATGCTAACTGAATTCGAAGTAACTTTTTTAGTAGCTGAATTCCCCACATTTTAGAAAATATAATATCTCTCGATTTTTTTAGCATTTTTTTATTGAACAGGCCATCAAATATGTTATAATGTTATAAAGAAAATTCTTCTTGAATTTTGAATATCAGTTATTCATTGAAGTTACAATTGTTCTTAGATTATCGCTGATGTTATGGCATTGTAAGGATTTTATCAACCTTATAGTGATGCTTTTGTTTCTTCTGAGGCAATCGAATAATTCGGTAAAAAGATTCATGAGTTGACTGAGGAAGGTGGTGAGAAAAAGAGGACGGTAGTGCTTGGAACTGGTCGGGCTGGAAGAAGTTATTGAACTGATTCCCACATCACCAATGAGGTAACGAGGTTAATCTATAGTCATTGTCTAAACACAATAATAATGTTATACTCGATAGTCTATATGATTTAGCCACATATCGCAAATTTTTGCATATTTTTATGTGCACTATAAATAAATAAAATTGTTTGATGTACGTTTAGATAACATAAAGTTTATGCCACATACTAAAATTATAGCTAATATCAAGGGGCGTGCGTTGGGTTAGAACATGACCAGAACTATAGAATTAAACAAAGTAAAACCAAAAACAAAACATGCAAGCTGATTTAATCATAGGATTTGGGAACCAGTTTGAATTAATCATAGAATCTAATCAATAGCAATGTTCTTAATTACTTGTAACAAGAAACAAATAAGGAGGGATATATAGTGCCCAAAAGAAAAAAACGAAGTTAAATACGGAGTATATACCATAGATGAATAGAATATGAATGTGCTTAATTACTTGTAACAAGAAACAAATAAGGAGGGATATATAGTGCCCAAAAGGAACTTAATTATGCAATGATATATCAGGTTGTTCACATACAAATTAGATATATCATATTTGCACATGGTGCCTTTTACTTCCATATATCGTATTTGCACATGGGGAGTAGCAACACTTTGGCTGGTAAGATAGATATTTGGGCAAGAACAAGGTGTAGTTTTACCCCAATGTTCTCCACTAAATTCAATACATAGTTGCTTACTAGCTTGCTTTTGCTCAAGTCAAGTTTTAGGTAAAACGCGATTAGCCATGATCGCAAATCATTATTTTAATAAAGCATAACTCAACATCAATTCATGCTAACATTATTATTAGTATTATTATATTCACATATGTAGGTTATGTAAATAAACAAATATTATATGAAACACATCAGAGGTATAACAAACATTACAAAAATAAAACTAAGACACACAAAGAAACAATCATTCCCAAGCGAGCAATAGCGAGGTAAAATGAAGTGTGGTTACACAAACCAGAAGTTCAGTTGGGGAAGTCTAAACCATACATGCGCAAACTTGTAATGAAGAATATGATGGTCATAGGGTGTGTTTAGAAAGCGAACCAGAAGTTGAGTAGGGAAAGTCTAACCATACATGAGCAAACTAAGCGCGTGTCAATCCTGATATGGTAAGTTAGTATTGAGTATAAATATATTTATTAGAAAACATTTTAACCATTATGTCCTCAAAGGGTTAACTACTTAGAACCTTCGCCATGTTTTGTTATAAATATGCAAATATACACGTTTCATTGGCTATATATGCAATAGTGGCACATCAATTAGAAAGTGGCCACAAAATAAAAAGTGTAAAAAGTATTTTCTATGTGTCACACGTCCTTCTCACTAAGTATTCAAAAAATCCCGTCATGGGTAAAATCGTTGTTTTACTCGGCTTTTGTTTTTCCACCTCAAATTTCAAACGCACATTATCTCTTAAATGATAAACTTTAAAAAAAAACCGATTTCACCAGAATTTTTAAAATTTAATCCTAATTTGGTATACATCTTGATAAATTTTTGGAACTTTTTTATTTACATATCAAATAGGTCTTGCTTTTCTTGGCCATTTCGGCTCTATTTTTTACCCTCATAAATGCCGAATCATGAAAAACTTAAAACATGAAAGTTATAGACTTTCGTTCACTCTTTACACAGGTTTTTGAATCACTCAAATTCGATGTCATATGAGTGATATAGTTAACAATGACGTTTTACTCATATTTGTTGTATACAAGGTATAGCTTAAATTTTTAGTATTAAAATTGCGTTAAATGCACTAAATTTTGTCCCACAGCTCATTATTAATCATTTTCTTAATGTAAGATTGAAAAAGTGGTGTTTTTTAATTTCTTTTTTAATATATGTATTTTATTTTATTGTGTTTTTTTACCATAAATTTGACAAATATTAAATTCGAATTAGAAAAATTGTAAAACATAGAACATATAGATTTTAGGTCAATCTTTACTCATGTTTTTTATTCACTCAAATCCAATGTCATCTGAGTGAGATATCACATGTTAAAGATGACGTTTTGTTCATTAGTTAATCTTGTTCATGGGGTAGTATTATTCATTAATTAGTGTTGTTCATCAGTTAATCTTGTTCAAGACTGATGAACTTATGAACAATATTAACTGGTGAACAAGATAGACTTCTGTTAATCAAAAGGAGATTTTGTTCATCAACTTTCTTGCCCATTTTACTTGTGTTAATCAATATCACCAACCATTTTACTCTTGTTCATCAGTAGCCACGATCGTTTTATTTATGTTCATCAAAAAAAGATTTTGGTCATCAATTGTCTCGTCCATTTTACTTTTGTTCATTAATACCCCCGTTTGTGTTACTTATATTCATCAATAGCCACGACCGTATTATTTCTGTTCATCAAAATATAATTTTGTTTATCAACTTTGTTCATGGGAGATTTACTTTTTTTAATTAAGACTCATGGCAATAACAAGCTTCTTACCCTCGCAAAAGATTTATTTTTTTCTATTAATAAAAAGTATTGTTCATCAATATAAAAGTGTTGTTAATTAATAAAAAGAGTTGTTCATTTGTTCATCAATAAAAATTGTTGTTCATTAATAAAAAGTATTATTCATCAATAAAAAGAGTTGTGCATAAGTTCTTTTTATTTTGTTCATCAGTTATATCACAATGTTCATAAGCTAGACTACATTCTTTATACAGTTTTCTAACAAAAATAAATCATAATGTTTATCAGTTTTCTAAAAAAATATTATAATGTTCAACAGTTTACCAATTTAAAAAAAATCATAATATTCATCAGTTGTCTAAAAAAATCACATTGTTCATCATGTAAGGTCACAATGTTCATCAGTTCATCAGTTAGTCTGTTCATCATTTAGTCTCGTTCGTCAGTTAAAAAAAGCTAAAAAAACATTAAAAAAATGTGTTGTGGTATACCAGTTAGTGCATTTAAATGTACTTTTATAAGAAAAATATCTTTTAGGCATTTTATTAAACACTTTGTGTGCACTAAATATGTGTAAAACGTCATTTTTAAAATGCGATATGTCACTCATATCATATCGAAATTGAGTGATTCAAATTTGTGGGTAAAGATCGGCAAAAAGAATAAAGGGAATTAATCTTTAAAAAGTATGATTAAATAGGTTTTTCGTAAAAGTTTAAAGATTATAAAAAATGTTAAGAAGACCAAAATGCCCCTAGTCATCTAAAAAAGGAGGGGCATCAGACTTTTTTGAAATTGACGGTTGGATGTGTAGTGTTGATAATTCGACGGTGCAGATTACTTTTTAGGCTTTTAATACTTCATGCCTTTTTATACGATCGTGACTCGTCCCCTTGTTATAAATTTTTATTTAGCTTTTCATCACAACCCAAAAATAGATTGTTGCAACTCCTACTCTAATGCCATGTCAATATTGGCGTCATATAATCAATTTGATCTAGTTAAGAACGTAATATTGTTTAAAGTTCCGAATAAATATATTAATGAGTTATACTAGTTGCTCGTTTAGGATCGACACACTTGGTAGAAATCATTTCTCCTTGACTTGTTGAAGCTTGCTAACCCGTACAGATAAAATTCAAGTAAACACTTGGCTTGACAAAAAATATCATTTAACGTTTCAATCTTGTATCCATCACCAATTCGTTCTTCCGAAGGAAAAAAAAATAACACAAGATGATGCATTCTTACGCTTATTCTTCCAATATGAGCAATAACTTTGTAAAGAGGCAATGGGTAGACACGAGTGGCAATATGTTTGGATGCAAAAGTGACCCCAAACATAACCACACATATAACAGCAGCCAAAGTTGACTTATGGTGTGTTAAATAAGGGAAATCATGATGGCTCTATGCTTTGATTGCTACAAACCCAAATAGATATGTGATGATGGAATTAAGTGTAGGGTGGGCAAAACCACACCATCCTCCGGCAATAGCAGACGCAAAGTTGCAACTAAAGTGTGCAATGCCTTGACGTTAAGGTAGATATGTAAAAGGCTTGTAACAAAAGTAAAGCTTTGAGGGGGTACTTTTTTAAATAGGATTATAACTATTCCTTCTTCCTCTGCCATTCAAGGTAGATAAAGACATCATTTTTCTCCAACGCCTAAATATGAAAATAATCCCTCAAGTTGTTGGCTGTGATTGTAACTTTATATTAGAAAAAAAAATGTTTGTGTCTTCTGCGTGCTATGTGATGAACATAAATAAAGTTACAAAATGAAGTGCTTGATGACATTTGCTAATCAAACGGTTTTATTAGTTAATATAGGATATAAGATATTTAGGTTACCTTTTTAAACATATCCATAACTTTCTTGATATATGACACAAACACCATAAATATAAACTACCTACTTATAGAGTATGAAAACCAATCTTAGAGGTTTTTATTTATTTATTTATTATTTATTTATTTTCTTTTAGACTAAGAGGACATGGGGTCCATGTCTATATAAGGCACTTATTAGAGCACTAGGTATAATAACCTAGGTTAAACCTTAACATCGTGTCACGTCAACGCCACATAAACTTTAACATTTCACCTTTGCTCAACAACAAAAAACACCCCTTATCATAACATTCACAAGGTTAAACCTTAACTCACCAACAATTTACCCTTGTTATAAATTTTTATTTAGCTCTTCATCACAACTCAAAAATGGATTGTTGTAGTACCTACTCTAATGCCATGTCAATATTGGTCATATAATCAATTTGATCCGATTAAAAACGTAACATTGTTAAAAGCTTCCGAATACAATTACTAATGACCTATACTAAGTTACTCGTTTAAGATCGACACACTTGGTAAAAATCATTTCTCCTTGACATGTTGAGGCTGCTAACCCGTATAAATAAAATTCAAGTGAAACATCTGTCTTGACAATAAATATAATTTACGTAAATGATATATTTTTTTCTTGATTGAAACGTAAATGCTATATGCTTTTCAAGCCGGTGTTTCACTTGAATTTTATTTATATGGGTTAGCAAGCCTCAACAATTCGACTAAGGAGAAATGATTTTTACCATCCTAAATGAGTAACTTAATGAAAAGATATGCTATGTAATTTATTGGTTTTGATGTATGGCCAAATTAATTTAATATATTTACTTTTGGAAGCAGCCTATCGAATTTGTATCCGATTGAGTTTTATACGTATTAAGGAGGTTATTCCTTAACAAAATAAGATGGTTTTCATACTTTATAACTAGGTATTTTATATTTGTGGTGTTTGTGTCATAAATCAAGAAAGTTATGAATATGTTTGAAAAGGTAACATAAATATCTTATATCCTATGTTAACTAATGAAACCGTTTGATTAGGAAAATTCATCAAGCACTTCATGTGCAACTTTATTTAAGTTCATCACATAGCAAAAAAAAAGACATAAACAAGTTTTTTTGTTTTTTTCTTTCTGCTATTCAATCATAAATTTACAAACACAACCAACTACACAAACTTGAGGGATTATTTTCATATTTAGGGGTTACAAGCCCTCTACACAAGTGGCGTCATGGGATTGCACAATTTAGTTGCAACTTTTCATCTCCTTTTGTCGGAGGATGATGTGCTTTTGCCCCACCATACACTTAATTCCATCATCACATTTCTACTTGGGTTTTAAGCAATCAGAGCACATAGTCATCCTGATTTCCCATATTTAACACACAACAAGTCAACTTTGGCGGCTGTTATATGTGTGGTTATGTTTGGGGTTACTTCTATAGCCGAATATATCGCCACTCGTGTCTACCCATCGCATCTTTACAAATTCATTGCTCGTATTGGAAGAATACTATTTCTGAGCTTTCTAATGGCGTTTTTGGCATAATTCTTGTGTTTTTAATATTGGAAAAGAATTGTTTACTAATTTTGTTGAGAAATGGGTTTCTTAGAGGCTTAGGCATACCAATCAAAGGGTTTTACTAGTTAGAACCTTCACTATGTTCTTGTTATAATTATGCAAATACACAAGATTAATTGGGTATATATGCAATCCCCTCTTGTTACAATTTTTCATTTAGCTTTTCATCACAACCCAAAAATGGATCGACACACTTGGTAAAAATCATTTCTCCTTGACTTAATGAGGCTTGCCAACCCATTTAAATAAAACTCAAGTGAAACACTTGGCTTGAAAAAAAAATATCATTTACATTTCAATCTCGTATCCTCGGCCAAGTCTAGTGGCACGTCTAGGCTACATCTTGAATAACTGTTACCCACGTGTAACATTTGGTGAAGATGCTGTAACGATGTCATTATCTGATGGTCGTCGTTTTACTTGCTATTGTAACAATTAAGTCTTAGGGGAATTATGGATTTCCTTTCCAAACACACCTCACGCCATCATGGTTGCATGAGGGTGTGTCTGAAAGGAAAAATATCATTCCGTTGAGACTTAATTGTTACAATAGCAAGTAAAATGGTGACCAACAGATAATGACATCACTACAGCATTTTCACCAAATGTTACACGTGTCTAGCAGTTATTCAAGATGTAGCCTAGACGTGCCACTAGACCATTGCATATTTCTGCTAAATGAGATACATACCCTATGCATTGAAAAAAAAAGAACTAAGAAGAATCCGTGTTGGTGCATGTTGTGTGGGTTGTTGCTAAACAATGGAAAATATGTATATTAGCATAGGAATGTTGTAGTAATTCCTAAGAAGAATCTTTTGTTCTTTGGAAGAACGAATTGGTGGAGGATACGTGATTGAAACGTAAATGATATTCTTTGTCAAGCCAAGTGTTGCACTTGATTTTTATTTTTACGAGTTAGCAAGCCTTAACAAGTCAAGGAGAAATGATTTTTACCAAGTGTGTCGATCTTAAACGTTTAACTTAGTATAGGTCATTAATATATTTATTCGGAAATTTTAAACAATATTGCATTCTTAACTATATCAAATTGATTATATGATGTCAATATTGACTAGTGATGGCAAAACGGGTGAGTCCGGCAGGCATGGGCCACGGTTCAAACGGGCTACAGGCTATACGAATCGCTTTAGAAAAGACCCAAAATGACAAAATAAATTCCGCAAACATAACACCTCATTTATATTTAAAAAAATAAATAAAATATATCGATAAGTGTTTCTTTAAACTATTGTAATGTTCTCCAATCGAGAGAAAATATGTGTCCGTTTGTGCCCATTTAACTTTCAAATGGGCAATATATGCCCATTTCAAAAAAAAAGAGGGGGCTATGATGAAAAGCTAAATAACAATTTATAACAAGGTGGAAGTGCATATAAGAGACCCTTTGATTGTTATGCTTAAGCCTCTAAGAGACCCATTTCTCAACAAACAAGTAAATGAGTCTTTTCCAATAATATGACCCTATACATAACTCAAATATAACAACAGCAAAATCTGACTTATGGTGTGTTAAAAAGGGAAATAAAGATGGCCAAATTTGACTTATGGTGCGATGATGGAATTAAGTGTAGGGTGAGGGAAAACCACACCATCCTCCGGCAACAGGAGACGCAAAGTTGCACTAAATGGTGCAATGTCGTGACGCCACTTGTGTAAAGGGCTTGTAACATTAGTAAGGCTTTGAGGGTTAGTGTTTGTGGAGGTACTTCTTTAATTGGGATTATAATTTGGGAACGTAATATTTTTGTAATTCTTACTCTAATGTCATGTCAATATTAGCATCATATAATCAATTTATCAGAGAATGGTGTGTTTTTGCCTTGTCAATATTGGCACCATCCTCCGGAAAAAGTTATTCGGAAACTTTAAACAATATTACGTTCTTAACCGGATAAAAAATGATTATATGATGCCATTGACATGCAATAAAACCGCGACAGCAACATTTACGTTTGTTAACACTATCTTACTTGATTTTGTTGAAATTTAGTCACATGTGAATAATGAACTTCCATTTCAATAACATGGTCAGGCTAGCATGGTGTTCATGACGAGTGTTACCATGTCTAGATTCATTTCCATAGTTGAATTCATAAATTCTAGCCATCACATTTCATTCCGGTCTATGTTTTACTTTTTTTAGTATACCTAAGCCACTTATTATTTAATATATAACTATTTGATTTATACAAGTAAGATGCAAATGAAGTGCTTGATAAATTTTCTTAATCAAACGGTTTTATTAGTTAACATAGGATATAAGATATTTAGGTTACTCATAACTTTCTTGATTTACGACACAAACACCAAAAATATAAATTGTCTACTTACAAAGTATGAAAACCAATGTAAATTTGTTCACGAATCACCTCCTTAATACGTATAAAACTCAATCGTATACGAATCCGATAGGCTGCCTCCAAAAGCGAATACATTAAATTAATTTGGCCATACATCAAAACCAATAAATTGCGTATCATATGTTTTCATTAAGTTACTCATTTATGATTGAAAACATATATCATATGTGATGAACTTAAATAAAGTTGCAAATTAATATGATATATGTGATGAACTTAAATTTTAAGTTCATCACATATGATACGCAATTTATTGGTTTTGATGAACTTATATCATCACATTAAGTTCCTCTACCTTGAATTAGGTAGAGGAAGAAGGAATAGTTATAATCCCAATTAAAGAAGTACCCCCACAAACCCTAACCCTCAAAGCCTTAGTTTTGTTACAAGCCCTCTACGCAAGTGGCGTCACGACATTGCACAGTTTAGTTGCAACTTTGCATCTCCTGTTGCTAGAGGATGGTGTGGTTTTGCCCCACCATACACTTAATTCCATCATCACATATCTACTTGGGTTTGTAGCAATCAAAGCACAGGGCCATCCTGGTTTTCCTTATTTAACACACCATAAGTCAACTTTGGCTGCTATTATATGTGTGGTTATGTTTGGGGTCACTTCTGCGGCCGAACATATCGCCACTAGTTTCTACCCATTGCCTCTTTACAAAGTTATTGCTCGTATTGGAAGAATGCTATGTTTGAGCTTTTTAATCGTGTTTCTGGCATATCTCTCGTGTTTTTAATATCGGAAAATAATCGTTTGTTGAGAAGTGAGTCTCTTAGAGGCTTAGTGATACTAATCAATTGTTTTTAACATATATCTCAGGTTTATGGATTTATGTTGGTAGACCATTTCAAGATTTTCACTATTTAACGCCGATCCACATAATAAATAAACTTGCTTGCGGTCAATTTAATGTTTAGTAGCAATAAATACATAGAGCTTAAATATACAACTTAGTTACATAATGGTAAAATGGGACCCACAATAAAGAGAGAAAAATCCTAGCACTTTAGATGGGTTACTCCTCAAAAGTATACTCCTCAACCGATCAACACTTAGTCGATATTTGATAATCAAGTTATACCGATTGCTAAATATCTTATATCTCATGTTAACTGATGGATTCTTACCATAAGAAGGTGTCATCATGCCCCGTTCTGCAGTAACCTTTATCATAAGTACTCTGCTTCCTTTTGTAGAAATAAAGTCAATTTTGAATCACACCCCCGTGCTATCATGGTTGTCGTCACCGGTCTCCCTAAGTACGGCTTGGCTTCTGCAGGAAAACTTGGGGTTTCTACTTCAGGTCTTGATCACACTTCCGTGTATCCCATTATTGCTCGCTTGGCATAGATAGGTACTTTGTGCATCTTGGTTACATCTTTGCCATGTGTGTTCTACTTTTGATACTTCCATGTTCCTTTCACATCTGTGTGTTAGTATCATATAAGAATGCTAGCATGATGTTTTGTGTAATGGAACGTGCAAGATGTTAAGTCCTATCGTATTCTTATTAAATATAGTTTGTTTTTATTTGTGTAATTTCTCAAGTTTATAGGGTATTTCTACAAAAGCAAGCTGGGTACTTATAATAAAGGTTAGTGCAGAACGGGGCATGATGACACCTTCTAATGGTGAGAATCCATCAAATCATATAGGATATAAGATATTTAGCAATTGGTATAACTTGATTATCAAGTATCGACTAAGAGGTTTAAGGAGGTGCTTCCCAAACAAAATTAAGACTGGTTTTCATATTATATAAGTAGACAATTCATATTTTTGGTGTTTCTCTGTCATAAAGTAAGCAAGTTATGAATAAGTTGGAAAAGGTAACCTAAATATCTTATATCCTATGTTAATTGATAAAACCGTTTCATCAAACGCTTCAATTGCATCTGGCTTGTATAAATCAAATAATTGTATGTTAAAAAATAAGTGGCTGAGGTATACTAAAAATCCATTGATATCAAGAATACATTGGTTTAAGTGGTTGAGGTATACTAAACAAAAAGTAAAACATAGATCGGAATGTGATGGCTAGAAATTACGAATTCAAGTGTGGAAATGAATCCAGACATGGCAACACTCGTCAGAACATGTGATTGAAATGGAAGTTCATTATTCGCATGGGACTTGATTTTTACAAAATTAAGTCAAGGAGTGTTAACAAACGTAAGTGTTGCTTTCGTGGCGTTATTGCACCTTCTTCACCAAGTAATCGACTATAAAGATACTATCATCATCCTCAAAAACGAAGCATCATGCATTCTTCTTTCAACTACGTCAAGTAATCGACTATAAAGATGAAGCAACATTAGTTAGTCTACCGAAGAGATTTATCATTATTTTCCCTTAGCTCTCTCATAAAATTTATCTGCACTTACATTTATAGTCACCGTTTTACTTGTTACTGTGGCAATTAAGTCTAAGAGGAATGATGAATTTCCTTTCCAAGCACACCCTCACGCCATCATGAGTCAACGGTTTGGCTTCTGCTACTAAATTTAGTGTTTCTGTTGTAGGTTTTGATCGCCCTACGATTTATGCCATTATTGCTCGTTTAGGAAGTATCGGTTCATTTTTTATTTTAGTAGTATTGTTGATATGTTTGTTTTTTGTTTGATACAGTCCATATCTATTGTTACGTTATATAAACAGGAACATACGGGCATGTTCCTTCCAAAAAATCTATGGGAACCATATATTAGTTCCGGAACTATTTTAAGTTCAGTTTTATTTTAATAATGTTTAACTATGAAGGTACTGGTTCTATTGGGAAGTACTGGTTCATTGTCCATGTTGGTTGCATACTTGTATCACTCATATGTTTGTTTCTTGTTTGATACATTCACTACAAGAAAAAAACACAGATGAGTGAACAGTCGTTTTTTGGTCACTAAAAGCATAAAGTGGTCACTGACCGGGTTTAGTGACGACAAGTTGGGTGTTCATTCGTCACCAGAGCTTAGTCACTCGACTTTTGATTTTGATATAAGCAAAGTAAGTATAAAACCAAGTACCATAGGTTTTTTTCAAAGCCAAGTATAATCAGAAAATCAAAACAGACCATGAATAAATCACAAACAGTATATCTACAAGTAATCTTATCTAGAATTTAGTTGAGCAATTTACCAAACACCTTGTCTTCATATTGACCTAACCATAAAACCTAGGGAAAATTGCATAAAAAGTCATCATACTTGGCACTTATTGTCATTGTATGTAGCGAACTATTTTTTTTATCATTGTGACACCAACCTTTTTAGATCGTACTATTGTGTGTACCGGTGACCTGCTTAACCTGTTGGAGCCGGTAATGTTAACGACCGTTAATTTTTTATTGCACCGTTAGTCCTTTTCGTCTGTTTTTAACGACCGTTATTATATTATTGCACCGTTAGTCATTTTCGCCCGTTTTTTACACGTTTTCGTCTGTTTTTACACTTTTTTGTTCGTTTTTGCACGGTTTCGTCCGTTTTTACATGTTTTCGTTCGTTTTTGCATGTTTTCACATGTTTTTGCACGGTTTCGTCCGTTTTTACACCTTTTCGTCCGTTTTTACACCTTTTCGCCCGTTTTTACACGTTTTCGTCCGTTTTTACACGTTTTTCTTCGTTTTTGCACGGTTTCGTCTGTTTTTACACGTTTTCGTTCGTTTTTGCATGTTTTTACATGTTTTTGCACGGTTTCGTCCGTTTTTACACGTTTTCGTCCGTTTTAACACCTTTTCGCCCGTTTTTTACCCGTTTTCGTCCGTTTTTACACGTTTTTGTTCGTTTTTACACGTTTTTCTTCGTTTTTGCACGGTTTCGTCTGTTTTTACACGTTTTCGTTCGTTTTTGCATGTTTTTACATGTTTTTGCACGTGTAGAAACGAACAAAAATGTGTAGAAACAGACGAAAACGTGTAGATACAAAAAAAACGTGTAAAAACGTGTAGAAATGGACGAAAACGTGTAAAAAACGAGCGAAAAGGTGTAAAAACAGACGAAAACGTGTAAAAACGGACGAAACCGTGCAAAAACATGTAAAAACATGAAAAAACTAAAAAAAGCGTGTAAAAACGGACGAAAACGTGCAAAAACGTGTAGAAACGGACGAAACCGGGCAAAAAGGAACAAAAACGTGTAAAAACGAACAAAAACGTGTAAAAACGGACGAAAACGTGTGAAAACGGACGAAAACGTGTAAAAACGGACGAACACGTGTAAAAACGGACGAAAACGTGCAAAAACGTGTAGAAACGGACGAAACTGTGTAAAAACGGACGAAAACGTGTAAAAACGGACGAAAACGTGTAAAAACGTGCAAAAACGTGTAGAAACGGACGAAACCGTGCAAAAACGAACAAAAAAGTGTAAAAACGGACGAAAACGTGTAAAAAACGGGCGAAAATGACTAACGGTGCAATAATATAATAACGGTCGTTAAAAACAGACGAAAAGGACTAACGGTGCAATAAAAAAATTAACGGTCGTTAACTTGACCGGCTCCAACAGGTTAAACAGGTCACCGGTACACACAATAGCACGATCTAAAAAGGTTGGTGTCACAATGATAAAAAAAATAGTTCGCTACACACAATGACAATACGTGGCAAGTATGATGACTTTTTATGCAATTTTCCGTAAACCTATTCTTCTACTTTTATAGCTCAATGCATCATGTATAACAAACTGAAACTCAACAAAACTGTAGCAAATCGAAATCGATCAATAAAGTATATCCGACCTTCACTAATAAAGAATGATTACAGCAAATACACTCATCTAATAGATAATCGAATGCATTAATTGAACAAGCAAATTAAATGTACCTCAAAATGCGGTAGGCTGAGGAGACTACAAATTAATTGAACAAGCAAATTCATTGGATGTGTTGCATAAAAGACTATCCAAGACAACGTCAGTTTCAGTTTCAAAATATGAACAAAGCTCTTATAAAGGGGTTAAATGACATAACCTCGTATTCATAAAATAGTTATTTTAATGTTGGGCAAATGTTTTTAAAAGTAGGGAACAATTTAAAAAAAAAAAAAAAAAAAAAAAAACTTTTGTGAGTATTTTTTTTTTGGAATTCATATTTTTTTGTATTTTATAAATTTTTTTGACATTTTTGCCTCTTTTAGTTAATAGAATTTTTTTTTCCGAAGGGCAAAAATGTCACATAATACCCTAAAAATGATGAATTTGAAAGAAAAGTACCGACAAAATAAAGAAAAAAAAATTATTCGATACCCACAAAAGCAAATGATGACAAATATGATACATTTTAAAAAAACATTTGCACTTTAATGTTTTATAAAACTCTCGCAATTATGATGTCAACTCTTTAATTTATTGGTGAATTTGGGCCATGATTCACTTATAACTTGTTTCGAATTTCCAACAAAGATCTATTATATAGAAGAAAATTTTAATCTTTAACATTTTGATAAACTAAAAGCATTTCCTATTATTTTTATTTGAGCATTATCACACTCATACTTGCACTTTGTCAAAGGTTTTTTCTAAAATTAGTCTATTTACCCTCGGGTTTACCAAATATAATAATATAATTTGTCTACATTTTACCTACTTTATACACCGCTCTAGCGGAATAGGGTATCGTTATTGTTGTGAAATCATTCCTCATTAGTTAATTATTTTTATTTTCTTTTTTTTTAAAGATGTTTAATATTTTTAAAGATGTTTTAATAAGAAAACCCTGAGTAATCTTTGTTTAGCAGTTACCATGAAACTAGTGCTACACAATGAAAAATGGAGACATTGTCTTTCAGCATCTAAAACAAGTATATTATCTGTTTTATACAAGTTTTCAAGTACATCAAGCATTGTAGAGTTTGTGACAAATGTGTTGATCGATACAGTCATTGCAGGGTACGCAACAATTATACTTCTTGAACACTTCAATTCGATCATTGCAGTGTAGGAAAAAATAATTGCAGGAAGTTCTTTACTCTTATTATATCTTGCTTTTCTCATAGTAGAAACAAGCCTCCAAGTTATCATGGTGTTGACTGTTTCAGTCATTTTTACCATTAGTCAACACACATTGCAGCTTATAGCTCAGTGGTCAACTGGAATTGTCATGCTGATATGCTCTTACCTTGATCACAAGAGATCCAGCTTAGATATTGCTACTAAGCTTCGAATTGAAGCAATTTCTCTTTGTTACCTTATGTTATAGTCGTGGCGGTATTTCATTCTGTTGGTAATCAAACGAACTAACCAAATAAACAAATTCGACAAACGAAGGGGAAGTTTTATTCAAATTACCAAACCCAATTTAAATATACCAACACAGAATCCTAATACTGAATTCTAATTCAAAAGGTACCAAATACAAATTCCAAACATACCAAACTATTATTCAAAAGGTAGAAACAATTCCAAAGCTATCAATCCTTATTTATAAACTAAACTAACCGTCATAAGATAGTTTCCTAATTCAAAACAAACTTGTAGAACAAGTCATACAAATTACCAAATTTTTCAAATTTACCAAACAACCCTTAAAGTTTAAGTCAATTTTCTAACAATCTCCACCGTGACTTAAACTCCTTTACCTGCTTCAACTCAAATTCAAAGTTCCAAACACTAGCGATACTAGGCAAATTCGAATCAACTAATCGAATCCCAAAAGCAATCCAAAATACATTCGATAAATAAAAACGCCGATAACTTCAAAACGAACAATCAAACATTAACCGAAAAATTCAAAACGGTTAACCAAACAAACAAATAGGCTCAAACGATCTTTAACAAAGACAATCAAATTCAGGCAACCAACTTCAAAAGCCCGACAAACGAAGATCCCAAATTTTCCAAACTAACAAATACCCAAAAAACGAACTAATTCCAAACGACCGAATAGTAACCAAGTCTTTAAATACCAAATCGATATTTAAATTTCAAATGCCAAATGCCAAATTCTGATGACCCACTTATTTTATAAGTATTACAATCCTAATTCAAATTTATCATCCAAGTATCAAACAAATTCAAGTTAATAAATAACTTGACGAATGGACTATTATAATTCAAACGTCCCAAATATGATACGAATACTAATTCTAATGACCGACTTATATAATAAGAATTACGATCCAAATTCTAATTCAAATACCCAAATAATCTAATCATAGCTTAGTTCTCTAAAAAATTGTCACTAAAAGACAAACGAATCAATCGACACAAAATTTAACTGACATACAAACACCCAGTTTCCAAACTTTTACTCTTGATTTCCAAACATATTCAAGATGTAAACAAAAGCTAAAGTCACAGCCCAAAGTTCAATTGCTGGCCCAATTCAAACAAAACTTCAAAAGCCCAATTAATCCAAAAGGCCACATTGCTTTGATCAAATAACAAAACCTGGTGATGATCGGCTATTCGACTTTTCAAATTCAAATCTAACCAAAACTTTCATCCAAAAGGAATATCTTAATCCATATATCGA
Organism: Chrysanthemum seticuspe; assembly: GCA_019973895.1. Classification (NCBI taxonomy): domain Eukaryota; kingdom Viridiplantae; phylum Streptophyta; class Magnoliopsida; order Asterales; family Asteraceae; genus Chrysanthemum; species Chrysanthemum seticuspe. The sequence continues at coordinate 83,825,585 of BPTQ01000001.1, read as the reverse complement.
TTATCACAAATTGCTTCGAATACCAAAACCAATCTAATGGATAACGAAAAATTCAAACGTACTTTTTTCTTCTTTTTCTTCCTTTTAGTCGGCGGAGTTTCGAAAACCAAATGAAGTTTCATACAAAAAACCATATCTCCTATACCACTTGTTGGTGATTCAAAGAATGAAACAGATAACAAATTCGACAACCGAAGCGAAAACTTTATTCAAATTAACAAACCAAATTCAACGATACCAACACAAAATCCTAATACCAAATTCTGATTCAAACTGTACCAAATACAAATTCCAAAGGTACCAAACTACTATTCAAAAGGTACAAAAAATTCCAAATCTATCTATCCCTATTTATAGACTAAACTAACCGTCATAAGATAGTTTCCTAATTCAAAACAAACTTGTAGGACAAGTCATACAAATTACCAAATTTACCAAACAACCCTTAAAGTTTAAGTCACTTTTCTAACACCTTCATCTCACTTTTAATAGACCATATATATTTATTTATGGAATCGAATTGATGTGCACATATTCCTTCTCATATAATCTTAACTTAGTTATCAACATTTTGTCAAAAACATAACGAAGTCACGTAATTTCCAAGCTTTAAACGACTCTATCTGACTCCTAAAGTCAAACTATACTGACCATTGAATGTTTGCCAAAATCTTAAACTTTGTTATCTGAAATTTATAAAAATGCATAACGAATTCACTTAGGGTGCATTTAGTCAAACAAGGGAATGGAAAAAGAAAAGGCAAGGGGTATACCAAGGACCGTAAGGCTACCCACAATAATGCCTCAACCTATTGGGTTGGAGGAGGTTGCAGCAGGTTGACATTGTTGTGGAGATGAGGGTTGAAGGAGGTTGAAGGGGATGTGGGTTGAGGTCTCAACCTTTTGGAGATGAGGGTTGAGTGTTTGTTTTGTGTGTATTTAATTATTTAAAAGTTATTTTTGTAGGATATGTTTTTTGTAGTGTAGGTTGACTTATTGTGCCTAAAAGGTTGTGTGTAGGGTGCATGAGAGAGAAAGCTGATGTGGAAGAAAAATAAGGGTCGGTAAGGGTTGTTATTGGGGGTAGCCTAAGTATTTCATTACATTGATCTTGGTTGGTTAAAATATTGTAGGAGTGAAGGTATAATATTCTTTTAACCTTTTTCTATATAAAAGTTCAGCAACGAATAATATTAAACAAAATAGGGACACTTAATATGAAGCAACATCAATTAACATTGTATTAACGAATAAGAAAATTTGCATGACAGTGGTTCTAAAATTATCTGCTAACATATGTAGTATTAATACATATATCAACAGTTTCACATAAGATTAGATATTTCAACTATGTAGATTATGTATGTTAAAAAATAAAATTTAATATTCTTATTTTAAACATTTAAGTAAACATACGATCAAAAATTTATCCCTCGTGAAATAAAATATTATCATTATATTTTACGGATTATTATTTAGAAATAACATAAATTTAAGAAGCGTGAGATCATGTGAGAAAAAAGATGCAAGTAAGTAATCAATCTCCAATACCCTCAAATTTACTGAGTAATGGAGTATTACCCAGGAATGAAGCAATGCATTATAAAACCAAGCAACACTTTTCATTGTAATTACTTATCCTTACCTTCTAAAACCCTCAACCAAACACCCCCTTTAGTTATACCGTTTTCAATTAATTGTCAAAAACCATAATTGCCTTTACAAAGTAAATAGCTAAAAGGAAACAGGCCATCCATATGGAATTCATTATTATTAGCATGTAGAAGGTGCCAATCTCGATAAATTTAGGTTATGTTTTAGTTTTAGGGCCTGTTTGGTTTGTTGCTAGGAATCACAATGGGTATCGGATTTGGTATGGGGTAGAATGACAATGGATATGAAAAAGTGTATCATTACGATTGTTTATGTTTGGTTGATAAAATATGGAATGAAAAAGTGTATAGATATTTGAATTTTGTAGTGGAAAAGAGAGGGGCCCGCGGGAATGGATTTCATAGACACCAAATTGGTGTGTAATGAATCTATGACTATGATATACCCATTTTATTCCCGAGCCCACTAAACAAACATCATTAATCGGAATGAAATACATAGATCCATTCTCATAGCCCCATACCAAACGCACCCTTAATGTATAATGCAACCATCAATCGTAACAAATATATATAACCCAAAGCATATATACTTTTTACAAAAATCCATGCGTGATATAAAAAATCTAAACATAACAACAATAGATTCCAAAGAAATAAAGAGAATGATATGAAATTTCTTAATTGTTACAAACTATTAATCTATACTACTTTATAAAGGGTTTAGGACTTTCTAATTAAGGAAGTCTTAAAAATTGTAAGACAAAAAACATTTCTTTAATAAGAAAGATACATACACATATAATTAAAAGCCTAGAAATTGAATTGTCTTTAAAAAGTTACAAAACTGAAAATTTAAGCCTTCATCTATTGTCCATTTTGTAACAGCCCATTTCATAAAATTTGCTGTAACAGTAAATTTTAACAATTGTAAATTTGTAACAGCCCGGCCCTTTAAAACCAGAGTACATTTATAAACTAACACCCCAATGACCAAACCAACACACAAAATGTAAAACACAAACACTGCCTTCTTTCTCTCATACGGAGTATCTTTCTTTTCCTTCTAACCTAAACGCCTACAAACCCTCATTACTGCCGCCACCATTACCTTAATCACCTCCGTCTTCTGCCGTTCCTCCATGTGTTGGTGGTATCGGTTTGTTTAGGCGGTTTTGGTTTTTTTTGCTGTTTTCAGTGTGCTTGGTGGTTTCGAATATGCTTGGTTGTTTGGAGATATGTTAAGATCTATCTCAGAGTTTGTGGGGTTTTTTTTTTTTGTTTTTTGTGGTTTTCGGGTGTGTTTGTGATTTCTGTTTGATGGCGTCAATTAGAAGCAAAGTTATTATACAAACATATATTACATGATTGATATATTGGGTAAGTTTTTCAAATATGATCTTGCGCGCCAACTGCATGATAAAATGCCTGATAGAGACCATGCTACATTTCCCGTCTTATTTAAGTGGTATGCTTCGGCTCACCTTGTTCAAGAAGCGATCGATATGTATGATAAATTGGATGAGTATAAGTTAAAGGATGAGGCGTCGTTTTTGAACCTTGTTGATGCGTTGTGTGAGTATAAGCATGTGATTGAAGCTGAAGAGTTGTGTTTTGGTAAAGATAGGAATGAGAAGGTTGCGGGGTTTGGTATTGGTACGAAATTTTATAATATGATTCTTTGCGGGTGGTTTAAGATGTGGTGGTGGTCAAATGTAGAGAGTTTTGGGACAAGATGGTTGGAGATGGGATTACAAAAGATTTGTATTTGTTTTTGATTTATATGGAATTCAGTGTAAGAGTGGGAAGCCCCGGAAGGCTGTGAAATTGTATAAAGAGATGAAGAAGAAAGGGATTAAATTGGATGTGGTGGCATAGAACAATGTTATCCGTGCTATTGGTGTTTTTGAAGGTGTGGCACGGTACATCTTGGCCGTGAGATACTTGAATTGGGTTGTGAACCGAATATAGTAACTTACAATACAATTATTCAGCTTTTGTATGACACTATGAGGGTTAGGGAGGCATATAAAGTGCTGGATAAAATGTCTAGGCGAGGCTGTGCACCTGATGTTATTACATATCAGTGCATTTTTAGGTGCTTAGAGAAGCCAAATGAGATTCTTGCGCCACTTGATAGGATGATTGAAAGTGGTGTAACTCCGACTATGGATACATATGTATTGCTTATAAGGAAATTTGGGAGATGGGGTTTTCTTAAACTGGTTTTTATAGTTTGGAAGAACATGGAAGATCATGGTTTGAGTCCGAATGAGTTTGCTTATAATGCTTCGATTGATGTTTTGGTGGAAAGGGTATGACTGACATGGCCAGGAAATTTGATGAAGAGATGTTTGATAAAGGGCTATCGGGTAAGTTAAGACCAGAGTTAGTGAAGGGGGACGACGATGATGGCTGATGGACTTAAGTAATGTTATGGCATTCATTTGAATGTTTGAAGATGCTTGGTGGCTGTTCAGAGAAAAAAAATAAAGACCCAATGGGCGTTTTCGTTTATTTGATTATCGAGACAAATCAAGTTAGAACCGAGAAAACAATATTATTTTTGTGATTTTGAAGCAGAATGAGGTTTCTCCAATTGTTTCCCAGGAGATTTAAGTGTAGATAATGGCTTGTCACCTCACATTGAAAGTTGTTTAGTTGTAACCATGACTTATCAAGTGAGGAACACATTTGCATTTTAAATTACTTCTACAATATGACCAACTGATGTTTGAATAGACCGGACAATAATAGTAAAAATATATTGGACAAATTTCAAAAGACAGTTAAAAGGACTACCTTAGAGACTTGGCCTAAAGTGACCGTTCGCTAAAAGGACTATATGCAATTTTAAATGCAACCATCGAAGTTGAAATAAATTCTCAATTTTACCTTAAATAGCGAAGTTAGATTCGTATGTTGCTCAAAAGAAAAAAGTTATATATGCATGAATTTATTTATTTATTTATTTTAAATAAAAGTCTTCATCTATACTTTTTTTGAATTTCCAACTTTTTAGTTTAGTAAAATACTGTAAATAATTCTTTTTCGTGGAGAATTATCAATGTGTGAGTGACTCTGGTTTTCTGAACACCGACAAGTTTAAGTCTTCTCAATAAGTTGTTGTAGCAAACTATTCACGTGCCAAAAAAAAATGATTAACCATTTCAATTTAGTGTTTACATTTTTTATTTGATGTGTAAGACTAGGGCTGAGCAAAGGTCCGGAACCGAACCGAACCGACCCGAACCGACGTGACCCGAGAACCGAATTTCATAAAAACATGAACCGAAACCGAACCGAATCGGTTCGGTTCGGTTCGGTTTTGTGTCGGTTCGGTCGGTTCGGCCCGGTTTACATGCTTTAGGTGCGTGTTTGGTCGGTTTTGGGTCGGACCGAACCGAACCGAACCGAACCGAAAACCGAAATCCATTAAGACATAGAACCGAAACCGAACCGAAAATGGTCGGTCCGGTTCGGTTCGGTCCGGTTCGGCTCGGTTTCCGGTTCGGCTCGGTTTTTTCGGTTTTGTGCTCAGCCCTATGTAAGACTACAAATCTTGAATAACAAATATCGGGAGTTGCAGCAAAAATACTTGACTCAACTAATGGGGGACACTTTACGCTACATCTCAACAATTTTACGGGGTTTTCAAGAAGTGTTTTATTTCCAATTTTTCATTTCGACTTGCTATCGAAACATAACAATAATTTCGCATCAAAATTTATCATAGTTGTCTATTACCTATTTTTTTACTATAAGGCAAAGTGAACAATTTTGACCACACACATCTAGAATATTACGGCCTATCGCTTTTATATTGCAGATTTGTATATGCATCACTCTCGTACCCTACTATTTTTTATATGAAATAGTTTCTTATTGCTTAATGTTATTCCAACTTAAAACTATCATCATCCGTAAAATTATTGTCACGAATTATGTATAGCCGTAAAACATTGCACACTAGGAATTTTAGTTTCAGGGTACCCGCCGCTGCAACGCGCGGGTACCCTGCTAGTAATACTCAATGGTTATATAAACATTTTGAATTCAACTAACTAAGGGGATGTTTGTTACGAGTGAATGATGTAGAATGAAAACACATTTGAGAATGGAATTAGCGGGAAAGAGAATGGTCCAATAGAAAGCAAATTTATTCCAATGTTTGATACAAACAAAGAATGAGGTTGGAAAATAAGATATGAAAATTTTGTTTGAACAAGCAGAAAAATAAAATTACGTGGGATGAAAAATAACACTAGAATATTTTAAATAGTTTATATGATTTTGTCTAGGTCCATGTTTCAATCGATCATTAAAAATAATATTCTAATACTATATTATATTCACATTGTTGTATAATAGCTTTGTGCATTAATAAGTTAATTATATTTCTTTGAAATATGTACATGGTTTCTCTTGATATTGTAGGACACAAATACAAGATTGAAGCAAGAAAATGTAAAATTGAAACACATGTCAAGCAGTTGACGGTATTCTAAAAAAAAATCATAAAGTTTTTTTTGGTGATGAACTTGAAATTAAAGTTGAAAATATGTTAGGGTTTTTGATTTTCTCTAAAAATGAGAAGCATGTGCTACACACATGATTTGTCCCTCTTTTTCATAACTTTGTGATTCTCAAGTTGAATGGAAACAGGAATTCTTTTTATCTATTTTTGACGATTCTCACCATTCTTCGCTTTTTTTAAAGAATGGATTGGTTTCCAGAGAATCCAATTTATATTCTCCATTCTCATTCTTTGTAGTACCAAACTAAGGATTATAAAAAATAATTAGATAATTAGATAACAAAAAATAATGTAACCAAACTCGGATTATAAAAAATAATTAGATAACAAAAAATAATAAATAATAAAAATTAATTTTCAAACCAAAATCATTATCTAAAGGTATTTCTATTTTTAATCCAGAAAATAAAACTATAATACTATTTAAGACACATTAAGTTTTATTTAATCAATAATAATATATAAGTAAAATATTTAAAATAAACTTGTATGTACACAAATATTATAAATTGTATACTCTATGATAGGGAAAATGTTTCTTAATAGTAACAAAGTTTGATGACTATTTTAATTAAGTAACTCAAACTTTAAATTAGTCACAAAAATTATTCAAGTTTCAATATTATTTCATTATTGCGTAATTGTTAAAAAAAACTATCTTTAAAATATTCATATGTGCATTGTTTGGTTGTAACGTAACAATAAATACTCACCCCCTAAATTTAAGTAACCCTAGCCAACTTAGGTGAAAAGATACATACGCCATAAAAATAATAAACAAGTTTGAAACGTATTGTGTTTTAGTCACTCAAACCTAGAATTTTCAAACTTGCTTATTATTTTATAATAACTAGGCGAGTACCCGTGCCTAGCGGCATCGGTTTCCAGCGGCAGACAATTAACGATATGCGATATCGTGGTAAGTATTTCGTAACCTCGAGATCATCAAAAAGAAATCGATTACTAACCTCGAGATCATCATCAATATTCTTTTGATTTTGCATATCCATTATTTCTGTTTCCTTCCTGTTTGAAATACAAACTTGTTTTGGGTTGTTTATATAGGCGAAATACGAAATGTTGAAAAAACAATTTTCCCGCCCATGAAACAATGAAATGGGTGGCGCAGTGTGGAAAACGGAAATACATTGAAGTCAAAATTGAATAGTTACCATGCAAAGATACCATGCAACAAATACATTGAAATCAAAATAGATACTTTCCATGCAAAATTAACATGCAAGAATAGTTGCCAAAGAAACATGAATTTCGCCCATGTTATGCACTTTCCACTATTTCACTTTTTTCACTTTTTCAATATTGACTTGTTGACAATTTTCTTATTTTATGTAGTCAAGATAAAAATTATAGATATACTATTGAGTTCGCTATAAATATTATAAAAGGTTGTATGATCTATAATGATGCTACCTCCCATCTAAATGAATGCAATATTCAACTTGCCAAATAACTTGACTGTAGTCAAATATGTAAGTTTCAATAATGACAGATTGACGAGTATCCGTGCATAGCAACGAGATTTTATAGCGGCAGATAGTTGTAATGATAAAAAAAAGTTTACGGGTTATAAAAGAAAAATAATAAAAGTTTGAGGATCTGAGGATTAAACATAATTTTTTGAAACTCGGTTCGACTCGGCCGGGTTTACCGGTTGAATCGGTTCCAGTAAAAAAACGGGTCTAATTAAAGCAATGTTTATATTTTCGATAACCTGATTAGACCAGCAGGGTTTGAAGTGACCCAAATCAACCCGGTTTTCTTGTGATATCAAAAGGTAAATAAAAGAAACTCAACCAAAATAATATTTCTGATTTTTCGAAGCGCTATTTCACGCCTCATAATTCTTATTTTACCAAGTTAAGCTATTTCAAGCATCATAATTCTTTTACCAAGCTCTTATAGACACTCGAATCATCAAACTCGTTCCATCTGTAACCCATTAGAAAATGTAAATTTACAATTGCCTCAAAAAATATTTGACTTAGACAAACATGGCCTACTAATAAATCTTGTATACTAACTCAAAAAGATCCAACATTAAACATCGCGTATAGACAAATCCAACATTAAACATAAAAAATAAACAGATCTAGCATTGTACATCACAAAAAACATCACAAGTGACCTCAAAAGATATATGAACGAAAGGAAAAAAGAAAAAGGAAAAAAAAAAAGTTAACAAATGAAACAATATAAATGAACCATATCTTTTGTAACCATCCAAATGAAAAAATAAAAATTCATTGACTCACCAAACAAAAATAGGCTCAGATTATGTTTGGCAAAATTGTTTGTTAACAAAAGGTAGTCATAGCAAAGCTTGGGTTGCGATTTGGTAAAAAGATACCAAAATCACCTATCCTCAAATTTTGTTAAGCCAAGATCTATCATCATTGCCAAAAAAATAAAAATAAACCTCAAAAGGAATCCAAAGCCACACAATCAGTCTATATATGAGATACAGGATGAAGCACACAAGTATCTGCCACAACAAACACTCGCAAACTCGAACCCACAACAACTCTTAGCCATATTGTGAAAGCATTTAGATCTAAGAAAAGGGGAAAACCCGTTGACCTAACACAAGATGGTCTCGAGCACCATCGGCTTGGTTAACTGACCAACCATACAATTTTCAAGCACGCTATTAACAAATTTTAACAGGCCACGAACCACATAAAAAAACATCTGATATAAGATAGATCTTAAGATACATTGTGACCAGCAAACATACAAACCAAACCGAAAAACCGTTCAGATCTGGCAAGATATGGTGGAACACCATAAAAAAACAAACTCACAACATCACCACAACCACAAAAGACCACCGAGACCAGCGAAACATCAACGAAACCGCCAAAACTCAAGCACCGCCAGTTTTAGGTGGTATTGGTGGCGGATCCAGTTGATCGTGGTGGCGGTGTATGTGTCGGCGACAAAGCCTGTTGGTGGCGGCAATGATTTTATTGTGTATTGTTTGATAGTGCCGACAAAACATGTTGCTACCACAACATATTAACAGCCATAAGCCACGAACCAAACAACACTACCAGCCAACAATACCACTTAAACCCACTAACCAAAACCACCTAAACCACAAACCTTAAATACCATTAATGATGGTGGTTGTGGTAGCAATTTCGGAAGGTGGTGGCAGCAAAGGGTTAGTAGTGTGGATCAAAAAAGAGAGAGAGTGTGTGTGTAGGCGAGTTAGAAAGATAAAAGAAGATGAAGGTGTGTTGGTTTGTATAGACCAGTCGTGTATTGGAATACAGCTTCCAAAGTTGCCATATCTCAAGACCAGCTGTGTAATGGAATACAACTTCCAAAGTTGCCATAGACTATGTATTCAATTTCAAAAAAAAAGTCAGACCCTTGCCATGTTCAATTTGCTACTTTTAATAGTTTCCTGCAATAGGTTTTGACCTTTTCTACTGCAATGTTGAATGTTGACTGTTTTTGCTTAAAAATTCAGTTTTTTCACTTTCAGAGTTTGAGTAATAAACCTTATATAAACCTTTCCATGCATAACAGTTTCTGCGTTTTGAGTTTGAGAGTTTGAGTAATATTCAATTTCAACTTTTCACAAAACATTGACTTTCAATATTCAATTTCAACTTTTCACATTTACCTTTGACCCTTTTTCCATTTAAGATATAAGATAGTAGAGAAGAGATGAGTAATAAACCTTATATAAACCTTTCCATGCATATAAACCTTTCCATGCATAAACCTTTCCATGCATAACAGTTTCTGCGTTTTGAGTTTGAGAGTTTGAGTAATATTCAATTTCAACTTTTCACAAAACATTGACTTTCAATATTCAATTTCAACTTTTCACATTTACCTTTGACCCTTTTTCCATTTAAGATAGTAGAGATAAAAAGGGAGAATTTCATCAATATCCTTTAAAAGTTTCATAATTACGTCAATATCCTTTTAAATTTTACAATTCATTAATATCCTTTAAAAACTTCAAATTACTCATGTATATCCAATTTAATAATTTGGTTTAGAAATTCCTTTTCAAAAATTAACTAAAATTCTTATGACTATTTAACCCTTTTCTCAATCATAACTAAACATTAATCAAGATTTAGGAACACATAGAGTGAGAATTACATCTTCTCCATGATACATCCAATTGTTATATAAAACACGAGCAGGTACAGAAAGTTGTGGAAGATTATCGAGTTAAAGAAAGGGTTTTACAAAGCAATTGAGATGGGGTGATTGTTTTAAATTGTTTATCTCTTTTTGATAATTGGGCCAAATGTGCAAGTTGAGTTTTTGTTTGTCCACAGAGTAAATCTATGAATTTAACTGCTTGTCTTTTTGTGTTGATGAGTTTCGCTTGTTTAAGTAGTTAATTTCTTTTGCTATGATTTAATATCTAATGGAACTAGATATTAAAAATCAAAATGAATTCATACTACAAAGACGAGCCAACATATAAATCTGCATGTGTCGAGAAAGAAGCACAAGGAGGATTTAATATGTGGGGATATGATCACTGCTGGAAACATGGTGATTGTGTTTGATTTTGGGGAAAAGGGCAAGAAAGTAATACAACATTTTAGTAGGCATTTAGATAATACTTTTGGATATTATTACCATTTACTTATATAAAAAATGTTTATTTGGATATACATGAGTATTTTGAAGATTTTAAAAGGATATTGACATAATTATAGTATTTAGAAGGATATTGAAGTAATTATAGAGTTTTTCAAAGATATGGATGAAATTGCCCCTAATAAAAAAGTGACAATAACTAAATTAAAACAAAACTGAAAGTTGATTACTATTACATGATGTTCACCCTATGATGATATATGATATATCTATCTATACCACATATAAAATGAAAATTGTCAAATGTTGAAAGTTGAAAATCGTCACAGGGTACCTGCCGCCGCAACGCCGGGATACCCTGCTATACTATATGTAAAGGAAAAACCAAAATGTGAAAAGTAAGAAATTGAAACTAAAAAAAAAAATGTTCAAACTTTTATTATTATTTTTCGTTTACGACCTATAAACTTTTTTTATCACTAAACAATTTATCGCTATAAAATATCATTACTATACGCCGGTACTTGTGTAGTTAGATAAAAGTTAGAACAAATTACATGGGTCGTCCCTGTGGTTTGCCCAAAGTAACAACCTTCGTCCCTGATAGTTTGAAGTTTCATTGGTAGTCCCTAAGTTGCTAAACAAATAACGCACTTGGTCCAAAAGCTAACGTGCCGTTAGTCTAACCAAAGATGGGAGGGTATTATTGTCTTTTCATTTCCAAATACTTCTTTTGACTTTTGACCATCCACCTATAACAATTAATACCCATCTTTTCATTTCCCTCCCACCCTCCCACACACTCTGTTCTCACACACACACTCAGAAAACGCTATTTTCTCTCATGGAACCTTGATTAATATAACCCCCTAACCCTAATTTGATCAATTGCGATGGTGGTGTCAGTGTGGAATTTACGTCCATCTGATAAAAAGGATGTGAATGTGGATTATAATAAAGTTTATGGTAAGAATGTAGTATTTGATTTAGGTATCTAAATGTGATAATTATATGTGTTAATAGCCCTAAAATAATTTTTTTGGTGATTTTTACAGCTGCTGATCCTAACATGTTTTCCCTCAAGATTCATCATGGAGGGATGTTTACTAACAATCCAACAAGGAGATATGTCAATGGTAATGAAAGCTTCATTGATAATGTAGATGTTGATTTGTTTTCTGTCATTGAGTTGAATGACATGGTTATGTCGATAGGGTATAGTGGGGATACAATAATGTACTACCAATATATGATACCTGATCTTGATTTAGAGAATGGGCTTAGAGCTTTAGGTGGTGATCAAGATGTTCAAGGTCTGATTAGGTATGTCTTGCTAGGTCATAGGTTGATCAATGTGTATATTGAGCATGGACAAACTATGTTGGACACTTATAACAAGCCTTCATCAGTAAGAAGTTGTACAATTGTTGAACTTGATGATGATGCACCAGTTCCAAGAAATAAAGTTGGTAAGCAATTGATGTTAGGATGGAATGAAAAGGATGTGGGTCAAAGTAGTGTAAATGTTGATGGTGAAAGTAGTGTGGCTAATGAATTGGGTAAAAATAATGTGCCAACTGAGTTTGCAACAGACTTTTACTCTACTATGGATAATGATTCCTTTGATCCTTTCTTAGGTTTAGATGATGATGAGGTAGTTGATAAGCTTACTGAGGTTGAGCAAACATTAGGCAGTGATAGTCAGACTGAAGCTAGTGTTGATAAGGGTAAAAAAGCTATAGGTAGTGAAGCTAGTGAAGTTAGTGGGACTGAAAATAGTGATAAGAATGAGCAGAGTGGGAGTGATGATAATGAAGATGAGGAAGATAGTGATTACATAGTAGATGATGTAAATGATATAGATGAAGTGGAAGTTGATATGCTGGATTTTCATGCCAATGTAGATCCTAGTGTAGAGTTCATGGGTAGTGGGAGTTTGAGGAGGAATATGGTCTGTGATGCTCATGTGGATGTAGATATTGAGGCTTCGGACAATGATGAGTTTGATAGTGGATCAGAAGGTGATGATGAATTGGAGAAGCTTAGGAAGAGACAGTTGAAGGGGTTAAGAAAACAACAAGAAAAGGAAGTTGATGGTGCCAAGGTGACAAGTTACTTCTATGTTGGTAAATCATTTGGGACAGCTAAAGAAGCAAAAGATTTGATTAAACTGCACTCCATAGAAACAAGGAGGCAACTGTTTTTGAAAAAGAATGACAAACAAAGGATAAGGGCTGAATGTTCAGGCACCCTTCCAACACTTGGGCCAAGTGAACAAGTTGGGCCTACACAAGATGGGCCAAGTGAACAAGTTGGGAATAAAGCAGATGGGCCTAGTCAACCTGTTAAATGGATAAGGACCATCATTATTAATGCTTCACCAATTAAGAAAAAGGCACTAGAGTTTACCAAGGCAAGAATCATTAATGGGGGTCAACCAAACAAGGGTAGTTAAGAGGTAGACAATAAATGTCCTTGGGTTCTGCAAATATCAAAGGGTCAAGATAGTACTTGGTCGGTTAGAACATACAAATCTCAGCACAAGTGTCTACAAACAAGGAAAGTGAAAGCTTGCACAGCTGATTTCTTAGCCAAAGAAATAGTCAAGCAGATTACAACAAACCCAGGAATTCCAATTAGAGCAGTTCAAGATCAAAGTCAGAAAAAGTATAAGTTGGAGATTTCCAGGATGAAGGCTTTTAGGGCTAAGTCAAAAGCTGTGAGTCAAATCAGAGGTGACCACACTCAACAATATGCTTCTTTGAGGGATTATGTTTTAGAATTGAAGGCAAATAACCCCAACACAAATGTCAAAATAAAATGTGAACATCCTGATGATCCAGAAGATACTAATAGGGTGTTTCAAAGGATTTATATTTGCATTGGAGCTTTAAAACAGGGGTTTAAAGCAGGGAAAAGGGATCTATTGGGATTAGATGGAGCCTTTATGAAAGGACCATTCCCAGGTCAGTTATTGACAGCTGTTTCCTTGGATCCTAACAATGGCATATACCCTATGGCTTATTGTATTGCTGAAGCTGAGAACACAGAATCCTGGACATGGTTTTTGGAGCAGTTGGGTGAAGATCTTGACCTTGAAAGCAATTCAAATTTCACTTTCATTAGTGATAGGCAGAAGGTAATTTCACTTTCATTATGTATAATGTATGTCTTAGTCTAATATGTATACTTATATACTTTTATTGTAACAGGGCATAATACCAGCTATAGCCAAGTTGTTTCCAGCAGCTGAGCATAGATTCTGTCTTAAGCACATACATGAAAACATGAAGCAAAAGTGGAATGGTAAAGTGTTCAAAGATATGCTATGGAAGTGTGCTAGTTCTACCACTGTCCAACACTTCACTAAAGCAATGGATGATTTGAAGAAGTTCAACAAGGATGCATACGACTGGTTATGTAAAATACCTCCCCATCATTGGTCTAGATCCCACTTTTCAGGTAAACTTATACTCAAACCCAATTAGGTGCAATCTCTAAAATGATAGCAATAGTATATGAACAGGTTTGTTTTTCACTTTATTACAGGTAGGGCAAAGTCAGATGTGTTATTGAATAATATGTGTGAGGTTTTTAATGGCAAACTTGTTGAGGGTAGAGACATGCCAATTATAAGTGCTTTAGAGTATATTAGAGAGTATTTGATGAGAAGGATAGTCACTGTCAATAAGCTTATAGCTAAGTGTGATGGGCCCTTAACTCCTACAGCTACTAGGTTGCTAGAACTGATTAAAGAAGAAGCTGCAGATTATGTTGTGTCTTGGAATGGAGATGAAATGTACCAAGTTACTGGTAGTTGGCATGATCAATATGTGGTTAATATGTCACAAAGGAGTTGCACTTGTAGGTATTGGGAAATAACTGGTATACCCTGCAAGCATGTTGTAGCGGTCAATTGGAATATGGCATCAAACAACATGAACCCTGGTTTACCAGAAGATTGGGTGCATCCCTGTTACAGATTGGATACATGGAAAGAAGTTTACGGACACAAGATTCGGCCCACAAATGGTCCAAGTATGTGGCCTAAATGTAGCTTTACATCAACCACAATCATTCCACCCAAGCATCATCCTCAACCTGGAAGACCAAACAAGAAAAGGAAGAGGTCTGCAACTGAGATGGTTGATATAGTCAAGGATGGTAAGCTCACAAGAAAGCTTAAAACTGTAACTTGTGTCTTATGCAACTCAAAAGGACATAACAAGAGAACATGCAAGGGGCCAAGAAATCTAGAGCACACTGGTGGAAAGAGCAAGACTAGAAGGAAACCTGCAAGTCAATCTACTTCTTCAACTCCTACAACTGAAGCTGCTCCAAAGAAAACTGGTGCTGGTAGGGGTAAGAAGAAAAATGCAGGCCCAAGTGTAGCCAAATGATGTTATTTAGTTAACTTTTATTAGTAATAACACTATGTTGATCCTGTGTGATCTTTTGGAACTAAGTCTGAATTTTCCTTTTGTGTACCAATACTATGTTATGTGACTGATTTGGTTCATGTGTGATCATTTGGCCAGATATTGTTTATGGAATGGTTTAGTTTTATGGTTAATTTGATATTGTTTATGGAATGGTTTAGTTTATGGATTTTAATTTTACAAGATTCTGTTTATCAAATGGGTCAATTTTTACTTGTTATGGGTCAGTTTATGTTTAGTTTAAGATTTTGCAACTGAGACTTATGTTTTGTTATGGGTCAAGTAAGTCTCAGTTTTGACATTCAAACACAACCACAATACAAGATCAAAAACAACCATTCAAGATCAAAAACACATGAAGTGCTCCTTTAGAGTTGAACCTTATGTTTTGTTATGGGTCAAGTAATACAAAATTGAGTAAAGAGTATTAACATTCAAGATAAAAAACAACCATTCATACATACTCAATTGAGATTGTAATACAAAATTGACTATATAAGTCAAACACTACAATAACCCATTACTATATATGTCAAAACCTACCACTGCAATACAACCACTAACCTAACAGGACATCTTGAAAAATTCATACAATAAAAATGTTATCCATGAAACAACCAACAACTTCTTCATTCTTTCACGTCCTTTTTGTGCTTCCAACAATTCAGCTTCTTGCCTGTTTCTTGCCCTCAAGAGTCCTGGTATGATGTTTACAGCACGATGGCACATCGGGGGATCAAACCAATCCACTATACCCTTATAAACAAGAAAGATAACATATTCATGAATTCAAAGAGTAACCCTAATAAAGAAGATAATACTTACATGATTTGGGCATCCATAAAAACGTCTGCCAGGGTTTTCATTTGTCCAAGATGTGACGATATTAGATCTTCTACCACAAAAGCAATTAACCATCGTTTGGATTTGATTTGAGGTGGGGGTGGTTTTTGTTCGTTAAATGGAAGAAGAAGATGAAATATGTGGTAGGTTGGTTTTTTATTAAATAGGATACTTTAATAACGTTGGAACATGGAAAGACAAAAATACCCTCCCATCTTTGCCACGTGGTCTGACTTTTTGGTCTTAGTAACGGCACGTTAACTATTGGACCTGGTGTGTTATTTGTTTACCAACTTAGGGACTATCAGTGCAACTTCAAAGTTCGAGGGACGAAGTTTGTTACTTTGGACAAACCACAGGGACCATCCATGTAATTTACTCTAAAAGTTATCTCATCCCATACGTAATAAAAAAATCAATCCAGAACCCAAAACCATAAACAAAGAAAAGGTCATGGCAAGTAGCCAACGGCAAAGAAGTTTCGATAAAGATTCGAAAGCTTATGGCAAGTACCCAAAACCATAAACAAAGAAAAGGTCAAAATTGCAAAGAAGTTTCGATAAAGATTCGAAAGCTTATCGTGCGGCAATAAAAAAGGCAACAACGAATCCATCGGAACACGTCTTCTCGTTATTTCCCCTATAAATACAACCCCAAATCTTCTTTTTTTCTTCACAATTCAAACCCTAATTCGATCTATCAATTCATTCAAGGTATACATACTTTTCTATGTTTTTTATTTAGTTATAATTATAATGGTGCTGTTTTGGATTGGTTCAATTAATATTTAATTTTTTGTTATTGATTGATTTGTCTTGTTTTGTTTTGATTGGTTTAATAATAAGCTTTTTTATTCTGCTGTTACTGTTATTTGATCAAAGATTTGAAACTTAGTGCATGATATCTATTGGAAAACTTGTTAATTATGATTTTGTTGGTTTGATTAAAGAGAAACTTATGGCAAGAGACCAAAATATAGTTTCACGAACAAATTTTGAAGGTTTACGGATTTAGGGGTGTTTGTTTTGGCTTATATAGCCGGCTTATGGCTTATTTGATTTTGGGCTTATGTTTCATAAGCTTACTTTTTGTGGCTTATTTTGAAATTTTTTCGGCTTATATAAGTCTCTTTGTGTTACAATAACTTTATATAAGCTGGAAAGTTTCAAAATATTATGAAAGATAAGCCCAAAACTAAATAAGCCAAAAGCCGCAACAAACACCCCCTTAGACCATGCTCCTAAATGACCTGTCCAGACCCTGAACCTTTCAGAACCAAAGCCCTTTAAATCAGTGACTCGGCCCGCATTTTGTAAGCCAATAATATTGTGAACCTTTGAAATCTAGAACACGCAACCCTCTATATTTTAAGCTCTTAGTTAAATTAACTTAATTTGGTGTAAATATATGTTGGTTAGGATTCTTATAAGAATCGGATGTTTGCTAATAAATTCTTTGATATTACAATTTTTCAGAAATTTAAGACATTTGTTATTGATTTAGGTTCTTTAGTTTCTTAAGTGACTTAGTTGTGACAAAATTTGAATCATGGTTAGCATCAAATTGTTTTGTTGTTCACACTTTTAAACGTGTCTTGTTAATATGCTAAGAATTAGTAATAAGTTATATGTGAATTTTTGTACGGCATACATATTGATTATTGTTTACTAGGTTTCTTATGATATTATACGATCTGGTCAAGTGTGAATTATGTGAATTTTTGTACGGTATACATGATTGATTATTGTCGACTAGGTTTCTTATATGATATTATACCAAGTAATTCTAAAATCCTATGATTTTTAAATACCATTTACTGCTAATTATTGGTCCATCCGTCATGCTATTGATCCATCCGTGATTCAACTCGTTGAACTTCCTGTATAGACTGATTTTTATTTGAATTAATATTTGTATTCCAATGCGTCGGCAATTGTTAATTTCTATTGGCTTGTAATCAGATATATATGTTCTGGTTCTTTAATATATATCAGCAATGGTTGTTAATATGGTTTCTCATGATGCTATTGGTTATCTGATACACAGATGCAAATCTTCGTCAAGACTCTTACCGGAAAAACGATCACTCTCGAAGTCGAGAGCTCTGACACCATTGATAATGTCAAGGCTAAGATCCAAGACAAGGAGGGTATTCCCCCAGACCAGCAGAGGCTCATCTTTGCGGGGAAGCAACTCGAAGATGGCCGTACCTTGGCTGATTACAACATCCAAAAGGAATCCACTCTTCACCTTGTTCTCAGGTTGAGGGGAGGAATGCAAATCTTCGTCAAGACTCTCACCGGCAAAACCATCACTTTGGAAGTCGAAAGCTCTGACACCATCGACAATGTCAAAGCTAAGATTCAAGACAAGGAGGGAATTCCGCCAGACCAGCAAAGACTTATCTTTGCCGGAAAGCAGCTTGAGGACGGTCGTACCCTTGCCGACTACAACATCCAGAAGGAGTCAACTCTCCATTTGGTTCTCCGTCTACGTGGTGGTATGCAGATCTTTGTCAAGACATTGACCGGAAAGACCATCACTTTGGAAGTTGAGAGCTCTGACACAATCGACAACGTCAAAGCCAAAATTCAGGACAAGGAGGGGATCCCACCAGACCAGCAGAGGTTGATCTTCGCTGGTAAGCAGCTGGAAGATGGCCGTACCTTGGCAGATTACAATATCCAGAAGGAATCTACCCTACATCTTGTGTTGAGGTTGAGGGGAGGAATGCAGATCTTCGTAAAGACGTTGACCGGAAAAACCATCACTTTGGAGGTGGAGAGTTCGGATACAATTGATAATGTGAAGGCTAAGATTCAAGACAAGGAGGGAATCCCACCAGATCAGCAGAGGCTTATCTTTGCTGGAAAGCAGTTGGAGGATGGACGCACACTTGCTGATTACAATATTCAGAAGGAGTCCACTCTTCACCTTGTCCTTCGTCTCCGTGGTGGGTTTTAAGTTACCCTGTTGGTTGTTCTTTGATTGTGGTGGATGTTGTTGGATAATATTATGATTCTGTTCTCTATGGTTTTCCTTTATGTTGAATGAATGCGTGCACTGAACAATTATGGTTGACATGTAACATTTTTTTTATGTTAAAAAGTTTAAAGGCTATTATAGATACAGAGAAGCCAAATGCTGTGTATTCACATTTCTATAACATTCCATATCCGTTGGCTTAATAAGTAAGGACAGATTTGACGCATATCATTTTTTGGAAGTTGTAGAGATCCAGATTAATTGTTCCTTAATCGACTTGCTTTCTAGCAGGTAAAACAATTAGCGTACTTTCAGGGGCATCTTCTAACTTTGGCTTGAATGACGTACTCTCATTCTCCCGATTTCTCATTTTATCGCATATGTAAAAGATTATCTTGTCTTGCAAGTTTGAGACTAAAAATTATCAAACTGTTCATTTTATACTGATCATGTTACGAATCCTAATTTAAAATTAGAAGAGGTAATCTGATTAGTTAAAGGCGTCTGGAAGTTCCGCAATGTAAATGAGTAGTTTTGAACAATCAGGTTGGTCATTTCTTATTCTACTTATCGTATTATCTTGAAAATCATAAGCACTTTTAGTTAAGCAATCCCCAAACACCAGGGGGAATTACTTATTTTGGACAATCCCAAACCTGTATATCTTTCGTGTCTTGCAATTTACATCCTTCTACTCCAGCAGGATTACCTGCTCCATTAAAAAAGTTCTGAGTTCTAACCAACATTATGTGTGATTGTAACGATTTTATTCTCGACAACCAGCATTATTTGTTTGATTTTCCAAGAGGCAATAACATAACTGGTACTTGTTCAATTACTTTTTCATGTTATAAATAATTTTTTTTACCTAGCAAGCTCTCATTCCCAAGATACAAACTCGTAGACGAGGATAACTGGCCTAATCCTATGCATTGGTTTGGCCCTCGTGGAAGTCTTTCTTTAAACTTGTGGTGCTCATTACTTTCTCAGTACGTCCAACGAAAAGCAGGTGTGCTTCAGCCTTTGAAGCCTTTGGGTATTTTTAAAACTTCGATGTGCGTACTTTACCCTTATACAGTTTTGCTATGTTACTACATAATAATAGTAACAAATGAGTAAGACTTGATAAGGGTTAACAGTTTTTGGTTTCTATACTCCATTTACCTTACCGAAAAGGGGTAACATGCAGCGCGTAACGCACAAAATCGTAACCTAATTAAATAGTGTGAAAGGCTTCATTGATCTGGTGTGAAGCTTTCCAGGAAAACATTTAAGCTGGTGGCATAAAATAAAGGCTAGGACAGTTTGCAGAGTTGACCAATGTTGAAACAAACAACTAAAAACAGGGTATACACCAGTAATTTTACAAAATCAGACGCTGTACGCCAAAACCATAAGCAAATGCAATTGTCTGTGAGCATTATCATCCATGGACCAAGGATGTAATCGCTATTTTGTTATAGGGCCCATCCTGACAATCAAAAAATTATTCGACAACATAATTTTATTTAAAACGGTCAAAGCAATCATTTTCTTCACCCTGACCCAGGACTTGACCCGCTACCATTTTGCAGACACTAGAATTCTGCTTTAACAATATCTCCCATAAATGGACTTATTAGTTAATTAATGCAACCTATATTATCAATGAATAAATTTCCTCCTTAGTTGCAGAAAAGGAGTCTTGATTACTAAATAAAAACTGTAGCAATTAACTTGAAAATATATCTTAAGTGTCGAAGAAAACAAACTTATTGATGGGTTTACATGTAATTGCTTCTTTCAATTTCGGAATCATTAAAAAATGAGAATTTATATGGTCTAATATCAATGCCTTGAATAGTAAGCCCACCAAGATCCTTCTTAACAGGATGCTCTAACTTAAGATTCATTGAAATGGTTTCGGAAGTCGTCTTGGTTTGAAATTCCCATACTTTTACTTCCATCCAACCATCAGCCCTCTGTCTTGGAAGAGCACTTAATTTGTGTCTGTTTAGTGGGTTGTAATTGTTTTCATCAAACTTTTGTCCGATAACTGGGGTGTTTGGAGGGCTTACTATATAGCTGTATTTATGCTTATAATAGTATCCACCCCTTTTATTGCTCACTTCGAGAGGAAACTCAAATTTGGATTGGTCTGATGGTAATTTGTAGACAAGGTAACTTGCATATCTTTTATTAGCTGATAGCACTTCAGGTTCTATTTCATTCACAAGTTCAAATTTGTCGCCAGCAGTTATTACAAGGACTTCTCCAAATCTGCAGATACAAGAAACTCATCTTATATGTAAAACCCTCAATTCTGAATCATGAAATTTGCACCAATTTAAAATTTTATTCTAAGTATATTGAATAATTAAAACTTATGATTATGTGAAACATTAAATCTTAAATAATTAAACTAAGTGATATGGTTTAGGTTTCCTAACCTAATTTGATTTTACAGTACACAACTTATAAGTTACCTAAATTAATTAATCCTTACACTACTTAAAATAATTACTATGCTACATTTGCTACACTACTTAAATTTTGTACACAACTAGTAAAAATCTAAGATGACGAAATTCCCCTCCTTCCTAAGTTATACGTCTTTTTTTTCTTTTTTTTTTTTTGGCCAAATCCATTTAATTTAAACTTACCAAATTGAATAGAATGAGTCTTCTTTGACTCCACAGAATTCGGCTCCATTCACTCCCTCTTCACAAATAAATCACTCTCTTCCCCCACTCCCTCCTAAACCGAATCTCTCAAAACCCTAAACAAAAACTATATGGCATCTCAATTTTTCTTCCAAAATCAATTCAGATAAGCCCTAATTAAAATTGGTATTCGACTAGAGGAATCAAGGAGGTATTCAGGGTTGATTGGTGGTTAATTCGTGGGTTCTTCCTTGGCCTAGATGTTCTTTGGTATCTCTTAATCTCCCTTTCCCTTTGATTTTAATTTGACACACATGTACACATTAATAAGAAACCAAATGTTAAGCATGGTGACGCAATTATATGTGTGTTAAGAGTGGATTAAAATCCGTAAAAACCTAAATTAAAACCTAACCAAGGGTCGGATTAAAAGTGTGGGAAATAATCATATTCGATTAGGGTTGGTTTTAGTGATTCTCGGATTTTGTGTTGTACTGAATTAGGGTTAAGGTTGTTATTGAGTTGTGTTAGAGTGTTGTTAAAATGACTATGAATATGTGTTAATATGATGTTTAAACAGGTCTTATGATATATTATAGGTCTCGTGTGCGTTTGTGTAAGTAAACATGTATTATTATGGTCTTAAACGAGTTTTTAAACGGAACAGTTTTGAAGGCTAAATATGTGAACACTATAGCTAGAGTTCCATAAGTGTTTAATTCGGTATTTTTTTTATGAAAACTTAGTTTAATGTCTTATTTAAGTTTTCCAATTGGTTTGGAGTGAATTGGAGTTGTATTGGTCATGTTTTTGAATTTTATGCGATCATGTGTCAAATTTGAGTTTTGAGAACTTAAAATCAGTTTATGTTTTTGATTTTTCATTTTCAAACCACAAGGAATTAAGAGCTCTCCTTTTAAAGGGTGATATTTAAGATATTTTTGACTTTCTGGAATTTTTGGGGATTTTTCTTAAGTGTTCAAGTGGGTCTAATAAATGTAAACTTTCAGGGTGTACCTGGAGTTAACTTTCCGGGCATGTTTGGATAAACGATTTTTTAAATGGTGGTTGCATTTAATAATAAATTCTGGGAAACTTTATGTAAGCTCATACAACATATAGGAATATGTGTAAATTATTGTAGCTTATGGATTGGAGTATACTAAAATCAGAAATTTGTTAAAAAGCCAAGTTTTTGTGATATTCATACCATTTGATGTGTTTGGACTCTAAAATGTGCGTAAGTGATAATTATGATATAATTGGTCATATGTTAACCTAATTTCGATAACGAAACCCTAAGTTGATTAATTATAAATTGTAATCGAAAGTTACTAATTCTGGAAACTTACTAAATTTGGAAATTTACTAAATATGAAAATTACTAAATATGGGAAGTTGATATAAATGGCATGAAAACATGAATATGTCAATCTGAACAACAATCAGTACTGAATCAGTAATAACTTATGAAATGGTTCTTAAATAATAAAAATCATTAATTTCGTGTAGATTCGCTGAAGATGGAGTAACTCTTATCTACTTGTGTCTTCTGGTGTGTTTCGCATTTGCTGTTTGAGGTACAAATATTCTGTCATTTCAGTAATGACGTTCTTTCTCTCATGACTCTTGTTCATATTCGATATTGGATTCGCTTTGCTTTGACTTGATATGATTGCCATGATATGATTCGACATTTGATATGATATGATATGACTCTCTATGATTTGATCTAACTCTTTGATTATTTGAATTGTCATGCTTTGATCTGATTCATTTGATTTTATTTCTTACTTATATGTTCATTCCCTTTATGCTCTGCCCGAGCTATGTTTGTAACTAGTCATGGAGGTACCATAACCGTGTCACTGATAAACCAGTGGCATGACACTATATGTGGCGGTGTGATTAGTCCACGGCGTTCCCTTTTGATATGATATGATATATGTGATCACTTAGCCATTATGAATACGTATGTACAGTCTCGAACTGGCATATGTATATTTGATTTGTTGTGTAGGGAGTGTATGGATGCATCCTAGGTACTCTGATTTAATTTGGTGATGTGGTGAGTGCGTGCGATACACCCCCGTCACATTTGGTACATTAAAGCTAGCTACTCCATGTACAACTTATGATTTGACGAATTATGATATGTGATTTGATATGTTGCTATTAGAGTATCTCCTTTAGTATTTGAGCTTGTGGGCTATGTAGTTATCTCGGTCACATTTGCTATTTACCATGCTGGTATATTATTAGAGTATCTACTTTGATTCATTTTTGTATTTTTATTATGTTTAGCTTTCGTTTTGTCATATCTGTTCACTGAGTTTTTTAAACTCAGCCGTATTTTCTTTTCCATGCGGCATGTACTAAATGTGATGCTGGGCTTTTTAAGCTCAACCGTATTTTTGTATTTTTATTATGTTTAGCTTTCGTTTTATAATATCTGTTCATGGATAGAGGTCCGAGTAATGAGGGATCAGGAGCTGGGATCATTCTTATTAGTCGAGACAATAGGAGTATACATATGCTCTACGTTCTAGCATTAAAGCTTCCAACAATGAAGCAGAGTATGAGGCCTTGTTGACAGGCCTTAGGCCTCAGTCTCACAAAAACTATGGGAATAACTAGTAAATCAACGCGAAATGGTTACAAATTGAAAATACTTGTGGTCTTTGGTCACTAACCCAAGGACCACCAAGATGTATAAAGTCTACAGACTTTTTGACAGAAAGAATGTTTTGAAAACTCTTGCAAACAAACGATTACA
Organism: Chrysanthemum seticuspe; assembly: GCA_019973895.1. Classification (NCBI taxonomy): domain Eukaryota; kingdom Viridiplantae; phylum Streptophyta; class Magnoliopsida; order Asterales; family Asteraceae; genus Chrysanthemum; species Chrysanthemum seticuspe. The sequence goes on along the minus strand of BPTQ01000001.1, from coordinate 83,801,154 downwards.
AAATTTTGATGCTTACACCCAACTCCTAACAGAAACCTTGAAGAAAGAAATAGCCACTTGAGAAAGTTGAAAGAAAATTTCTTTGAAGTATGAAAAACTTGGTGTGATTCACAAAACGAATTAAGGTATTATCTTTTATAGGCAAAATAAGTGGGGGCCTAAACGACATGCGTCAAAGTTTCGATTGGTTAAAAGACTACCTAAGAAATGCGCGTGAAATGCATGCAAAAAAGCACGCTCATGCGGAAAGTCAATAAGACAAAACGGCTAAACAGGTAGCTGCAACACAAATCAAGGAAAAGATATCAAAACCGAAATGATGAAGATTTCGAAACGACAAGGAGATAGACTATGAACGTCTTAAAAGTGACTGTCTCAAACCCCCAAGCTCAACGAACATTAAATATGTTGCAGGTCTCGGGACGGAAAACTCTCCAATTCCTTAACCCTTGCAGTTATGTGCATGGTTACTCGCATCCAAAAGCTGCACGCACATTAAATGCGTAGTAGGCCTGAGTACAAAATATCTTTCAAACATTTAACCCTTGCAATTATTCGCATGGGTATTCACGTTTCCAAGCTATATACACAATAAATGCTCCTTGAAGAGTGGAAAGACGTCTTATCGACTTTAAAAACAACCCAGCCTGAAACATAAGTCCATCACCATATTTTAAAGAGATCAATATACTAATGGAACGGAGGACTTGATAGCAATGGGAGCTCTAAGCCAAATGGCTAGAGGCCTAGAGCTCATACACCTGAAACAGGCCAAGGCAAATCCATAACGGACATAAATCGTCACACTCAGCCTGGGAAGCAAGTTCCCATGATGATAGACAAACCAAGCCTGGATAGACACATCCAGGGACTGTGATCTTATCTCAAAGGACTGTAGGGGATATGTAGTAATAACGAACACCAACGGATATGCTTAATCTCTGAAAGGCGTGTGAACACTTTCAGATCGAATCAATTCGGCGGTTCTACCAAATTATTCAATCGGATACAATTCAGAGAATGAGAATTTTCTGTATGTGTGTGTCTAAGATATATTGAACCAGTAGTAAATATATGACCAAATAAACCGTATATAACTATGATACGGGATAACTGCCAAAGCAGTTTTAGGGTTTCCAAGTTGTCAAGTTTTGTCCCTCAATTTCCGAAAATTAGTTTCTGATGTACATAACTTCAGCAGAAACACAACCATTTCAGCAGAAACATAACGTCAGCAGAAACACAACTATTTCAGCAGAAACATAACTTCTGCAGGAATTTTTACATAGCAACTTCAGTGGAAATAAAAAATTTTCCAGCTGACCTGGCAGCTCGACCCCAGCCAGGGGCTCTGCCCCTTGGACCCTGCCAGGAGTTGCCGCCCCTTGGACCCTGCTACCAGGGGCGCTGCCCCCGGACCCCCGTCCCTTAGGGGCTTCGCCCCTAAGATCATAATAAATTCAAGTAGGTGTGCACTCCGCACCTCCAAACCTAAATGATGTATTATTATGATGAAATTGGTCAAAACAAGTTAATCCAATTACACTAAAATATCCAACAAGGACCGTTATAACAGACAATACGTGTCACTACCTCATTGGCAAAGAGGTAGTGCTACGAACATTGCGCTAGTGTTTAGGATATTAAACATGATAACTTGGACAATTAAGGGATTGAAGAATTTGTTAAAGATGAGAGATAAATAATAATCATAATCGCTTCTATGTAGCATGATAAGTTCAGTACTATAAGCTAGATTTAAAGTATCCTCAAGTTACAAGCATCTCAGAGCCCAGTTTACATCCTCTGTGAAAAGCTATAGGTATGAAATACCTCAAAAAGTAAATAAGTCCCATAATTCTTATGGATAGCATTCAAGAGGAGTTACAAGCACAGGAGTTACAAGCACAGGATAAGTGCAATGATGATAAGCAGTAATAATTGTCAAACACGTGTCAACTTTTTATCAACTTCACTTTTGCACCATGGGTCAACTGGCTAACGATGGGTCTCAATGAGCCCAGTTTAAATCCTCTGTGAAAAGCTATAGGTATGAAATACCTCAAAAAGTAAAGAGCTCAGTAATTCTTATGAATAGCATTATGAATCCTTCAAATATATTTACCATCGGAGTTTTCCTTGGGATCCCGTGTGAATATGTACATCTGATTGGTAATTAATATATTTCACACGTGTACCAAATATTATTTGATTTTAGAACTGGTAATAATCTTCTTTGGCATACCATGTGTTAAGAATTCCATCATTTAAAGCTGTATTTTTCAATTTGTTTATGATTTCTAGATTTTAAAACTTTATTTCAGTTTTATCTCATTTTCGGTTAGAAATAGCATGACTTCAAAATCAGAATATGTAAAATTTCGCAGAACTTGCCAATAATACACATTGTTAGTTGGCTGCAAGAGAAATACTCATAAAGCGTTTGTTTCAAGATACACATGTTTTACTATAATTTGCCAGAATGTATATAAATGGTTCAGGTATCTTGATAAAAATGTGTATGACATCATTTTATTTTTGCAAAATGATAAGTACCCGATTTTTGTTTGGGATCCTGAGTCCCAATTTCCTAAGTGGTTGAAAACCAACCTAATTAATCTTGATTTAAGTGTCTGAACTCCTTGTTTGGGAAATATTTAGCCCAATGTGGATACATATGCAGAAGACATAAACATGTTCAAGAAAACTCGCAAGAAGAATAGAAGATAGAGAAAGAACCTTGATTCGGGTAAAGAACACCAAGTAGATTGACTTCCCATTCTTAAGCAAGACGCTCTAGCTGACAGCATTAAACTTTTCTTCCCATATATATTAAGATAAGACCACTATCAATAAAAAAAATATATGTAAGTAATAATTTAAATTTTTTGTAGTACTTCTCAATAAACACGTGAAACTGTGTTCGCAGGCTGCACAACAGCTATATATGAGATATAAGCATACCTCTTGAGCAGTGTCATTGTTGAATTGGAACAATTTTCCAAGACTTGAGTAGAGATACTTCTTCATTGTCCACTTTTCAGTTTCACTCGACAATTTGAGTATGCCTGAATCTGATATGGTTTGTATATCCTCTAACATTGGATCTTCCACCTATCAAATTTAAACATATATCAAAGATTAATTGGCCATTCTTGCCCCAACCTCCATTTCAAAAGGCAATGTTGTGAACGCTATGGGAAACCCATTAAGTAGAAATAACTAACATCTTGCATGCTTCCCATGTGGCAGCTATATATTAAATCAATTCTTTTGGTAGTTCACTTTGTTAGTTTTTTCTAAATTTCTAATTCTTTTAGAAGTTCATCAAATTATTTAGATAATATCCAACATTTTGGTTCATGATTGATGGTAAGGTGTCTTTTTAAATTTAGAATGAAGATAATGTAAATAACTAAATTAAAACAAAAACATCATTGGCTATAACTAGTTTAATACTTTCTATTGAAATTTATCTTCTAGCCATAGTTAAAGTTTCATGTAATTTGTGTATTTTATGAAATTCAAAATAAAACCAACAGGTAGCAGGTGAACCCAACCCGCCTAACCCATTTTGACCCGAAAATTTTTGTTTTTATTTTTAAATGACCTTCTTTGACCCAAACAAATTTTTACATGTTCCCGACCTAACCTGATCTTGTTAATTGGTATTTGTCAGCTTACTATTTCTAGGGGCTGAAACAGGATGCCGTCTACTCCTATATTGGTTTCACAATCGTCAAATATAATTTCAAGATCAACAATACTCCCATCGCTAGTGAATTGATACAATTCAGCTGTATACAACCAATCTTCTCTTCTTTGATTTGCAAGGTACACAGTGGAAGTTGTTGGCTCCCCACTTAATCTGTATTTGAGGTCTACATATGCTTGATCACAATATGAGGAAGCGTAAAAGACAAGGTTCACGGTGTATGTGATTGATGGAGACAATAATCGGGTCTTCACGTGTGTTTTAAATCCCTTATTATTTGTTTGATAAAGGCCCGCTCGAAATCTGCATGAAGACAAAGAAGAAGCAAAAAAAGGATACATTAATTTATACATACTTTTGAAACAATATGAATGAGTCATAGGAGGAGGACAAATTACGTTGACTTATAATGAGACATATATTGAGGAGTGAAATCTTCATTTGGAATCAAGCAATCTTCCATGGATATCAATTCACAGTGTTCACCTTTCTCATTAAGTGAAAACCACTGTATACGGAGTAATTAGTAAGCTGGGAATTAGTTATGCTCACTTTATCTCTCTTAAAATTATAATAAAAAGACCTCAATGAGTAAGGCGTATATCTAGTCAATTACCGTTTTGTATCCGTCGAGATGGACTCCTTTAGAAAGAATGTCTTTAAGTTCCACGAGGGATTCATAAACCAGAGACTGTGAGGCAGCTTTGACTATGTCTTCATACTCTTCAAACACTGGATTACGCAATTTAGCCTATGTATGACATATTTAAAGAAAGTGAACCATAACTTTTCTAAAGCTTTTAAAAATATTGGAACCATCAATAACAAAGAATAATCAAAGTAAAGTAATAAACCACTCACTTTTTCTTCTAATGGTTGGAACTCGATGCCTGCTACTAGTAAAGTGATTGCACGGTCTTCAAACATAAATTGAAAATCTACAGTTTTGTCTTGGCTTGTGAACTGATATAAAGGAGCAATGAACCATCCATCTTCTCTCTTATATGATGGGTAAATTATGAAAACTCTTGTCTCATCCTCCCCATTTAATTTGTATCTCAAGCGGTTATATGCATTGCCTTCCCATTCACTTATATATCGGAAGACAAGGTTGAGCGTGTATGAGCTTTGCGGTGTCAAGTATTGACCTCTCACGCTTGCTTTGAACTTATAATAATATTTGTAAAAGACGCCACCTGGAAATCTGCTTGAAGAAGAATCAAGGCAGCAATTATCAATATCACCAGATGTATGTTGTAGACTGCCATCTTCAATTTCACAGGCTTCAATGTAAATCCTTTCAATGCATTCCCCCTTCTCAGTTATAGACAGCCACTACACGTCCAATTAAAAATAAAGTTCCAAATTAGTTATTACCGGGTTTACAATATGAGCATCTATCAGGGCATAAATTGGGTCAGGCCTTTTAGATTTGGGTCAAGGGAAGTTGATAACAATGTTCCATGTTTTGTTTTCTGTTAAGTTAGTCATTAGTGGACTTAGTTCTGCAAATAAAGATGGATGTAGAGCAAATACTATAAATGGTGTATGTATTTTGCTTTGTAGATATATATTAATCTAGATATAATAACAGATAAATAGATAATGGGTCGAATGACTTATTTTTATTAACTTGAAACTCATGAAAACTGCATTAGTAGCACATACTAAACTAGTAAACTGAATAAAAGCTATTGTAGGGTCATACTACTTGCACAATATTTATTTTGTTTTGATCATATAAAGTTCAATAAAATAATTAAGCTAACATTTTATTAATTTAAATTCGTCATTTCTCAGAAAAAAAATTAATTAAAAAACAATTCCAAGCAGAGTAGTTAATTACCGTTTTGCCCCCATTAAGGAGGACTCCTTTGGAGATAAGCGCTTTGAGTTCCTGAACGGATCTGTAGATCAGAGGAGGTACCACAGCCTTAACTATCTCTTGATACTCCTTTGGTATGAGATCAATAGGCTCCTCATATTTGAGTGCTATCTCTAGTTTTTCCACAACATCAGCCATCGATGGCCGTTCTTTACGTGACATTTTTAAACATTCATATGCAATGTACGAAAATGATTCCAAAGAACCTGAGCCCATTTGTTGTTTCAGATCTTGAAAGATAATCTTGTCTAATTTATTCTCTTCATAGCTTTTTTTCCACATAGGCACCAATAATTGAGACTCACCATTGCTGTATTCGAGACATAATCTCCCACACATTACTTCAAATAAAACAACCCCAAAAGAGTATACGTCCGATTCTTTAGTCAGAATTCCCTGTAGATACATTGGATCCACGTACCCACCGGTACCTACAACATTGGTGAAAACAGTCGTGTGCATCTGATTAGCTGGTCCTATTTTTGAAAGCCCCATGTCAGAAACTTTAGCATTCCAATTCTCGTCGAGAAGGATGTTGGGACTTTTTATATCTCGGTGGATAACTCGCTGCTGAGTGCCCTTGTCATCATGTAGATAGCTTAATCCCCTTGCAGCATCAAGGCATATTTTGATACGTTGAGTCCACGTGAGAGTACTGGAGCTCAAATGGCGATCAAGGCTGCCATTAGATGCATACTCATACACCAAAATCATCTCACCACCCTCATTGCAATATCCGAGGAGAGAGATTAGATTTTCATGGGTGTAACGTGATAGCATCATGATCTCCCTCCAAAATTCCGGATCTCCTTGCCCAAACTTACGATCTAGACGTTTAAAAGCAACCATGCTTCGTCCCTTAAAGTGTGACAGTTCTCCCTTATAGACCTTACCGAAACCACCACTCCCTATGACTTTATTTTCATCAAAGTCGTTTGTGGCGGATTTAATATCTTCCAGTTTGACTACAAGATGTTCAAACTCCTTAGTGAAGGACTCCATTTATTATTTGTTGATCAAATGTACTTCAGTTGATATGAGATGCTAATTACACCTATTGTAGCAAAATATATATTACACTCAGTAAATCTATAAAAGATCATAAGGCTGCAATCATTATAAGTTACAGGCTACATCTTATATCTGTTGATGCAAATTTGAATTGAATATTGAAAGGGGGAACTTGAATATATTCTAAATGAAAGGCAACGACTGGTATTGAAAACCTCTAAAAATAGCAGAAATGGGATAAATGGTATATAGGTTTTGTTCTCATATTGAACATAGTAGTTATTTAAAATATTAGCATGTACTAGTATTGAATAGATCTTATAAAAACAGAAAATCAGGAACCACATGTCAAATAAATCTACAAGACGAAATGATCACATTGTATTAGTATACTAAATATAGAAAGTAGCTATAAAATACATTGAAGATTTATCAGTGCATACCCTCTAAAACCCTAGAAAATTACGAGTGCATACCTCAACTTAACTCACCATTGTTCAAAACCAAAGAAAAGAAAAGAAAAAAAATAAGTGCTCCAGGCAGTTGACTTTTGACAGTAGACTTGAAGAAGGAGATGCGGTAAAAGACTACATTACATAAGTAGGAAGTAGGTAGTGTGTGAATTTTGTCTTTTTCTGGTCTAAAGTTGTTAAATACTGTAAAGATTAAGGGCCCGTTTGGTTTGCATTAATGGGAATGAGATTATGACTTTCAAAGTCATAGTCGGTGTTTGTTTTGTTTTGTTTTGTGGGCCCGGTAATGAAATGGGTATATCATAGTCATAGATTCATTACACACCAATTTGGTGTCTATGAAATCCATTCCCGTGGACCCCTCTTTTTTCCACTACAAAATTAAAATATCTATACACTTTTTCATATCATATTTTATCAACCAAACATAAACAATCATAATGATACACCTTTTCATACCCATTATCATTCCACCTCATTCCAAATCCGATATCCATTGTCATTCCTGACAACAAACCAAACGAGCCCTAAAGATTGGCCCAATTGTTTTATTTCTGGCCCTACATGTTCAATATTCAATTCGTTTTGGACCACTTGGCAAGTTGGCATCACTTAGTTTTTGTACACAAGTTTCACTTATGATTTAATAATTTAAGTGTAACTTTTATTGAAAGCTTAAGATCGGTTTACGTTTTGCAAACTCAAATAAAAAACCGAATACGTAATAAACGATTTTATGTTGTTATGATAAGAACTTATTCACACATATTCATAGTTTAGATCTTTTTCTAGCCTTTTCAAAGTCAAATAAAAACACAATAAACGCGAACAAAAAAGAATCGTTAACAAAAATACCTAAAAATAGTACTTTATTATTAACAAGAAAAACCTCATAAAAATGTGATTATGAAGCTCTGACCCGGAAAAATTCCAAAAACACTCAACCCGTAAAAACCAATCCAAACCAAAAATATTTTAGCCGACAAAAATATTCTTGGAAACATAGTGCACACCCTATGTAAGTTATCTAGATCCGCTGCCACAAGCTTCAATTCAAGAAAAAGAAAAACCACTTGATATAGTATAATTTTTACCTTAACATAAACTTGAGATCATATTTGCTGAGCAATATGCTGAAGTTGTAGACCGAGACCTTAGATACTATGAGTTGTGATCAGCTGAAAAGTGGCATTTTTAAAAAAAAGTATAAAAGCAGTTATATTTGTTAAATCTCCCTCAAAACAATCATGCGGTCAAGATCACAACCCTCCTTTTTAAGTTGACCGTAGGTAGTTTGGTCTTTTGACCTGTTGTTTAGTTTCACCATCGAACTTCAAATTGTTATAACTTTCAAACTATAAACTTTTAGAAAAAAAACCGATTTTATCATAATTTTCTAAAATTTAACCCTCTTTAATTTGGTATAAGACTTGTTAATTATTTCGAAACTTTTTTTTTTTTACATATTCAATCGGTCTTACTTTTCTCGATGTTTTTAGCATTTTCGACCTTATTTTTTACCTTTAAAACTGTCGAATTATGAAAAACTTAACACACGAAAGTTGTAGACTTTGGTTCACTCTTTACCCATAAATTTGAATCACTCAAATCCGATATGATATGAGTGAGATATCGTACGTTAAAGATAGCGTTTTCGTCATATTTGTTGCACACTTGTTTTACACAAGGTGTTTGATGAAATGTCTAGTTTAGATTTTTAGTGTTAAAAGTATGTTAAATGCACTATTTTTTGTACAACAACTTACCATTAATCATTTTATTAATGTAAGATTCAAATAGTGATGCTTTTTTTTTAATTTGTTAACTTTGTACAAAATGTACGCATTGTGTTTTATTGCGTTTTTAACTATAAATTTGACCAATATTCATTTTGGATTAGAAAATTGTAAGCATAAAAGTTACAGATTTTAGGTCAATCTTTACTCAGGTTTTTTGATAGGTCACTAGTTTTACAACACAAGCAACATAGAAAGAAATAGAGAGGAGATAGAGTGGCGGATGAACAATACACACACAAACACACACGTATAAACTATGATGGTTGGGCGTAGAGTGTGAAAGAGAAATGCATTGAACAACCAACCCTCAAGTGAGGGTTATTACATAGTATTTATAGGCAAGGAGCTAGGGCAACACTCCTACTCCTTCCCTTTTCCTTATTGGACATGGGCCTAAGCTTATGGGCCTTCTACATAAGCTAGACCTTAAACAAACATAAAGGCCATAATAAACTACCTATTACATATGAGTAACTAACACTTGATTTAAGGTTTAGGAGTGATTCCAACAATCTCCCCCTCAAGTGTTGGTGATGAAAAAACGGTGAAGGCGTTGATGTAATAGTAGCTTTGACGTCTTCTGACATTCTTCTTTCTTGTGAGAAGGAATGCCTTGATGCGAACAATCTCCCCAGTGTAGAGAGATAGTTTTCTTTGAGCAGTTATGCTTTGACGTCATCTTTAACTTTGTTCTTTGATCATTGTTCTTTGTGATGAAAGTGATAGTATGTTGTTGTCTGCATCAAGTCTGCCTCAGGTCTGCTTTGCCGCTACAGTGTCTCCACGTCATTCTTCAACATGCTCACACGCTCTTTGAGGTTGGAATTCAGTACTGATGAAGTTCTTTAAGTCTTTAACTTTGTAGATTCTTTGATTTGATGAAGAATCATTCTGACTGTTGTGTTGCTTTTGGATAGAACTTCCATTAGTGATGATGTTGGCGTGATCATGAGAAGAATCTGCACGATCATCCCGCTCCGGAGCTTCCATAAGAAGAAAACATTTCAAACGGTTAGTAATAAGCGGATTCCGACACTTACAAGTTTGAACTTCGAGAGTGTTAACAGCATAGTGTGAAAACGCAACTCTAATTCTTACAAAGGTCGTTCCTGAACTGGAGTCCCACAAGTGAGATAACGCGATGTACCGAAGTACATCTATAGTTCAGATGAGTCGCTGAGGTACACCGAAGCATCACCTCACGACTGTAGACCGTTTGAGACACACTAAGCGTAATCTACGGGGAGTTACCGAAGTGACCTGTTGTCAGGGCTGTTTGATGTTGACCCTGGCAGGAGTCTCCATTCAATCACTGAGGATCACAGTTGTGAACCTCTCATAAATGTTCTCGACAGATTGCTAAGATCTGTGAAGGACTCGATAACGTACCACTGATGTTCTTATTGTTGAACATCAAGTGATGAAATGTCAAGTGTACCTAAGAGATCTTTTGATGAATCTCGTGGCTCTAGACTCAATAGTGCGTTTTGGTTTTCCTGAGCGGAGACTAGGGAGAGGGTCTCCTTCTTCAATACCAGCGATCTCTAAGAGAAAGCCAATAGTTTACGTAGGGTTCCCTGTGAGAATGAAACAAGCTTCGTTTGAGAGAAACTTGAGTGGCTAACAAGGTATAGTGCATGCGTCACTGGGTCCATGACGACTTTTAATCTTCAATACCAGCGTCACTAAGTGACAACCAGTAGCATATGAATTGAACCCGGTGTCTGCCCTAAGTTGAATAATTTGGAGGGCTATTTCTTTTCACCCTTTTCTTTGCATTTTTTTTAATTCTTCAACTCCTTCTTTCTCCGATTCTCATTTTCTCCTTTTTAAAATCATACCTAAGGACTTCTAAGTACTAACTATTTGTGATGTCCTTGGGTAGATCCCTCCGGCTCTGACGGATCATAGGACGGTTATTCCTAACCTTAGTCACCTTATCATTCCATGACTAACCTATGTTGCCATAAAACCATTTACTTGAAAAATCTCACACAGTGTTTGTGAATGAAAACATTTTGAACCACTGTTGAGATAAGATTTTGCATAAATACTCCCCCTCCACATGTGCTTAAGAGTTTTAACGGTTATTTGCACAGTGAGGAAAGAGCGCGCACTTTTTGAATTGATCCACTCAAGATAGACACTCCCCCCGCGAGACACGGTTACGTTGCATAGTTAAAGAGTTACATTGTCAGCTTTTATGTGACAACTAGCTCTAATAACTACCTTGAAGGTGTAGACAAACCTCGAAAGGTTGTCAAACCCGTCAGAGTTCATGTCTACCAAGAGTATCTCGAATGGTACTTTCTACTTGGATAAGTCCTTTGCGAGACACGTTTACATTACTAGCGAACTAGCTTGAAATTATTACCCGTCCAGGACAAGTCTTTTCGAGTTACTAACAGTTTAGTACCGTCAATTCGTTGGTTAAGTCTATTACACAAAGATTCATTTGCATTTACACAACATATTTCTTATCACATAATTTTCTCCCCCTCAAAAATGGCATATAAAATGTTATTTTTGAAAAGTTGAGAATAAATATGACCATTTCGAGTGTTGCGAGAAGATGACCACTATGAACAATTTGTGAACAAAGTTTTAACTCAAGTACTCCCCCTCAACAAGTGATATAAACGGTTGAGGTTTTGAAAATCATACGGGGAAGTACTTGTCCTTTTGAGCAAAACCTTGAAAAATGAAAGGTTTGATAGGTTTTACTCAAAAGTAAGAAGCTTTCGCTCCTTTTATAAGGATTGTGGCACTGAAGCGTACCACAGGGTCCTTTCTTGACAAGAACGGGTTGTACACTGTTATGCGTGCACAAGCCATTGACATAAATAATCACACATCCAAATGTAATAATGGAATAAACAGTTCAAGAGGTACCAGAAAGTCCAGTGATGTTGCCAGGAGTACGAACCGGGCGTTGATAGCCGGTGATGTTAATCCTGGGTCGACCACCAACAAAGCTTTCCAATGTTCTGAACTGATCCCTTCTATACAACCTTTCATCAATAATTTTGATGATCCTCCTCACATCCCTTCGATCCTGAGAATTCCATCGCTTAGGAGACCCAATCTTTTGACGTAAATCCTTCAACCTATAAGCCATTCCGTCCCTAACCATCTTCAAAGTGTGATCCCCAAACTTGTAAAGATCACTACACGCCATTAAGCAATTTCGTTGAAGTTCACTGCGGTAAACGACGCCGAATGGTTTGCTGATGATTGTATATTGTGAGAGCTGGTTGATGTCGGGAAGATCAAGCTGAGGTGGAGTGAAGTTAACACGAGTCTGATATGATTCAACTGCAAGTTGGAGATCTTCTACACGTTCTTTGATGACTATGCGTCTGATGAAGATGAGCAGTGACTTGATGAATTCACGTTGTACTTCAGTTGAAAATTACCTCATGCGACCCTGTACTTTGGCAAGGTACATGTCTTCAATGTCGTTGATAGACAAATTCTCAAAGTCAGCTTCAGAGAATGCATAATCCCGTTCATCTTGCCTTTTGACCACAATCTTCTTGAGAAAAGTGTAGTCCCATTTGGTCGAAAGATCAACGTGTTTGATGGCAACGATATTCTTAGTACTGAACACTGCATGTTGAGACTTCTGAACCTGGCAGCTTCTGTAGTAGATTCTTCGGCGTTCCGGCCAATGATGAATCCCGTACATTGCATCTAGGTCGTATGCTTCCACTTTGTTGGAGAACAAGTGAGTAGCTCTTTCCTCGATAGCTATGCAGTTTGAGTATATGGCTGCTGGGAATGGAAGTGTCAAAGATGTAGCGTATTTCCTTGATCCATCGCCACCGTGTAGAAGAAATTCCAAGTCTTTGTTGAAGAAATATCTGAATGGGATCCTAGGTTCATCTGGTTGGCCGATCGTTGGTAGTGGTTTAGACCAGTCGGTGTAATATGGAGGGTTGTACCGTTTGGTGAAGTCGATGTTTGCTTCTGGGTTGAGCCAATCCATGTTGTTAGACATAGCTCTAGCAATGTTTTCAAGGTGATATTCGACCTCGATGGCAGTTTCTGAGCTATCTTTCCACAGTTGAAAAGCTTCATTCTTGATTCGTCTCAACTCGGATTTCGTCATCTTCTTCACATGGAACTTTTCTTGCATAATCTTAGCATGCTCCAATGTATTACCGTCTACCAGATCTTGACCTTCAGCAGGGTAGGGAGTTGAGTTAACAAGTGTAGAGAACCATTCAAATTCCTCTGTTTTATCGTCATCTAGCCATGATACGACGTCAACCATGGGCGCCTTCTTCTTCTTTTGTTTAGACCTAGATGAGGATTCTGGTTTCTGAACTTTTTTGGGAGAGGTGGGTTGTTGTAGGGGCTCACGGACTTCCTCATCGTCACCACCCGTATACTCAAAGTGATCACCGGTTTTCTGAGTCTCGGGCGGTAACTCAGAATCCTGAGGTTTATCAGTAGAAGAGCTAGGAGGAGTTCTTTGAGAAGCTGGAGTCCTTTGGGGAGGAGGTTGCATGGAATACTGAATAGAAGATGATTCATCAGACTTCTTTGTGCGTTTGGGCTCTTTATCCTTATCCTGATCTTTGTCTTCATCATCTCTTGAACGTTTGGGCCTAACAGCTTCTTCTCGGAATGAGGACCTGAGTTGGTATTCCAGTAGAGCTTCAAACAGTTTAGCTTCGTGTGAGGCAAACGTTGCAGAGCGTTTCGACATTTGTGCTACTAGCCGGTTCACCAATTCATCATCTGAGAAGATTGTAGATTCAACTGGATTGATGCTTAAATTCATCGGAGTTGATTTCATGGCTTGTTTGGCTAGATGTAAGAGATTTGGATACAGTTGTCTGTTATACATCTCTTTTGTCAGTTTTGGAACGACCTCCATAAGGAACTGGTGAGAGTATCCTTTGATCATTTCGTCCATTTTCCCTTGAAGATCATCTTTCATGAGCTTCTGGACATACTCCCTTTCATTTTGCATCTTGTCGAGATCATCATGAATATACTGTATCTGATCAGCATAGAAATTCATCTTCCTGTAGAGCATGTCTTTCTTTCTGACTTGTTTGACAGCATTCCCAATTCTTTTATGAGCATGAGATATCCAAGATCGAGTTGGCTTCTTCACTGATTTGGATGTTGATTTGGTTGATCTTTTAGATGGTGGTGGTGAGGAGTAAGATGATGAATCTGATGAGGAGGAGACATGAGGAGGCTCAGGGTCCTTTGGAGGTGCAGAAGTATCCTCCTTGGAACGAGTTGGACTGTTGAGAAGATAATCATCATAATTCTCTTCGTTATCTTGTCCAGATTTAGCCTTTTCTTCCGTCTGAGCCTTAGCTTCTTCATCAGTCTTTTCTTTCTCAGTCTTATCCTTTTCTGGTTCCTCAATGTTATAATTAGTAGACTCCGCTACAAGCTTTTGCTGTTGGACAAGAGTGGTGGCACCAGTTCCCTTATCGGGTCGATTAACCGCATCAGGATCTGGTGAAGAGTGGACACTACCACTCGACCCTCCGGGGCCACCCATTTGTTCTTGTTCAAACTCTTTAGCCTTTTGAAGGTGTCTAACGATTTTAAACTTCTTCATGTAGGATTTATCCAGTTGCTCTTCATCACTTTCTGAGCTTTCTTCATATGGCACAAGTACAGGAGTCTTCCCTTTTCCTAGGTCAACTGGAGGACTAGGAGGTTTTGTTACTGAGTGAGGTGGTTCGGTTGCAGATTCAGAGTAGTGAACCTCCTCGTCTGATTGTGTATCTTCAGAGCTTTCGTCCAGTAGCTTTCTTGGTGGTTCAGGTGTAGGGATAGGAACAGCTTCCTGAGAGGGAACTTTCTTTTTAGGAGCAGGTTTCCTCTTTGGGACATTCCTTTGACTCTCTGTGCTTACTGCACTTCCAGCACTTCCTCTTCTGGTTCTCCGAGTAGGTGTTCCAGAAGGCTTTTCATCGAGATGACCAACTTTGCCTTCTCTTACTGCTACCCGGTACCTTTTGTACGTTTCAAGCTTCTTGATTTCGTCAGTCAGTAGGTGATCAGGTAACACAGCACCCTGTTTCTTTGTAGACGATTCCTTGATTCTGACTGATAGGGTAGGCTCAGTCAACATATCGTGATTGTCTGGGTCATTGAGCCTTTGTGGAATATCGGGATGAAGTCCAAGTGCTCTCTGGATCAACAATTTTGTGTATCTGACATAGGGAGTCTTTGAGCCAAGTTTCTTGTGAAATGACATCATGTCTTCCCATAACAGTGCTTCAATTTCGATGTCCTTTTTGTTGATTAATGACCAGAAGATTTGTAGTTCCATGAGCTTGGGATGCTCATAGCCAATATCACGACCAGAGACCGATTTGGTGATGATGATGTAGAGGGTTCTCCACGGTTGATGAATGTTCTTAAGCTCCACATGAGAATGCTTAGAGATAACTCCTGAAGCTTCATCATAGCCAATATCAATCAGGAATTGAAGAACTGTCTCCTCAGTAGGTGTGGCAAAGAAGTCGGTTGGCTCGATTTCAGGAATGAGAAGAACAGCCCGTAAGTCCGCATGAGTGATGGTAACTTGTTTGTGATTGAGAGTCACAGTCACTGCACTTTGACCCTTGATCCTTTGCATAGAATTCCAGAATTGTTGCATGTAGATCTCCGGTACTGTAGCAGAGTGTGAGAGCATATTCTGGTAGGGATGATTCTTTAGAATATCCACAGCAATGAGACAAGAAGATTCTGAGCATGTGAGGGTTTCAAAGTCAACCCTAAGGTTGTTCTTTCCAATCTTTCTAGGATAGCCATTAGGGAAGATGTCAGCAATTGTGAGAACTTCTGGTGCACCCACATTCATTTGAGCAGCCATGTCGTGATCTGAAATAACATTAGCCAAAAGAACCAACATATCGAAAGACATAATGTTAGTCAACAGAAGGTTTTTATTGTCTAATTATTGAATGTACAGTGTTAATGATTGTTACGAGTCCTAAGTCACTTGTTTGTCCAATAGTCCAATAACGTTGTGATAAGTTTCGTGAGTTAGTTAACTTTAAGTTTTAAAGTTTATTTTATCACTTATTTAACACAACATATTAAACGATTAAGTTTATTAGTGACATTATTGGTTTCGTGATGATATGATTAGTTTATTTAACAAGTTTGTACACGTAACAATTCAAAATTAAGATCAATCCAGGCTTAGGCGTAGAAATGATAAAGTTACGCGTAAACAGGAGTGGTATACACGTAGGCGCAAGCTTATGCGTAGGATCCTTACTTACGCGTAAGAAATGTTACGCGTAGAAAAAGGGGACCTTAAGCGTAGAGCTTACGCGTAGGCGTATATAAACCTTACGCGTAAGGCTTACTCGTAAGAGTAGACCTTATGCGTAGAGGTCACTGTTTACGCATATCCTTCACAGGATACGCGTAGTCCCATTGTAGAACCTTACGCGTAAAATTTCTCTTACGCATAACTTTCTACGCGTAAGGTGATCCTTATGCGTAGAGTAACAAGGACCTTGATTCTGAGTTTTATGCGTAGCTAACCTGAAATAAAGTCATCATATCAGCAATCTTAACATGTATAGTCGTTTTGAAACTGATTATGGCATGAAACACATTTTACAGTTTACGCGTAGAAAGTCTTACGCGTAAACCAAAACCCTAATAGTTCAAGAATTACGCATAACAATTCTAACCATGGAAATTGCACCAAATGTTTTCTGGTAGTTCTAAGATGTTACATGAGAGAGTTAACCAAGTATTAACATTTTATTCGTGGTGAATCAAAAATACCCAAACTCAAGAACATTAAACCCTAATTCCTAATTCTGACTTAATTAGTGTTTCTGGGTTGTTATAGGGCCTGGATATCATCAATTCAACATGATATTAACCTCACAAAGCAATATTTTTGACCAAATACAATCACATTTGAAAATACCCAAAACCACGCATAAACCCTAATTATGAAAACTAATCAATTCGTGTTTCTGGGTGGATTTTGAGGATAAAACTAGTATCATTGATGTTAAAGACATGTTTTGACACAATCTTTTTAACCACAAACACACACCAATGATTGTGTGTTCATACGCTTATGCGTAGAACACATAATCACATATATCTAGCGTTTTAGCCGTTGGATTTGCATGAAATTCAAAACCTTTGCTTGTAATAACGTTAAGATTATGAAAACACTTACACTTTGATGATCAAACACACAGATTTCTTGAACGATTTCTATGCGTAGGATTAGTTAGATGAGAGTAATAAATGTGAAGTGAAAGAGTTAGGTGGGGTGTTTTATTTAAAATAACTTTAAAGCTTTGACAGTTTTGGTCCCTCCACCTTTTCCTTTTTCATACAAAGCCATTTAACTTCCATTTTGATTACCAAACAAAGATTGTTAAGAAAGAAACTTGACGACACTCCTCCTCGACTTAGGTAAATAATGAAAGGTTATAAATTTTAGTCCGAGGAGTGTCATTGAACCGGAAAAAATTTACCACCATTGATAAAAGAAACAACCGGGATATGATAACATGCAAGTACACAGATGTTTTGAAACAGTTAAGTGATTATTTTCTCCCCCTCAACACTTGATCGGAAAGATACTGAATTTTGAAAGATTAAAGTGTTGACGAAAGAAATGTACTTGCCATGTTGAAAGAAAAATAGATTAGAAGAATATTTTTGTTGTTTTATCAGGTTTTATATTTTTGTATTTTGTTTTTGAAAAATGTATTTACAAAACATATTTTGGTGTTTGACAGGTTTTTAAGACTGTTTTAAGAGGTCATCCAATTCCTCTTGAGTCAAAAACCTCATACCAATCCGGTGGACCAACTCATTAAACCTAGCGGGAGGCAAGGCTTTGGTGAGAAGATCTGCCAATTGGTATTCTGTACCCACGAAGTATAATTCAACTGTACCCTGTTCCACGTGGTCCTTGATGAAATGATAGCGAAGATCGATGTGCTTTGATTTCGAGTGCTGAACTGAGTTGCACGAGATCGCAATGGCACTCCGATTGTCGCAGTACATCGGGATTCTGTCAAATACGTAACCATAGTCTTTGAGTTGTGTTCTCATCCAGATGACTTGAGCACAACACGTGGACATGGCTACATATTCTGCTTCGGTTGATGACAGCGATGTACAATCCTGCTTCTTTGATTGCCAAGACACCAGTTTATCACCAAGAAATTGTAGTGCTCTTGAAGTACTTTTCCTTGAGTCTAAGCATCCTGCGTGGTCAGCGTCTGAAAAAGCGATTAGTTCAAAACCAGAATCCTTCGGATACCAGATCCCCAAGTTAATGGTTCCCTTGATGTATCGGAGGATTCTTTTAGCCTCAGAGAGGTCGGTTTCAGTTGGTCGCTACTGATAACGGGAGCATAGATAAACGGCAAAGACAATATCAGGTCTGCTAGCTGTTAGATACATGAGAGACCCAATAATACTTCGGTATTTGGTAGGGTCTACTAATTTCCCATGTAAATCAGCGTCTAGCTTCTTGGTATGAGTCATTGGTGTGGCATAATTGTCACAGGTTTTCATTCCAAATTTGTTTAACAATTCAAGGGCATATTTGGACTGACTCAAGAAAATACCACGGGGTGATTGATGAACTTGCAGTCCTAGAAAGAACGTAAGTTCACCCATCATGGACATTTCAAAATTTTTCTTCATTAGTTTTGCAAAAGGGATTGAAAACTTTTTATGTGTAGACCCAAAAATGATGTCATCCACGTAAATTTGAACAATTAAGATATGTGCCCCGTGATATTGTATAAAAAGAGTAGGGTCAACCGACCCTTTGGTGAAATTATTAGCAATGAGGAAAGATGATAGCTTATCGTACCATGCCCGAGGGGCTTGTTTGAGACCATAAAGAGCTTTGTTCGGTTTGTAGACATGGTTCGGGAACTCGGGATCAACGAATCCTTCGGGTTGGCTGACATAAACCATTTCTTTCAGTTGTCCGTTGAGAAACGCAGTTTTGACATCTATCTGAAAGACCGTCATATTCATATGAGCCGCGAACGCGAGAAATATCCTAACAGCCTCAAGACGAGCAACCGGAGCAAAAGATTCTTCAAAGTCTATTCCCTCTTCCTGACGATAACCCTTAGCAACTAGACGTGACTTGTTTCGGATGACGTTCCCTTCAGCATCCAATTTGTTTTTCCAAATCCATTTGAGACCAATGACGTAAACCCCTGTTAGTCTTTCAACCAGTTCCCATACTTCAAGACGTTTAAATTGGTTGAGTTCTTCTTGCATGGATTCGATCCAGTTGTCTTTTGTCATTGCGTCTTTAATGTTTTTAGGCTCAGATTGGCAGACAGTGAGTGCATAGATGCAATGTTCACCATCTGTGTGAAGACGTTGTCTTGTAACGACTGGTTGATTCGGGTTGCCAATAATATTTGCCAGAGGATGGTCTTTTGTCCATCGATGTGTAGAGGGTTGATGTTGGTATACATTATGCAGATTCTGAGGATTCAAATGGTTTGTTGATGATTCCGCGACATCAGGTGCAGCAGTGTCATTAGCAAACGGGTTAAAGAACGCATTTGGATCAAAATCTGCAGGTGGGGGTACATCATTCAGAATATCATCAGCCGGTTCATCATTGTTGGAAGCGGTTTGTTCAACTGTTGTGGTGGAGTCAACTGGTGGTGCTTCTTCAACAGTAGTTGTTGTAGCAGGTGTATCAGGTATAAGAGTATTATCAGGTAGAGCAGCGGATACACCTGGAGCACGTTCATCAATATCGTCACTGAATAGAGGAGCAAATAACCTTTCCATTTGTTGACGAGTGAGCTGGGGGCTTTGTTCAGCTGATGATGGGGGTTGAGGGAAGTTTAAACGGTTGTGTCCGGGTTCTAAGTTGTTATACTCAGAAGCCATTATGAAGAAGTTTCATAGTTTCCCCCAAACTGACAACTGTCTTTAGCAGATTTGAAACTTTGATGAAGTCTACATTCCCTCTAACTTTTGAAGGTTTCAGTATGCAGCGGAATTTGTAGATGAGCAGTAAACCACACAAAGAAAATCTAACTTATTGCGGAAAATCAGTTCGAGGGTAACATGCCAGAAATCAACAAGATCTTCTCACGTATGTAGACGCATCACACCAAATAAACCACGAAAGACGAAATGAAACGACTTTCCCCTGAGTGTTGTGGTCTTTCGGAATACTAATCACTGTGAATATGCAATAACTCGATACCAAGACCGTGTGTGAGGCATCATAACATCATATTTGGGTAACTTCACACAAGATCACCCGTGAAATTGAGACGATAACACCAAAGTGAGACGTTTGAGCCACAGATCGTCTTATTTCTTCCCTCTAATTGAAGAAATTCAAGAAGGCATTAGGTTTTCGCAAAGAAGCATGTAGAAGAACAAGGAAGCAATGACCACCTACACACTCTCTCCCCCTCGATGTTTTCAATGATTCAGAATCATACACCACGTATGTTGATGATGAATTGAAGACAGTGAAACCATGTATAAGGAGACAGCGAAACCATGTATGTCCAATTGATCGAACAAGTGTGAAGTACCAAAAATATTTCGAGAGAGTCAACTGCGATAAAACTTCTCTGTTCATAATGTTGATCATCAGCTGTGACATTGTTGTAGGAAGCAGTTTGATCTTCTGTTATAGAAGATTCGGTTGTTGTTGTAGATTCAGGTGTATCAGAAATTAGAGTATTATCGGTTGTGCAGCGGAAACATTCGATACATCTAAAGCACGACTTTTGGCAGAATCTTTAACCAGAGGAGCAAGCAATGTTTCCAATTCATGACGATTAAGTACAATGGTGGAACAGCTGATGGATCATGATATTTTTGACGGTGAGAAATGGGTCCTAAGCTGTTTTGCAGTAGGAGCCATTACTGTTGTACCTGCATAGAAAAATAGAAGGGGGGGCAAGGAAGAGAAAAACATGGATCCCCAAGTGTAACTGGGTTCCAGATGTTAGAAGCATAAAGATGTAGTGTCAATTATCTTCTTGACACCTGAACATGCTATTTGGATGATTTCCTTTCCTGCCACAGGGATGGATGTTGTTGGTATCCCACTTGTTTTGGTGCAACTACTTAGTATCTTGCCTGTAGGAATCCACCTAAGACTAACAGTTTTGAAAATCCTACCCGTTGGTATCCATCTAAGGTTAGATCTAGGGGATGTTGAAACTTCTTTTGGGAAGAGTCTGTGTCCTATATGGATCCACCTATTAGGTTTCTGACAGTTTACATTTAGATCAACGGGTTTATTTCTAACTGTTTGTTGAGGTAACTTAGGTTTTGGTTTGCTTTTACAGGTAGTGTTCAGTAATACACTCGAAGGTGATACACTAGGTCGTGAACCTAAGATTCCATCCTTTTGAAGAAGTGCCCTTTTCCTAGCCTTTTCTAGATCATAGTTCTTGTATGCGTCATTTGAATCATATGAATTTTTAATTTTAATGCTCGGTTTAGACACAGTGTTCGAACTAATCCTAGATTTGCCAGAAGCAGCCACATGTAAAGGTATAACAGAAACAGGTATAACAGAAACAGGTTTAACAGAAATATGTTTAACAGAAACAGAAGCATTATTCTTAGGCCAGGAATGTGGAGTGACTGTTTTTATCAAATGATTATTCTCAACAACTTGGGAGGGAAACCGTGGTGTTGAAGATTTTGAACGTACAGATTTAAATGCAGTTGGTTGTCTAACTGCAGATTGTTTTCTGAAAGGTTGTAGAGATGATTTCCCTAAGATTGTTGGTTTTGTAAAATTAGCATCCACACTCTTGTCAGTTAATCTTCTCAGTTTGTTTTGTAAAGCAACATGTGCAAGCCCCTTTGCTTGAATTTGAGCTTTTAAATGCTCATTTTCTTTTACTAATGTGTCCACACGATTACTTTGTTCATTTGAATGCTGACCATTGTGTTCTGAGGAAAAAAATTTGTTTTGTAATTTAAGTTCAAGAGAGATGCAATGTGCCTCTAGTTTTGAAAAATCTTTATGAAACTGAGCAATGGTCTTTTTGAGAAGAATGTTTTCAGATTCAAGAGTTTGATTTGACGTATCAGTTGAATTGTTAACGGGCTCAGACATGAGATAGTTGTCTGGACATTGTGCAACACACTGGTCAACCTCTCCTTTATTACTAAATTCAGGTTGCTCAGTTTGTTGTGTCGCATTTGCAGTCAGAATATGATCAACAGTAGATTGTACCTCGACCATCTGTTCTGTGTCAGTGTCATAGGTGGGTAAGATATCTTCCTCAACCATTTGTTCTTCGTCACAGTTGGGCTCGGTGTCGTAGTTATGTATGATATCTTCTCCAGATCTGCTGCTGTCATCCTGCTTTTCCAATGCTACAACCTCATTGTCCGCATTACCGACAGTTGCAGTAATCACAACATTCTCAACGTCCATTTGAGCATTCCTTTCATGTATATCAACTCTTTCACCTTGCACGACTGCGGGATATCGGGAATTTGATGATGTCTAACGCTTGGAATTGTTAATATTTGAGCACATCTTAGCCAGAGCCATGTAGCTTTCTTTCAATGCCACAAATGCAGCTTCATTTTCAGAATCCATTTCACTCCCCTGCAGAAGAATCAAAGAAAAGAAAAGGTGCAAAGTCGATATAGCACACAGAAGGTCAATATAGTGAATTGCAATTTCCCTCCAAAAATAATTTTGAAATATTTTGACTCTCAAAATTTGAAATTCACTATAAAATTCAATTCTAAGGTTGTAAGAAAAATTTGAGTTATGACAATTTTTTTTTTTTTTTTTTTTTTTGATAACTTGTGTTGATGGATCTTTGTAGTCGAATGAACCTTTGTTGATGAAGTATCCTTAGGTGTAGAAATCACAATAAACCAAGTAGCACTTATGCGTAAAAAACACCAAAGTTACGCGTAACAATAAGGAGTTACGCGTAGTTTTAGCTTACGCGTAAGTAAGGAAAAATACTCTAAAGTTATGCGTAGACAAAAGTTATGCGTAGAAAGTTAGGCGTAGGATTATCTTATGCGTAAGACTAGGCTTAGGCGTAAGAAAAATCTTATGCGTAGGATTTCTATGCGTAAGCTTATGCTTATGCGTAATTTTAGGGTTTTATCCCAAGTGATCTTTTACACTTCACAGTGCAAAAGATATCCAAAGTCGACGTATTTTCAGGCTTATCCAAGCAAGAAAACACGCAATAAACCACGAAAATGAAGATCAAACCAAGGAAAGACTTACGCGTAGTTTTAGGGTTTCACTACGCGTAGGTTTACTCGTAAATTTGATATTGCTCAAAGATGTTTCTAAACCAGTTTTTGTGTGAGGAAATAGCTTCAAGATCACCAAATAACACAAGAATGTGAAACTTTATGAACCAAAGCACTTCTAAAACAGTTACGCGTAGGACTTACACCCACGAATCAAAAACGAGTTCAAAAACAATGATCCAAGCATAAAGTTCAAACTTTTTGCCAAAAAACAGTAGTTTAACACCTTATAACAGCTGAAAGTACAAGAATCTTGGAATAAAAAGTGTAAAAAATACGTTTTTGATCAAGCACCAAAGGTACGGATACCGCAAGTTAAGCGTGAGACCAAAACTCACTTCAAACAATACGTTCACTCAACTATTAGGCGATTGATACCACTGATAGGTCACTAGTTTTACAAAAACAAGCTAACATAGAAAGAGATGAAGGAGATAGAAGGCGGATGTAACAATACACACACATACGACACACTATAACTAGGTATGCGTAGGCGTAGAGTGATGAAAGAGAAATACTTGAACAACCAACCCTCAAGTGAGGGTTTACATAAGTATTTATAGGAGGAAAGCTAGGGCAACACTCCTAGTTTCCATCCTTTCTTTAATGGGCTTGGGCCTAAGCTCATGGGCCTTCTACATAAGCTTAAGGCTAATAACAAACATAAAGGCCATAATAAAGCTAACTATTACATATTAATTACTAACACTTGATTATGGTTTAGGAGTGATTCCAACACAAGACTTCGGCAATATACCTCAAACATAACTAGCCTATTCAACCCGATGGGCACAAACTGCGAGATGTGAACCCTGAAATACTTTATCACCTTTAGGAGAAAAGTAGAAAAAGGAACGCGAACTCCGGAGAACGCAAGATACTGCTCATACAAGCCGATGGCATCCCCCATCAGATTATTCATGGTAAAATCCATCGAGGGTAAGCGAGGGTGCAGATCCATTAGAATTCCATACTCGCTAATAAGGCCCTCCAACTCCCCTTTAGAAAGGACGGAAGAATAAATGTGCATGTCCGACTTGGGGACAAGATCGGCAGCCGGATGTTCCGAACCGGAAGCCACAGAATATCAACGAAGAGGCAACGCAAACGAAAACGAAATAGGAGAGAGGAGACGCACTTGGATTTCGCCGGATAACTCGAAAACTAATAGTGAATGAGATAAGTGTAAAAGGTAAAATGGGTAAATGAGGTAAAAAGGGGATTATATAGGCAGATGAAGTGGGGACGCGAAACGTCGTGTCGTGTCAGAAAAGGACGAATCTGAAGCGTCAACGTGTATACACCGTCCACGTGGCACGGTCCTATGGACCCGGTAAAACTTATTTTAACTTATTCTCCCCAATGGGCTTGGGCTCACTGTTCCTGGCCAAGCCCATCAAACCAGGATAAATCCAAGGCCTCTGGACAAACATAGTAGATGAATCAGACTGAGTATCATGTCACTTATAAAAAACAAGCAACATGATACTGGGGGGACATGACGACGTATGTGGTCAACCGGCTCAATAGCCGGCGGACCTAATACCCTGTCGAAGGGCATACCGAAAGGCCAACTGCCGAATGGAGGGTTGACCTGACAGTACATTTGGCATTTAGCCTGGATACAATTCGTCTCATTCTCCTGAATGTCAGAGAGGACACCAGAGACAGTGTCAGGGGCAGTGTCAGCCCTGACAACACCAACGGTCCCATGAAGTACGACAGACCCAGGGACCAGATAGTGACATCAAGTAGTATAAATACGCATACAATAATTGGTAAACAGGTATCATTTTTTACACACACACATTTTATACTATACCTCTCGGTAAAACACATACTCATTCTCACGCCAGAGTCGGGTCCTGGGATAACACCCGGGGCGAGACTAACGCGTTGTTCATCTTAGCAGGCATCCAGAAGACTTATCTCATAAGGCTGAAGGATAACTGCAAGAACTCACAAAAAAATACTTCGACACCCGAGTCTTACTTGTGGTTATTTTATATAATGATATGTGCTAATCGGATACTGATAATCTCTTCATAACATGTTACAATGCCTATATTGACACGTAAATTGACCCCTAAATAATCACATAATCATAACCGGCTTTTATTGCAGGTACTACTATACTATTTAATTTTTCAACCGTGTATACTCATATGTTTCTTTCTTCCGTCTATATATATATACTAGGCGAGTACCCGCGCCTAGTGGCAGCGGTTTCTAGCGTTAGATAATTAATTATTTGTGATATTGTGGTGAGTGTTTTGTGTATCGTTTAAAATAGAACGTGAACCGATGAAAATGTAATTGCAAACGGTTGTACTATACGATAACTAAAGTCTAGACAAAAATTTTAACATCTATCAAACAACATATAAACACATTTCATGAAAATGAAATTAAACATTACATCAGCTATGAGATAAAAACTAACAACACGCGTTACTTGTCGCGTAAAAACTAACAAGGATGGGATTAATGGTGCCGTTGTTAAGAAGAACGCAAGTACCAAAATTAGCATGAATAGCCTAAAATAAAAAAAGAGCTAATTTTGGCTATTTTGTAAAATATTTGGGAACATTTAGCCCCATATATATATATATATATAATATTTATATAGCGACAGATCGCTTTGTGTTAAAAAAAGTTTATGGGTTCTAAACGAAAAATAATAAAAGTTTGAAGATTTAGGGATTAAACATAATGTTTTGAAACCCGGTTCGACCCGGGTGGTTCAACCGGTTGAACCATTCCCGTCGAAAAATGGGTCAATTTAAACCGAGTCAACCTGACATGTTGGGTCAAAACGGGCCAATTAAACAGGGTCAACCCACCGGGTTTGAAGCGTCCCGGGTCAACTCGGTTTTCGATATGTATTAATAGTTTCAAATTTTCACTTTTTACTTTTTGGTTTTTCCTTTATATATAGTATAGCAGGGACCCGCGCGTTTCGACAGCGGGTACCCTGTGACGATTAACCGGAGAAATAGATCTCGATGAGACCTGATTCACCAGTTTATATCGGTTTCAACGGGTCCTCTCTAGTTCGTTTTCGGATGGCTGTTATTGGTTAGCCGAAACGGTGGCGACACCGGTTTCCGGTTGAACCCGTTGGTCCGGTCCAATTTTCAAAACTATATGTAACTTCAACTTGTTAGCTTGTATGAAGCTGTGTATTTTATTGATTTGTATATAATAACATGTACTTTTCATTTTAGGGTGTTTTAAAAATAACATTAATTAGTGTGTTTAATTATTTTATACCTAAAATTATGTTGTAACTTGTTTAAATTGTACATTGTGAAAATTTTATTGTACTTTTTAGTAATGGGTGTTTTAATTGGTTGTTTTTAATTTGGTAGATATGCTTTTAATTGGTTGTACAATGTGAATAAATTATTGTACTTTTAAGTAATGGGTTATTTTAATAAGAGTATTAATTACACAATATTTTTCTCACCTTTGACTTTCAACAAGGTTCGACCGTTTTTCTATTGTATATATATATATATATATATATATATATATATATATATATATATATATATATATATATATATATATATATATATATATATATATATTGTTGTTCCCCGTTCACTATCATTTAAAAAACAATTTAAGAATATAAAACAAGTTAATAGTGAACAATGACTGAAATTAACATAAATAAAACACACAAAGTAATTTTCAACATCATATTCTTTATTAGAAATTAATCAAAAAGAATACGTTACCCAAGTACTTGCGGAACAGTACTTGGGATTGAAATGACAAAGTTTGGTGACTCCTCTCTACGCTCAGGCTAAGTCTGAGCACAACTCTTAGAACCCACTGAGCTATCTCAGGGAAATGACAAAGTTTGGTGACTCCTCTCTACGCTCAGGCTAAGTCTGAGCACAACTCTTAGAACCCACTGAGCTATCTCAGGGATTAAGTTGTATTTGGAGGAGTGAAAAGATGGCTTGCGTGTATGTGTGTTTTTACAATTCACAAGCTTAACCTTTTCACTCCATCTCTTATGCTATTTACACATGTATAAGTTTTAACTCTTTCCTAAGTGACAAACTGACATCTTACAGAAGACAAAATACTGATGCATTTTGTCTCTGTTTACAAAGGCTATTCTAGGTAAGAGACAAGACTACTTTCCTAAGGTCAGTGATGACACTGAGCCTGATCTTTTGCCATTCAGGGAAAGTTGACTTTGTTTGATAAGGACTTCGTCTTATCTGATTCAAACTTATCCCACCTTGTCCCGCTTATTCTTCAGTCTTTACATCCTTCAGTCTTCTACTTCAGTTTGTCTTCAGTGTAAGTAGTTGGAGAGGAGTCTTAGGGATTCAGTGAGTTATTGTCATCACTCACTGAATCCATCATCTTCTTCTTGACTCAGTCTTCACCCTTTAAGTTCTGCTTTACTGAGTGGAGAGACTTCTTGTTCGCCTCATACTGTGTATCCTGAAGATGACTCACTGAGAGACTATGCACTCAGTGACCTGTTAGTGTTTAACGGACTAAACACTTGGGCTATTTTATATTCAAATCCTAGATTAATGGGTTTGGGTATTTACTGAACCCAACAGTCTCCCCCTATTTGGATATACAAATAGCCTAAGTGTTTGATCCGTGTAAGTGAGCAAATGACTTCTTCTTACACTGAATGTACTAATGAATACAATCAGGAACACTGAGTAATTTTAAAAAAAACATACATCTTTTATTGATCAGATTACATGGCTCCTTTCACTAGTACAAAAAACATAAATCAAAATGATGTCAGCCCAGATGGATTCCCAGTGCTTCAAGCTTGACTTTCTTTGTGATCAGTGTTTCTCTGTCAGGATGTTCTCTTATCTTGGCATTTAAGTCAGCACAAAACTTGATATTTGCAGGAGTCTGAATTTGAGAAGCCACTGGTATGTAGCTTAGCATTGTTGCCACTCCAGCCTTATCAATATCGCTCCACCTTTGGAACGCTGGGTTTCCATATTCATCAATGAAAAATAGCCCTCTTTCAGGCTTTTCAATCACCAAACAGTTAACAAACTTAACACCTTCAGGCGGCTCCCTGTTGCATTCGAAACCAGGAACTTTTATCTCAGGCTGGAACTTAACTCTTTTTCTTTTGCCAATGGATGATTGTGGTTGAGATCCTTGAGGTGCAGTTAAGGCAGGCTGAATTCCCAGTTGTGCTAGTGCATCCCTTAGTCTTTCATATCTTTTACTGAGCATCTTCATCAGCTCCTTAACCACCGTATTTTGCTTCTTTTCTATTATTGGACCGAGTTCATCGAGTTCAGTGATCCCAAAGTCAGTGAATTTTAGGGGATCATGAACCTCGAAATGTCTTTTATCATCCCCCCTATAGACGTTCATTGCCAGTGGTTTGGATCTGGGGATGATTTTGACATCAGTGATCTTCTCAGGCAGTCTTCTGCTTGACATTGTCTAATTATAATGGTCAATTCTTGCTTTCCTGATGGCTGCAGTTCTTTTGTTCTTTTCCTCCAACTGCTTTTTCATTTCAGCCATTTTTGCTGCCTGAGCATCCTTGAACTTCTATCCTGCCTGACCCTTTTCAAGTTTCTTAGCATCAATTCCAATGTTTTCAGCTTCCTCAGCAACTACTTGTACCAGTGCTTCTCTGCTCTTTCTTTCCTCTTCAGCAAGTTTCTTTTTCCTTTCCTCCTTAGCAAGGTATGCACTTAGCTGTTGTGGTGTGAGCAGGTACTCAGTGTTGCCGATCTTAAAGGGAATCTTCTCAGGCTCAGGTGGTGTTGTCATTATGCCTTTTCCTTTGTCCTGGCCTGAAGAAGAAGATGCTACTAAGGGCGGTGTTGTTGTTATTATTGGTGTGATCACTGTTAGTGTTGTTGTTGTTGATGTTGGTGGTAGGATTGATGAGATAGGTATTGCTGAGACTGGTGGTGATGATGAGATTGGAGCTATAGATACTGGTGGTGTTGTCTCCCCCTCAGTGTGAAGAGGAGTTTCTTCAGCAGTATTCTCCCCCTCAACTGTTGCCGGAGCATCAGTGAGGGCAAGAGTTGGTGTTGGTGCTGAGGGGGACTGAGCTGCTTGACCCTTGAAGGCCTGATAAATTTCAGAGATCATGGCCTTGATATCTAAAGTATCGGTTTGAATACCAGTGACTTTTGCTTCCAGATTTGCCTGAGATACTTCCAGAGCAGTCATTCTGGGCCCGAGATTCCAGGCCAGGGAAGAAGATGCCTGAGCCAAAGTAGCCACCTGAGTATTCACAGAGCCTAGTGTAGCTTGAAGAGACTGGACTGAAGATTGAAGACCCTGAACATTTGCAGATTGGAGCATTTCGATCAGTTCAGTGAGGCTGGAGGATTGTTTCAAGTAAGCCTTAGTAGCCTTCAGCACTTGAGAGTTGAGCGCTGGGTCTTCTTTGACAAATTCCTTGATTTCATCTATTTTAGTGCCTACACCCTGAAGGTGCCTGAGAAATTTAGCCAAGTTGTCGTCCAGTCTGTGAAGATTGTCATACATCAGATCCCTGTGCTCATGAACATTTTCATCAAAGGCTTGTACCTCAGCCTTTAGATTAGCATATCTGGCAGCAGCCTCAGTGTGTTGTTCCCACAATGTTTCAGTGACCCCAGAATATAGCTTCCTTGAAGCTTTGGTGATCCACTGAAAAAGATGCCTCTCGGTGAGTGGAAGAACATTATCAAATCTTTTGAACTCATCAGTGGAGGAAGAGGAGTCATCATTGTCAGGCTGGAATGGTGATTCAGTATGCTTCTGTGGATCAGGCTGAGGTTCTTGTTCAAATTGAACCTCAGCGTCCACTTCTTCCCTTGCTGATAAAATTTCATCATCACTGTCAGCAAGTTCATCTTCAGAGAATAGTATTCCAGTAACATCAGCAACAGTCAACAAGGGGTTGGTGATGGGTTCCATATCAGCGGGTGGTATTAATCCCTCTGAGTCTTTGTCTCCCTTTGACCCCTCAGACACTGGTGGGCATTTTCCAGTGCCTTCTCTGGAGTCAGGATTGGTTTTGGATTCCGTATCGGCAGGTTGTTTATGTCCCTCTGAGTCTTTGTCCCCCTGTGACCCCCAAGACACTGATGGGTTTTTCCCAGTGCCTTTAGCAGAGTCAGTAAAGGTGGCATCCCTATCAGCGGGTTGTTTGGTTCCCTCTGAGTCTTTGGGATCATTCAGTGTGCCCTCAGACAAAGGCTTTGATTTGCTAATGTCATCACGAGGCGTTGTAGAAGGCGCTCCCCTACCAGCGGGTTGTATGTTTCCCTCTGGATCTTGGGGAGTAGTAGTTTGGACCAAGGGCACTGATTGTGATTTATCAGTGTCCTTCGTTGTCCCTTGGGTAGATGTTGCTTGGTCTCCAGTGGGTGTCTGTTGAGTCGGGGGCTTCTTTTGCCTTTTAGGATGTGCTCCTGAAGCCTTAGGGCCCTGAGACTTGGGTTTGGTCTTAGTCCCAGTATGAGACTTCCCCTTTCTCTTTATAGGAGCAGGGTTAGGAGAAACTGATTCTCTCTGGTTGTTTACAGCAACCATATGGGCCGTCAATTCAATATTTGTGACAAGGGATGGGTCCTTTTGAAAATTTGATTGGCTCAGGATGCCAGGTAAAGCACCAATTTTTTCTTCCTGAGGATAATTTGTACCCAGTAACACTTGCAAAGCACAAGAGACAAACCTAGGATACGAAACGTATTTTGTCCTAGTTTTGCTCTATAGCTTGGTTACGAGATCACTGTAATTGATCTCCCCTATGTCGACAGTGACCCCATTCGCCATCATCAACTGAATAGAGTTAACTTGTTCAGTGGATGAGTGGTTCCCGCCGAGGACCTGAATCACAAACGTGAATAGGATCCTCCAAGCCACGGGAAATGAACTTTTGGTGACTGGGGTCTTGTCCAAAAAATTTGGATCTAAAACGATTTGTTTTAACCCATTCTTCACTGTGGAGGGTTCAGGATGGGCGACATAAACACCTTTGTTGTAGTCTAACCCTGTGGAGGTGCAAAAAGTTTTATAATCCAGGGTGAATTGTTGCCCCCCGTTAAGACTGAACCTGATGAGATATTCCCTGAGTGGTCTGAGGTTGTTCTCATCAGTAGAGGGTGTCGGGTCAAAGGCCTTAGCTGTAGCCCAAAACTCCCTGAGGAGGTTTTGGTACAGTATTGAGGGACACTGAACAAAGGCCGTTTTCAGTGGGCAGTTATATAAAATTTCATAATGTCCTTATAGGCTGGGACAGTTTGAGGATATTCAAAATTGCCTATGACATTATTTGTTTTAAATTCAACATTGCTAAGATCACCTACCCACTGTGAAGCAAACTGAAGAGATTGTGTTCTTGCCATTTCCATTAAAAGGTTTTTAGGGTTTTGAAAAGAAACTTCTTGACAAGAACAATCAAAGGTTTGAATCTCTTAAGTTGTGATGAAAAACTTTTGTAAAGGTTTACAGAGAAGATTTTCAGAAAAGGTTTTGAAGAACACAAAGATTTATGGGTTTTAAAAGAGATTTTGACAGAGTTTTGTTAGCAGAAATCTTTTGTGTGTGTGTTTATGAGGTTTTGAATAGGGTATTTATAGAGTGGTGAGAGGGGTGGTTTGTGCACAAATGGGAGTATTTAGAGTCGTTTTAGAAAACGTTTGAATTTCCACATTTAATGCCACCACTCCACTACCCGCAGTAAAATCCCATTTTTCAAGGGAGCAGTTGCAGTGCACTTTTGCAGTAATAAAATATCAATAAGATATTTCATGAGAGAGGAGGCATTTAATGCCAAGTGGGGATTAGGTAAGTATGTGAGGGACCCTTGATATGATTGATAGTAAGACAAAGAGACATATATTCCTATATTAAATTGGCATGGTTACCAACCTAGGACATTTAAGTAACTGATACTTGGATCATTTAGTTACTCATTCAATGCTCAATTTTAACTGTCAGGGTCCCTGAATGAGTCTTACTCATTCAGTGAGAGGTTGTATTGTGGGTTTCGTTCAGGGAGGAGGAACCATTTCAGAGAACTTACTGAGATTGGTTTTCAGATGCCTGACCTTCAATGTCAAGCATTCCCAATTCAGCTTTCAGTCTCCTGAAGGTAGGTTCATCCAAGGGTTTGGTGAAGATATCAGCCAGTTGATATTCAGTAAGGATGAAATGGAGTTCTATGTCTCCTTTCATTATGTGGTCCCTGATGAAGTGATATCTGATATCAATGTGTTTGGTTCTTTGATGAAGGACAGGGTTGTTGGAGATTGCAATTGCGCTGGTGTTGTCACAGAAGATGGGTACCATTTTGTAATGGATGTCATAGTCACTGAGTTGACTTTTCATCCATAAAACATTGGCACAGCATCCTGCAGCAGCCACATACTTAGCTTCAGCTGAAGACATAGCCACTGATTGTTGCTTTTTAGCACTCCAACAAACAAGTTTTCCTCCAAGAAATTGACAGGACCCTGAGGTACTTTTTCTGTCCATGTTGCATCCAGCATAATCAGAATCAGAGTAACCTTTGAGATCAAACCCTGAGCACTTTGGATAATAGAGTCCAAGGTTTGGGGTTCCCTTCAGGTACCTGAGTATTCTTTTGGCTGCAGTGAGGTGGGATTCTTTGGGATTGGACTGATATCTTGCTATTAGACAGACTGAGAATTGTATGTCTGGTCTAGTATCAGTTAGATACATCAGTGAGCCAACAATCCATCTGAAATGGGTTTGATTGACTGATTTGCCAGTAAGATCAGGTCCAAGGTTGTTAGGAGGGACCATTGGTGTCTTCACTGAGGCACATTAAGATATCTCATATTTCTTCAAGAGATTTCTGGTGTACTTCTCTTGACTGATGGAGATTCCTTTATCAGTTTGCCTGATTTGTAGTCCGAGGAAGTATGTGAGTTCACCCATCATGCTCATTTCAAACTTCTTTGTCATCAGTTTTTCAAACTGTTTGCAAAGTTTGTAGTTTGTTGAGCCAAAGATGATGTCATCAACATACACTTTGACCAGTATCACATCCTGTTTTGTTCTATAGAAAAACAGTGTGTTGTCTATCTTTCCTCTGACAAACTTGTTTTGAATCAGGAAGGCTGAGAGATTTTCATACCATGCTCTGGGAGCTTGTTTAAGTCCATAAAGGGCTTTGTCAAGCTTGCAAACATAGTCAGGGAATTCACTACTCTCAAAGCCAGGAGGTTGCTGAACATACACATCTTCTTTGAGATCACCATTTAAGAATGCACTTTTAACATCCATTTGGTAGACCCTGAAGTTCATGTATGTTGCATATGTAAGGAAGATCCTGATGGCTTCCATTCTTGCAACAAGAGCAAATGTCTCATCATAGTCAATGCCTTCTTGTTGACTGTAACCTTTGGCTACAAGTCTGACTTTGTTTTTAATGACAGTGCCGTTTTCATCAGTTTTGTTTCTGAAAACCCACTTCATTCCTATGAATACAACATCCTGAGGACATTTGATCAAGGTCATGACCTTGTTTTTATCAAACTATTGTAGTTCTTCTTGCATAGCCTGAACCCAGCTTGGGTGTTTTAGAGCCTCAGTGACACTTTTGGGTTCTATTTCTGATAGGTAATCAGCATATAGACATTCATTGGCTGAAGCTGCAGTTAATTTAGCAGCCATGCTTCTAGTGAGCATGCCCTCAGTGGGTTCACCAATAATGTTTACAAGCTCAATGTCCTGAGATTTTGTCCACTTACTTTGTGGTCTAGGATCTGAGCTTGAAGAGGTCACTGGAAACTCAGGAGTGAGTTTAGTTTCAGGAGCAACATAGTCATTTAGAGCATCTGTTGAGATGTCCTGTTCAGGTTGGGGTTCTTGAATCACAGGTTCCTGAACATTTGGTTCAGTATTACCTATCCCAGTAGGAACTGATTGATTATCAATGAATTCACTGATAGTTGGTTGGGGAAGGTTGTGAGATAAGACATAATATGAGATGTCAACATCAGCTTGATATGAGGAATTGAATTCAGTGTTGTACTCATCAGGAGGATATCTTGATGAGTCATCAATTCCTATTTCCTCCACAGAGGTGTTGGTGAACCTGATGCTTTCAGAACTTTCATCAAAGGTGACATGAAAGGTTTCCTCAACTTGTTGTCTCCTTGTGTTAAAAACCTTGAAGGCTTTGTAGATTAGTGAGTAGCCTAAGAAATATCCATCATCAGCTTTTGCATCAAACTTGCCTAGATGATCCTTGTGGTTATGAATGAACACAGGACATCCAAACACATGAAAATAGCTGATGTCAGGAAGTCTACCTTTGAAGATCTCATATGGGGTTTTATTATGTCTTTTGACAATGATTGACCTGTTTTGAGTGTAACAGGCAGTTTTGACTGCTTCATTCCAAAAGTGCTTTGAGAGGGCTGAGCCATTTAACATGGTTCTAGCAGCCTCAATGAGAGTTATGTTTTTCCTTTTAGCGACCCCATTTTGTTAAGGGGTATAAGGAGATGAGAAATTTTGAGAAATTCCTTTTTCATCACAGAAACTCTCAAGCTCTTGATTTCTGAACTCAGTACCATTGTCAGTTCTGATTTGTTTAACAATAATGTCATTCTGGTTTTCAATCTTCCTGATGAATGACATTATAGTATCAGCTGCCTGACTCTTTTTGGAAAGAAAGTATACCCAAGTGTATCTAGAGAACTCATCAACAATGACAAGTGTATACTTCTCATGCTGGATTGATCTGGGACTGACAGGTCCAAAGAGATCCATGTGCAGGAGGTGAAGGCAGCTTTTGATGGAGAAATTTTTTTTGGTTTTGAATGATGCTCTGTGGTGTTTACCTTTTTCACAGGCAGAGCATGGTTTGTCTTTTGCAAAAACCAGTGATGGTAAGCCAAGGACCTTGTTTTGTTTTGCCAAGTTGTTGAGGTTTTTGAAGTTTAAGTGTGAGAGTCTCTTATGCCACAGCCAATTGATAGTTTCAGTGGCTTTAGCAAAGAGGCAAGTTCCATCTTGGGAGAGTGTTGACATGTCTAACACATAAACATCATCTCTCCTAGGAGCTATCAACACAACTTCCTTGTTGGCATTGAAGATGGTACCTTGTTTGTCATTGAATTGCACAATGTACTTAGCATCACATAGTTGATTGACACTGATGAGATTGTATTTTAGACCATTGACATAAGCTATTCTAGAGAAAACTATTCCATTGCAGTTTACTGAACCATAACCTTCAGTGGGACATGATGAGTTATCACCAAATACTACCTTGGGTCCCGGTTCCTCTACATACTTGTGCAGATACTCCTTCACACCAGTCATGCTTCTTGAGCATCCACTGTCTAGATGCCAAATAGGCTCCCTGGCGTGTCTCTGCACAAGTAGTAAACTGAATTAGTTTCTCTTAGTGACCCACTTACTAGTGGGCTTGGGTCTCAAGGTCTCTTTGAATTTGGTAATTGACTCATGATCAGTGGTTAAGTGCATTGTGCTACCGTAGGTTTTGCATTTGGAGACTGAGGATGACTCAGTGACTCTAGGTTGTTTTGTACCTCTCCTTGCATGAATGACACTGTCATGTTGGGATGTCTCATGAGCTGGATTACCGCATATATCACAGCATGTGTTCATGAGACAATCATCCTGATGATGATCATTAAACCCACAGTGAGGGCTAAGAGGAAAAGGTTTTGCTCTATTCTTGGGAGCAGTTTTGGAGGATGAAGCATACTGATGACCAACTTTGGTATAGTTTGCTTTACTGACAGAACTTACATACTGTAAGTGGCCTGCAGTTCTGTGATCATCCTTTTTGCAGATCATACAAAAAAGGATTCTGTAGGAGTTGTCAGCGGTATGACTGGTGTAATGACACAGCTCACACTTCTGCTTGGGTTTGTTGGTGGATTTTGACTTTGATGAGCTAGATGAGGCTGACTTAGTTTCCTTGATTGAATCACGATCTTTTTCGATGGATTCCATCTTTTCAGTCAGCTTCCTCACAAGCTCAGTCAGTTGCTGAATTTGGTCAGCTTCAGTGGGGACAGAGGATGTTGAAGTCTCAGTAGGAGTAGACTCTTGTTGAACTGGTTCTGTTGGTCTTTTCAGGATGGTTCTACCAAGTCCAGAGCTTTCTTTTGGTGAGTGAGAATTGAATTGTAGAGGAGTAAGCTCAGAGCTTGGAGCAGCACCCTGAAGATGTTTCAGTGGTGGAAGCGGTGTGTGAGATTCTGCTTCAGACTAAGAGATGTGTTCAGTACCACTGGGCACATCAGGGAGTCCTAGCATGCTCTTAAGAGCTTGACTATCAGGCTCAAGAATCCTTACAGAATCAAAATTTGGAAGCTTACTCTCAGGATTAACCCGTTCAATCCAATCACTGGTTTTGGGAATAGTCAACATATTGGTAATCATGCCACCAGACACAAATGGTTTAGGACCCTGGTCTTTGTTGAGAGAGTCAGGAAGATGATCTTCACCTAAGACTCTCTTCTTGCTGCTGAGGGCTCCCACAGCATCAAAGACCCTGGGATTCTTGGCAGTCCAACTATTAAGGATATCTTGAACTTTTTTGAGTTCGTCTTGAAGAGCCTGATTTCTTTTAACTAATTCAGTATTTTGAATTTGCAAAGTGACAGCCTCAAGTTTAGCTTGTTTTAAAAGAAGCAGTTCATCCCTACACTTGTTCAATTCAAAACTTAGCTTGTTGTATTTTGAAAAGAGATTCAGTCTTTGCTCTTCTACGAACTTAAGGTCAACATTAAGATAATTCATATAGGATTGCCAATCAGAGTCATCATCCATAGAAAGTAAGATATTTACCTTCTTCATTGTAATATTGACCCATTCTCCATTCCTGGCATTATTCTTTCCAACAGCAAGCTTGTCCTCTTCTGAGAGGGCCATCAGTGCACTGACTTGCACCATTTCATCATCAGATGAGACTGGCTCTTCATCCAAGTCGAAGGTTTCAACAACGAGGCCCTTGTTTTTACCCTGCACAGATTGAACACTTTTTGTTGTTTCTGAGGGACTGGCCTCAAGCAATGCAAGCTTAGCTTTTGCTTTCTTGTATTTAGCTTCAAAATCCACAGCTTTGTTTTGATCAGATTTGTTTTGAAAATTTTGATGAGACTGATAAATCTTTGGTTGAAATTTGCTAAAGCCTGAAGACTGATTAGACCCTGATGGTTTGTAAGAGGGCTCAGAAATTGTTTTTGAAAAACAGTCTTTTTGCAAAATGGCCTCTTTTATGACACTTAAAGCATTTAGTGTCTTCAGTTGCTTTAGCAGTTGAAAAACCTTTGTTTCTTTTTATAAACCTTCGAGAGTTAGCAAGGAGTGCCCTTTCCTGAAATTCAGCGTTCATGTCATTTAGGTACTCCTCACTTGATCTCTCATCAGGCTCATCATCTGAGTTTTCTTGGAAATCTTGAACCACATTGTTAGAAAAGAAAGCAGTTGATATTGGTGATGAGGTGGTGGTCAGGGACTTCTTGACTTCCTGAGACTTTTTTAAGTCAGGGTATCGGCTGTTGATGAGGTTTTCCTCATAGACAAATTTCCCATAAATTTCAGGAAGCTCAAGATTCTGGATATGATTAGCATTCCTAAGTCCCTGAGAGAAATTCAACCACTTCTCAGGGAGACTGTTGACAAAACCAACATTGATTTCATGTTTGGACAACTTAACACCATCATTTGACAGTTCATTTAAAACAGTTTTGTACCGGGTGTAAGTTTGAGAGAGAGTTTCTGAGTCCTTAGCCCTGAAGGTGTTGTACTCAAGTTTCAGGTCCATTATCCTGTTTTCCTTGGTATCAGAAGGACCTTCATGACTGTGGACCAGGTCATCCCAGGTTTGTTTAGCTGTACTACAGCTTATAACAAACTCCATAATATCATCAGGAAGACATGATATGATGATACTTTTGAGTATTTGGTCCTGGTTGACCACTCTCCTTTCATCCTGAGTCCACTGAGCTTCAGATTTAGGCAAACCTTCAGCAGTCTTTGGGACAAATTGACCTTCATTTATACACTTGATATAATAAGGTTCCATCCCAATCAAATAGCAAAGCATTCGCTTTTTTCATTTGTTGAATTTGCCAACTTCAAGTCTAGGGGCAACAGCTGAATAAGCTCCACCCTTCTTATCGACTAGTTGGGGTACATCAATTTCAGCCATTTAGGATCCTAATTTAAAAACTTTTAGAGCGGCCTAAAAAAAGAGTTTTATAATTAACATGGCTCTGATACCACTTGTTGTTCCCCGTTCACTATCGTTTAAAAAACAGTTTAAGAATATAAAACAAGTTAATAGTGAACAATGACTGAAATTAACATAAATAAAACACACAAAGTAATTTTCAACATCATATTCTTTATTAGAAATTAATCAAAAAGAATACGTTACCCAAGTACTTGCGGAACAGTACTTGGGATTGAAATGACAAAGTTTGATGACTCCTCTCTAAGCTCAGGCTAAGTCTGAGCACAACTCTTAGAACCCACTGAGCTATCTCAGGGATTAAGTTGTATTTGGATGAGTGAAAAGATGGCTTGCGTGTATGTGTGTTTTTACAATTCACAAGCATAACCTTTTCACTCCATCTCTTATGTTATTTATACATGTATGAGTTTTAACTCTTTCCTAAGTGACAAACTGACATCTTACAGAAGACAAAATACTGATGCATTTTGTCTCTGTTTACAAAGGCTATTCTAGGTAAGAGACAAGACTACTTTCCTAAGGTCAGTGATGACACTGAGCCTGATCTTTTGCCATTCAGGGAGAGTTGACTTTGGTTGATAAGGACTCCGTCTTATCTGATTCAAACTTATCCCGCCTTGTCCCGCTCATTCTTCAGTCTTTACATCCTTTAGTCTTCTACTTCAGTTTGTCTTCAGTGTAAGTAGTTGGAGAGGAGTCTTAGGGATTCAGTGAGTTATTGTCATCACTCACTGAATCCATCATCTTCTTCTTGACTCAGTCTTCACCCTTTAAGTTCCGCCTTACTGAGTGGAGAGACTTCTTGTTCTCCTCATACTGAGTATCCTGAAGATGACTCACTGAGAGACTATGCACTCAATGACTTGTTAGTGTTTAACGGACTAATCACTTGGGCTATTTTCTATTCAAATCCTAGATTAAGGGGTTTGGGTATTTACTGAACCCAACATATATATATATATATATATATATATATATATATATATATATATATATATATATATATATATATATATATATATATATATTTAGGATAAAGATCAAATAAAAAGACAAATATCCGTAAATAGATTAAAAAAAATCATAAAAAGTTCTCGAAAAATTCCCAAAAAATTCCACAACAACGGGTATGATGGTGCATGAAAAAGTTGTGAAAAACTTCTTTCTAAAAGTGGATATTTTTTCCGAAAAAAAATTATAAAAAACCCGTTTTCGCATTAAATCGTTTTTTTGTACATCAAAAATTGGTTTTTGCACCCAACTTCTTTTGACTTTTTTCATCAAAATAACATTGCGCATCTAACTAAAACAAGTTGAAAATTTTGTGCATCAAAATTTTTTTGCGCATCAAAATTCGTTTTTTGTGCATTAAAAAAAACGTATCAAAACTCAAAATTATAAAAAATGTTTTCACAAAAGTTTTATGCACCAACATACCCGATCTTTTGGAATTTAAAAAATAAATAAATCTTTTTATTCTTTTTACGGATATTTGTCTTTTTATTTTAACTTCACCATATATATATATATATATATATATATATATATATATATATATATATATATATATATATATATATATATATATATATATATATATATATACTAGATGTCGAAGCCCGCCCGATGGGCGGGCATGACTTGTAATTATAATTTTGATGGTGTCAGTTAAGGGAAAATTATTTTTATAGATGTCGATTTCATTCAATTTTGTTATGGTTGGAAAGTGTACATGTTGAAAGAAACGGTCATAAGCATATGAATATTGTTGACACTTTGACTATAATGAAAGAAGGCGTGTTCAGTTATACTGACCAGGTTCATGAGTTGATAATTAGATGTAATTCTAGTTTGAGTGTAACATTAAATAGTAAAAACGATTCAAAACATGGAGGTGCGGGGAATCGAACCCCGTGCCTCTCGCATGCAAAGCGAGCGCTCTACCATATGAGCTACACTCCCAATTGTAATTAGTATAGTTAACTACGTATTACTCTAAATCTAAGATTGATTATAACCTTGATTAGTGCCATGTATAGATGTATACTTAAGAGTTTTACCAAAACTATTTTGTAATAAATCATGCCTATGATGTCTGTATGAACTTATGCTCACTTAAACAGACACAATAATGCTACAAAGATTGCTTATTCCGAATACATGAGTTAAGCAAAGCCAATCTAGTATAATTAGTATAGTTAAATACGTATTACTCTAAATCTAAGATTGACTATAACCTTGATTAGTGCCATGTATAGATGTATACTTAAGAGTTTTACCAAAACTAATTTGTAATAAATCATGCCTATGATGTCTGTATGAACTTATGCTCACTTGAACAAACACAAGAATGCTACAAAGATTGCTTATTCTGAATACATGAGTTAAGCAAAGCCAATCCAATATCTTCTCCTATTTTGAGACCAACTACTATCTTAGAATCACTCAAGTTGTTAGGAGACCAATTCTGGCAAGGTGTACAATCAAGGTTAAAGCACGTACAAAGATTCATACCCGTAAAATTTCATACACCAAAATACAAACAATCGATTTATCAATATTAAATGAAGCCGATATGGATATAGATAAACCTTGAATTTTGAGTGGCGAGATTGTGAAGATGTTGCAAGGCCGATGAGGTTTTCCACACGCAACCTAACAACAAAGTAGGATAATAAATTTCCTCATGGAATCGCAGTGATTAGTTCTTTCAAAATATGATATAAGTATGTAAAAATTATCGTCAAGTCTTGGACCAGTATCATACCGTAATCCAGTAGTGGGTGATTTACAAACTGATGGTAGGAGAAGGAAGCCTCGTTGTCCCTTTTAATCGCATGATGACCATCATTTCCTTCACCAAATTCAGTCATGCTCAACCTTAAAACTCATTAGTGGCCGTGGCTCATACTTATTTACCCAAGTTATCCACAGCCTTCACATCTCTGGCCGTGAAAAAAATCATACTACAGATGCCAAAAAACAAACTTAAATCGAGTACAAAAACCATAGAATCAAATACGTCCACAACTTGCAGTTAAACAAAATAAAGGGGTTGTTTGGACAAAGCTTATCCTTATAAGATTATGTGAGTGAAACTTATGATAGGTACATTAAAAAATACCCATAAATCGAACAAAGGGATGCACATTTCACACGACGTACAAATTTGTCGTTGGTATATCACGTGTTGTATCATACAACGTTCTGTCATTTAGTTGTGACTAATTTGCTCTTGAACTCATATAAAATGGTTGTAACACCTTGAAACTACTTTAAACTGTTATGAATATCAGTTTGCTTTACACAAAATTCACCAAGCTAAATCAATTGGTTTTATCCAAAGGAAATTACTTTTTGAGAAATCGACCATCCGATGCAAATTTGTTCAAAATTTAAACACTATCGATGCTATTGCACTAAATAAAATCAGAGTTTGTAAATGAATACCATAGATTTTGGTTGCCTTATAAACAAAGGGCATAAGTCTTGGAATGATATCATCATGGATATTTGTGGGCTTTTGGTTGGCTTCTTTGACCATTTTTCTCATATCTTTTGTATCCCTAGACAAGAACTTGTAGGATGTTCCCTTAATCCTTTGGAGCCTTAGGTGCCTCTCAAGCTTCCTTGGTTGCACCCACACCCATTTCAACAAGCTCCATGCCATGAGCACCACCATAGCCATACCACAAGAGCTTGCAATCCACTTTGATATGTTCATTATCTCCATAAATGACAGGGTCGACATGTATGTGAAACAAATGTGCATAATATGTGCAGTGGTAGGAGAGTACATATGGGTCTGAATGAGTTTTCTAACAATGGTTTCTTGTTCTATCGTAACTATCTATTATGATTGTGACAAAAATATGATGGATGAAGTGATTTTGAATGGTGTACTTGTCTGTTTTGCAAATAAAAATGTTTGAAATTGCTTAAATTTTTGTCATTTTTGTATTATCCAACAATACATTGACTGCTTGAACATGTAAGTTAAATTTCATAAATATAGCATATGCTTCTTCATACAATTGTGCTTCTACTGTAACCACTCCAACAGCAGGCACGTCAAAA
Source organism: Chrysanthemum seticuspe (assembly GCA_019973895.1). Taxonomy (NCBI): domain Eukaryota; kingdom Viridiplantae; phylum Streptophyta; class Magnoliopsida; order Asterales; family Asteraceae; genus Chrysanthemum; species Chrysanthemum seticuspe. Next base: position 83,758,658 of record BPTQ01000001.1, on the reverse strand, counting down.
TTATCTAATCTGTTAATGTAATCCATAATTCGGGATGGATCAGCCTTAATGGCTGTCAATATAAGCAGGTTTTGCAGATTAAAGTTACCGCCAAAAGCATATTTTTGAAGAAAAATCTTTTCTAGAAGCTCGATTAGTTCATGGGGAAGATCAGCAGTCATAAAAGCTTTAACAGCAGCAGAAACCTGTTCACGACTTTTGCTACCTGGTAAAGCAGTTGAGACAACTTAATCAATGAGTTGTCTTCTGTATTTATTCTCGGGGTTAAGAACCTTCTCCCAGAGATCACCATCCATTCTC
>BPTQ01000001.1:83725213-83739573 GCA_019973895.1 Chrysanthemum seticuspe | reverse complement strand
CTACACTTTCATTTATGGTCACCGTTTTAATTGCTATTTTAGCAATTAAGTCTCAGGGGAATGATAAATTTCCTTTCCAAACACACCCTCACACCATCATGGTTGCCGTCATGAGTCTCCTAGCCTATGGTTTGGCTTCTGCTACTGAATTTATCGTTTCTGTTGCATGTTTTGATCGCACTACGATTTATGCCATTGTTGCTCGCTTGGGAAGTATCAGTTGTTTATTTTGGTTTTATCGTTGATATGTTTGTTTTTTGTTTGATACATTCAATATATCTTGTTAGTTGAAATAAACACAACATGTTCCTTCAGAAAATCTATGGGAACCATGTGTTAGTTCTGGATATGGATGTTGAGTTTTGCTCTATTAAAATGATGTTTTGCAATGATGGCTAGTCACGATTTACCTAAAACTTGACTTCTGCAAAAGCATGCAAGCAACTATGCATAGAATTTAGTGGACAACATTGAGGTAAAACTACACCTTGTTCTTGCTCAAATGTCCATCCTACCGGCCAAAGTGTTGCTACTACCCATGTGCAAATACAATATATGGAAGTAAGAGGCACCATTGATAGATATGGTATGGTTGGTTCTCGAGGTTCTACTCGCTAACCCGTCCATACGTTCTTCATCCATCGGATCCTTGGTGGGCACTACCGCACTAGGCCGTACATGTGATCCTATATACCCCTCCTTATTTGTTTCTTGTAACAAGTAATTAGGCACATTTAGATTCTATTGTATATATTTAACTTCGTCTTTTTTTCTTCAGAGAAAATTGTTCAGGCGTTGAAAATTTGAACAACATGGCTATTGATTAGATTCTACGATTGATTCAAACTGGTTCCCAAATCCAATGATCGAATCAGCTTGCATTTTTTGTTTTTGGTTTTACCATGTTTAATTCTGCAGTTGTGGTCATGTTCTAACCCAATGCACGCCCCTTGATATTAGATATAATTTTAGTATTTGTGACATAAACTTTATGAATTTTATTTATTTATAGTGCACATAAAATGTGCAAAATTTTGCAATATGTGGCTAAATTATATATCGAGTATAACATTATTAGTGTGTTTAGGCAATAACTTCGTTACCTCATTGGTGATGTGTGAATCAGTTCAATAACTCTTCCAGCCCGACCAGTTCCAAGCACTACCGTCCTCTTTTTCTCACCACCTTCCTCAGTCAACTCATCATCTTTTTACCGAATTATTCGATTGCCACAGAAGAAACAAAAGTATCACTATAAGGTTAAGTTGATAAAATCCATAGAATGCCAAAACATCCGCTATAATCGAAGAACAATTGTAACTTCAATGAATAACTGTTATTCAAAATTCAAGAAGAAATTTCTTTTTGTGGGAAACGGTGTACACTTTATTTATGAAAACAGATTACAATCATAATAAATAAATTAACAGTAAATTAAATAACAGACAGAATGGTGTAGAAGCAGAAGACAGACATTATAGACGTATAATAAACGAAAGCAGTAAAGACACTTGCACGAGGCTCGTATTGAATACGACTCCCTTAAAACAGATTCGCCGTCTGTTTCCCAGGATACAACGTACGCAGCTGTTGCACAGCCGGACTAGACCACTTGCCTGAAAGATCACGGAAGCCTGAGCGTTTCTGATCGAAGAGATTGCTGGAACCGTTTAGTTATGGAGCTGCGTTTTTTTAAATGTCTAAAACGAATGAGACATATGGCTGTATATATACTGAAGACTCAACTTGTCCTCCAAGAAAAATATTCCAGCCATAAAACGAAAATCTGTTATGTTTAAAACATATTCGCAAATCTTTTAATACATAAAACAGATTTGTATATCTTTTAAAAACATAAACTGATTTCTGTAAACTTACTTGATAAGTTTCAATCTATTCCTAAAATAGATTTACAGAAAAATCTGGAAAAATGTAACTCGAAACTGCAGCAAAAAGATTTACAGAAAAATGTAACTCGAAGATACGCACGTATGCGAGGCTTCGGAGCTGCATTCGTGTCCGCAGGTCGCGCGTGCCAAAACTATAATTTCCTTATAAACAAGCATCCACTTCTTGTTTTGGGCGATGTGGGATTCTCCCATTTTTCCAAGTTTTATGTTTCAAATGCCTCACTTTGAGACACGATATCTCATTCATTTCAACTCCATTTTGGACATACTTTAGCTCGTTGCGAAGCTCTCGTCGAGAAGAACGCAAAGCTACCAAGAAATATAAATATATATAACATATATCATATATTAAATAGTGTCCAAAATTTGCAAAAACTCATTTTGCAAAACTCATTTTCCAACACTTTTTAACATTATAACAAATAAATGGCATGTTCAACAAAAAAATGCTAAAAAAATCGAGAGATATTATATTTTCTAATATGTGGGGAATTCATCTGCTAAAAAAATCACTTCAGTTAGAAAAAAGATATATACTTCTGTTAGTTCATATAAGCGATCTCAAGAATGTTTTTCTACATCTTTCATGTAAATTTTCTTACAACTTAGTCATAAAAGTAAAAGAGATTGAGCTAGTGATCGACTAACTTTATATTTATCATATGAACCTCAATTCGAAATGATTCGGAGATTTGACACAAATGATAATTTGTTGTTGTGTAGAATTTCATATAAGGTTAGTAGAAGTGAACCGATCACATTTCAAGTTAATATAAGTTACTCAAGAATTTGACAAAAACCGTTTTTGCTTCTATATGAAACTGTCGCAATTTATGTGTCACCTCCTATTTAATGGCAAATTGATTTATCAGTTGACTTCCACTTATACCTTTGACCGGTTTTAAACTCTTAAACTGTTTCTCAATGTACCTTATAAGAATTGGATGGGCTATGGCCCACTTATTTGTCCACTAATTTTGTTAAGTTTTGATGATCTTCTTAAGTTTTTATAAGCTGTTTTAGCTTTTTTGCTTAGCCCATCCAAAAATTAAATGTTGGCTACGCCACCGCATACACTTTGAGTGTGTAATCCAAGAATGGTTATTTTGCTAACTCGAATGACTATTATTGATACTCGAACTCTACTTAGGATTTTTCTTAGTGGTGTCAATTTCCAGATATCTACCCTGTTTCCGAAGTGCAACAACCAGAAGATGGATAATATAAGAAACAACCAAATAATACAAACAAAAAGAAAGAATAGATAGTCACATTCGTGGAAATGGTACGAACAGAGACAAAGATAGTGGGGATAGAACAAAAGTGAAACATGAATATAATGTGTAATCGAGAGATTTAAGACCATGTCCAATTAAGTATAATTAGTTTTGGTTATACGACAGGGTCTCAATTCAGTTCAAATTATCATGAACTATATAGTGATCCTGATCAACACAAGACAGATCGTTGTTAAGATCTTATTACTTCACGGTCGCAGAAAAAGTAAAGGTGTGTTCTTAGCGAGCAAAGTAGCCTAATTAGCAACTAAGCAGAACTCAAATTCTGAATAAAAGAATTTTTACTTAGCTAAACGCCATTAAGTGTTATTATGATGAGAATGTGATACTATAATAAGAACGCGAAATTGAACAGTGAAAATGAAAATATAGTTTCCAATGATCCTACAATGATATACCTGAAACCCATCTTTACCTAGCAAACAACAATGGCGCGATCACAGATAGTACTGGAATCTGCAGAAGATATGGTCATTCTGATGTATAAGCCAAGCCAAGCTTATGTACAATGGTAATGGTGGTCTAGAGATCATGGGTCTTATTTGGACTATAACATCAGATTGTCAAAAAACCAAGGGGCAACCATATCTTCAATTTTAAACACAACCCCAAGATCATTACGAGAGTAACAAGAATGGCAGTAAAAGAAAAAAGCATTCGGATGCAGCACTGGTAGACACTTTGATAGAAAAAAGTCATATGGCATGACACTATTCCAAATTTTGGTATAATTTAAGAGGTTTTGTGGAGGGTTGTAGACAGTCACTTGCACATGTACTCGTGGTCTTGAATAAGAACAGAAAAAAAACACAAGTTACATAAAGTACAAAGATGAAAGAGAACAGAATCCGTTATTTTTGTCACGTTTGCCGCCAAGGAACACAGAAGAAAAGATAGAATTACATAGAAAAATGCATATTCACATAGTAATGAGATATGAAAAAGCATTTAAACTCAGCATTCACTATTAGTGTTTTCATGACAACTAGACAAATAATCCTCACGCTATGGAAGGTTTAGGCTGTACAGATTTTAAGCACACAACATAAACTATTTTATACAAACAAAGCAACTAGTCCCTGGACTATCAACTTTATTGTGTTTCAAGCTAGCAACTCAAACCACGTTCTATGGTCACACCTTTCATTTATAAACCAACAACAAATTAGTTCTCACATATACATAGTCTGTGAGGTTCGGAGTTATCTACCACGGGTGGTGTCTTGGGTGGAATTTCCCTCGTATGCAAAAAAAAATAATAATAATAAACGAATACCAGAAGGGTTTTGGTGCTTAGATTCAATTAATACATTTTGAGAATTAACTAAGTTATCCTAAGCAACACAGAACAGAGTATTTTGAGTAATATGCTACTTGCAGGATTGTTGGACAGGTTTTGGGTTATAGGGTTTCACAATGAATCAGAGTAAACAAAACCAGCTATATCACTTCTCATAAAAGATGTGTTACCCAGCTAAAGGTGATATTAAAGTTCTAAGCATCAATCATTTCCGTTCATTTCTATAAATACAGACAACCGAAATTAAAAAATATCAATATATCCCCTGCCCATGTTCAAAAGAACACTGCACAACCAAGATGGATGAGTGGATGTTAGAAACTTCACTATTCAAGCTCATACCATCTATGTAATGACATTTTAATATTCCAAAACCACCCACAATTGAATCCATAAGACAATTTACTAAATCAAATGTCAATTTATACGAACAAGCCTTTGGTCTAACGGTTTCCTCCATTTGTCAAGTTGTTGCGGGTTCAAGTCCAAACAGAGACATGGCGTGTGAGTTTGCTATTCATAAAAAAATGCAACCTTGTTTGCTAATTGTGTCTCTTTAAAGCCTAAAACCGTTAAATCACGCAAATAACTTTGTAACAACTAAATACTGTTTGGAATTTATAAGTAGCCCACATAACAAAAAGCCAGAACCATCTTTCACATAACGCCTCAAGCCCTATGGCAATACACGTACAATATCAAAATGTAGATTAACTCATATAAAATTGTACATCGTCCTTCAAAGAATAACAACCCAAATCTTCAAAAGATTGACAGTAATGATCTTTAAGGGGCCAAGGATTTACAATCACAAGTTCACGCCCAATGTAGATGTCATAAACCCCACCACTCAAAATTCTATTGCAATCATAACAATAAACAACCAGGAACGATCATACATTCATACCCATAACAAACACATACAAACACACACACACAGCACGAGGCTATAAGGCAATATACATGATAAACTATAACCTCCTATATCTTGTAACATTTAACAAAAAGCCTCCCTGGCTTTCACACTGAGACCCTGTATGAAACGAGAAATTACATTAACAAATGGTCCTTGAAACAGCAAACAAAATCACATTTCAGGCTTTATATGAATACAATAACGACTTAAAATCTTGTTAGCATTAGTACCTAGCGGTAGAACCGTTGAACTTTAGCAATTATGTACGACACTCTACAGGGTTTTATTAGCAGGCGGGATATAGATTAAATGTATAATACAACACAAATCAATCAGTCGGTAATAAGTAGTTTCAAGAATAGAACAGCCAAGCTAAAGATGCAACCAAAATGCACAAAGAAGTAATACTAACCAAGCAAGCATATATGGTATAAATCGGATCATAAATGACTAGTTCAGCTGCAGAAGCTAAGCCATACAAAAGCAGACTAGTAACCGAAAGCATGATGGTCTGAGGGTGAGTTTGAAATGGGAATCCAGTTACACATTGAGACTTTATACCAGCAAAAGCAAGTAAGCCAGTGATAATAAATGTAAGTGTGGATCGGGGCATGATTTCAGCTTCTACACGTAATAATAATGCTCGCGGATAATAGTTAGTCCATAGGCTGCAGATATATAGAATAAGACCGCATGTTTCTGTTACTAATAGATTAAACATGTATGGGAAACATTGGAAGTAAAAGGTGACGATGGAGGATGAGGGATTATTGTTTGTTTGTGTGTGTTCCAAATCTGCACCTGCCAGAACAAACCCCGTATCATCTGCGTCTAATACTTTGGTATTTATAGTCTTCGCCAATACACGTTCAGAAAATATAGTTTCATTGTTTAGAATTTAGAAGATCAATTTAAATAGTAAAACTGCATAGGAGTTCTTTTGAGAACACCAAAGATCATATCACATACTTTTCATTTAACATTCATAAATTTAATATTTAGAATATCAATTTAAATAGTAAAACTGGATACAAGTCACGCAGAGAATGTAGATGCTAATCTCGACATTGCTTCAAACGATGAGGACCAAACTTGCTCGATATAAAGTTTACAACCGCCAAGCGGTTAATAGTAGTTATAGGTAGTTAAATAACCATAAAACGGTTAATAAACGGTCATGGTAGTTAGTTATGGGCGGTTACATTCTAACCGACACAATGGTTGACTCGTACCCATTGGTTTAGTATAAGTACTCGATGTATGAATCATTTCAACGTTAGACGATTTAGTTATTCAAGTTTATTATTGTTTGCATTTCATATCGACTCACACATTTGGGACCAACATTTGGCATCAAGAGCCTTTGTTTACACGCTCGTTACACCATAACAATCATCAGAACCTTGTTAACGAGAAGTATCACAAACTCAGAAATCATTCAACGAGACCAGAAGAGGAACCAGAAAGAAAGAAAGACGCTGAACTTTGTTTCAGAAGAAGAATACGTAACGTATAAACCATACATACGTTGTTTGGATAACCAGGACGCAAGGAAAGTAGTGTACGACCGTACTTGTGTAGAAATAGCAAACGAAAGGACACCAAACATTGTGGTGCCAGATTCCTATTGTGATATTTTGTACGCAACAACAAAAGAAAAAGAAAAAGAACGAGTACCTTGTTGGTGCCTTGCACACGACAACAACAAGAAGAAGGATACCTTGTCAAAAATTACAACGTGAAAAGAAGAATTTGAAAGACGTTAAGAAGGATACCTTGTATATACGAGATATACAAGAAGAGAAAAAGGAAGTTGCTTGGTTATAAAGAAGATATACTGGTTAGAAAACAATCTAGGATTGTTTGAAGGCACGCTAGCAATACAAGGACAACAAAAAAACGATCTGATCAATTGTTTTTTTTTTTTTTTTTTTTTTTTTTTTTTTTTTTGACAAATACCGCGAGGTATTTTTGTGAAACATACGGTGTGAGCAAAAAGGAAGAAAGAAGAAAGTATTGTGGAACGCGGACAAGCAACAAGGGCAACAAGGACTTAAGCATAACGCTCTCCTTGTGTGGATACTACCGTCGTAGTGGTAAAGAAGAAGACAAACAAATCAATTTTTTTGAATAAATACCGAAAGGTATTGTGGGATACTTGTGTTCACGAAGACGTTGAAAACAAAAACAACAAACAAATTTTGTTGTTTTACCGAGAAGAAAGCCAAGACCAAGAGATCTAGGGCACGTTTGTTTCAAGTCGACACAAAAGGAAAGAAAAGAAGACAACGTGGTGGAAGAGTGGTATATTGAAAGCAATTCGACAACATCAAATAGGGTGTACGCGAATTGGTTTAGTGTACGTGGGAAAGAAAGTACGTGGTTGGTATTACACTCAAGTACCGACACACAAGTGGGAATACGATTGTGTTTAACACAACAACGAGGTCACAAATTCAAACTTTGGATTTCTCTTTTATACTTTAGATAGTATAGATCGTTATTTTTATATTATTAAGAAATCCCGAGAACCTTATATTGACCCCGTACTATTAGATTCCCGGATAACTATTTTTGTTCCCATATTATTAAGAATACCATACTAAGTTAGAATTCCCATACGAATTAGAAAGTGAAGATCATAAGTACTATCAAAATGCCCGGTGACGATGCGAATAACACTAACACTGCACCAAAACCCGTAACCCCAGTGGCACAGTATCAATGCCCTAAACTCAAAACCACAAACTACACAGTTTGGACTATACAAATATACTAGAAGCACAAGGTTTATGGGAAGCAATAGAACCTAAGGATAACACGCAAGTAGATGATAAGAAGGATAAGGCAACAACGGCCTTCCTATATCAAGCATTGACAGAAGATGTGATCTTACAAGTATCAAGTTGCAAAACGGCAAAGCAATTATGGGATTCATTAAGAAAGAGACACGTTGGAGAAGAGAAAGTGCAACAAGCACGGTTACAATCACTAATGAATGGATTTCAGACCCTTCAGATGAAGGAAGATGAAACGGTGGATGCATTTACAGCCAAACTAAACGGCTACGCCACAAAGGCTAAAGAATTAGGAAAAGCGTTGGATGAATCACTTTTAGTACGAAAACTATTAGATTCCACACCAGATAGGTTCATTCAAATAGTAGCATCCATAGAACAGACAAATGATCTCGACGACATTACGTTAGATGAGATCGCTGGAAGACTTAAGGCATTCGAGGAGAGAGTAAAACTCCGAAAGGGAGGACAAGTAGAAAGCCAAGATAACCTATTATTCACACAAGGCGAACACTCTAGAAATAAGAAACGATTTACCAAGTATAGAGGTAGATCAAACTATTCACGAGGAAATTGAAAAAATAAGGGAAATAGAGATAACTCGAATGGAGAAAATTCAACTCACAATAAGAATAAAGGTGAGTGGGATAAAAAGAAGCTAAAATGCTTCAATTGGGGGAAACCTGGACATTTCAAGAGAAATTTTAGAAACCCACCAACAACTCAGGAACAATCAAACCTTAGCTTAGAAGACGATGAACCATCATTACTAATGGCTACACACAAAACTGAAGAAATCTTGTTAAATGAAGAACAAGTACAACCCGAAAATATGCTACAACAGATGCTAGCATATGGTATTTAGATAATGGTGAAAGTAACCATATGACGGGCACCAAAGGCCATTTTAAGGATATTGACGAAAACATCACTGGACGCGTTCGTTTTAGAGATGGATCGTATGTGGAGATAAAGGGTAGAGGTTCAATATTATTAGGATGTAGAAACCTACAACAGAAGATGATTTCGGACGTTTACTACATTCCAAACCTCAAGAGCAACATACTTAGTCTAGGACAACTTACAGAAATAGGTTGCAAGATCATCATGGATGGAAACTTATTGACTTTGTATGATAAGAACAAGAAGTTGTTGATGAAAGTAGAACGATCTAAGAATCGACTTTACAGTATTAGATTACATATAGTAGCACCTATATGTCTCTTAGCAAACGTAGATGACCAAACATGGTTATGACATGCTAGATTAGGTCACCTGAACTTTGACGCAAAAGACAAGATGACAAGAAAAGGTCTAGTGGATGGAATACCAAGAATAAATCATGCAGGACAAATCTGTGATGCATGTTTATTAGGATAACACATCAGAACACCATTTTCATATCAAGCTAAATTCAGATCAAAGAACCCGTTGGACTTAGTATATGGAGATCTTTGTGGTCCTATAAGTCCAGCAACACACTCTGGAAAGAAGCTCATCTTCCTATTAAGAGATGACTGCACACGTTTTATGTGGGCTTACTTTCTGACTTCGAAAGATCAAGCATTCAACACATTCAAGGAATTTAGACAACAAATTGAATCAAAGTTGAAGTTGAAAATAAAGATGCTAAGAACTGATAGAGGAGGTGAATTTACATCACATGAATTCACCAAATACGGTAAGGAGAATGGAATAGAAAGACAATTGACAGCACCATACTCACCGCAACAGATTGGTGAAGTAGGGAGGAGAAATAGGACAGTGTTATCAACTACTAGGAGTATGATGAAAGCAATGAAGTTACCCTTAACATTTTGGGCGGAAGCAGTCAGGCATGCCATTTACATACTCAACAGGGTACCTACGAAAGCCCTAGAAGATAAAACACCATATGAAGCCCTCTACAACAGAAAACCAAATCTGGAATACCTAAGAATATTCGAATGCACAGCTTATTCTAAGATAACAATACCTCATTTGAAGAAACTGGATGATAGAAGCATTCCAATGATTTACTTAGGAGTTGAAGAAGGATCAAAAGCATGTAGGCTATATGATCCAGTAGGAAAGAAGAAACATGTTAGTAGGGATGTAAAGTTTATGGAAACGAAACCGTGGGATTGGAATAACAATGAAGAGGATACAAGCACGGAAGATACGTTTTGGACTAGTTTTGTAATAGACGGAGTTGACAATGATAATCCTACACCAGTCAACACATAAAAAAATGACAACACGTATCATGAACAAGAACCTATATCAGATCCACCCTCACCAATCACACCACCATCATACACTTACAACCCTAACTCAGAAGATGAAGAAGGAGCTACTATAAGCTCATTAGAAAGCTTAGATCCTAGATTTGATCATAGACCAATACAAGGTTTAAAGAATATTACGGAAATCTACGAAACTTCACGTGAGGTTGAAGCACCAAGCTTATTTTTCACAGAAGAAGAACCCCGTAATTACAATGAAGCATCAAAAGATGAGAAGTGGATTGAGGCCATGGAAACTGAATTAGATTCAATCAACAAAAATAACACATGGACTCTTACCACATTGCCCAAAAATCAGAAGGCAATAGGACTTAAATGGGTTTATAAAACCAAGAGAGATGCACAAGGAAGGATCATAAAGTATAAATCAAGATTAGTGGCAAAATGTTATGTACAAGAACAAGGAATAGACTTCGATGAGGTGTTTGCACCAGTTGCTAGTATAGAGACAGTTCGATTGATATTAGCACTAGCAGCATATCATGGATGGCAAGTACACCACTTAGATGTAAAATCAGCATTTTTACATGGAGAATTGAAGGAAGAAGTCTATGTTACACAACCTGAAGGTTTCATTCAACAAGGAAACCTAGGAAAAGTCTACAAGCTAACTAAAGCTTTGTATGGCTTAAGACAAGCACCTAGAGCTTCGAACGTGAAGTTTGACCAAACCTTGAAGTCATTAGACTTTAAGAAATGTAATCTCGAACAAGTAGTTTACACAAAGAGAAGCAAGACTTCTACACTTATCGTTGGAGTTTAGGTAGATGATTTAATAATCACGGGCACTCCAAAGAAGGAAATAGACTTGTTCAAATCCCAGATGGAAGAAAAAATCGAAATGAGCGACTTAGGATTGCTAGCATATTACCTTGGGATAGAAGTTACACAGACAGGAGGAGAGATTACAATCAAGCAAACAGGATACATTAACAAGATCTTAAAAGAAACAAGCATGACGGACAGTAATGACACGCAGACACCAATGGATCCCGGCACTAAGTTGGTCAAGGCGGAAGATGGAAACCCAGTTGACGCAACTTACTACCGAAGCCTAATTGGAATACTCAGATACTTACTACATACAAGACCATATCTTAGTTACTCAGTCGGACTACTCAGCAGATTTATGCAAGACCCGAAGGATCATCACCTGAAGGCAGTGAAACAAGTAATCCGATACATCAAAGGAACAAAGAAGCATGGCATAATATACAAGAAAGAAGGCGGCTGCAAGATTACAGGATACAACGATAGTAATTATGGAATCAATACAAATCAAGGAAAAGGAACTACTTGAATAGTATTTTACTTTGGAGAGTCACCTATTACCTGGTGTACTCAGAAGCAACCGACAGTAGCGCTCTCATCATGTGAATCAGAATTCATGGCGGTTACTGCAGCATGTCAAGCCTTATGGTTAAAACGTTTACTCAGTGAATTAACTGGATTGGAAGAAACAAAGATAACGCTTAGAGTTGACAACATATCAGCTATAACACTCGTAAAGAACCCAGTTTTTCATGGAAGGAGCAAGCACATAGACATTCGCTATCATTTCATTCGTGAATGCGTAGAGAATGGTCATATTAAAGTGGAACACGTAAGTGGAGAACTACAAAGAGCAGATATCTTAACAAAAGCATTACCAAGACTCAAGTTCGTGACTATGCGACAAATGCTCGGAGTTCAAGACTTAGGACGAAGCAACAATAAAGATTAAGGAGGAGAATGTAGATGCTAATCTCAAAATTGCTTCAAACGACGAGGACCAAACTTGCTCGATATAAAGTTTACAACCGCCAAGCGGTTAATAGTAGTTATAGGTAGTTAAATAACCATAAAACGGTTAATAAATGGTTATGGTAGTTATTTATGGGCGGTTACATTCTAATCGACACAATGGTTGACTCGTACCCATTGGTTTAGTATAAGTACTCAATGTATGAATCATTTCAACGTTAGACTATTTAGTTATTCAAGTTTATTATTGTTTGCATTTCATATCGACTCACACATTTGGGACCAACCGAGAACACTTCCACAAGTTTGTTTGGAAGTGAGACTAATTTTTAAAGAAGATTTGATGAACCATGTCCTTTAATTTACCTCTATTAAGCAGACGTTTTACTTTATCCGTCCCAAAATATAAGTCCAATTTAACTTTTTGAATCGAACTTTAACATTGAATGTTTTTGTTTGTAACATAATATTTGATGCAAAATATATAAATAAATTGTGTTTTAAAAATGTATTTCTATTTGATATAATTTTCATCAAGTGTTATATAATACAAACAAAAATATTTAACGGTAAAGTTCGATTCAAAAAGTCTAATTTAAGACTTAAGATGTTGTTTCAAACAAGTGCTTCAAAGTTTTAAATACAAAAATTAGCTCTTACACCATTTGTAACTGAGATATTTTCGTTCTAACATAAATGTCACTTGAGAAAAACACATCTAGTTTCATAAAAGCAAAATTATTAATGTTTTCTTTTCTGTTTATTTACAGATAAAATTTTTACTCCTACCTAATTAATTAGTTTTTTTTTTAATATATTTGTAATAATAACTTTAAGTTATGCGAATATATTAAACGAGTTAGGATCAAATGAGAATAATGATTAAAATAAGTAGGATGAGAAAAAATCACAACATACAATATAGGTGCACCTATAAAAGTAGATGCATATTCACTTAAATTTTCCCTCAGTGCGGCTATAATTACTTCTCACCCTTTTCATTATAATTATTTTTCTCACTAATCAAAAATTTCTTTTTATTTTTAGCATTAGACAACTGATTTAGGACAATTTCAAAAAAATATATATACACATAATTATTTGAGTCGGAGAGGGTATTAGTTTTTTGGGGCATTTACATACATCCCCAACCAAACTTCAATAATTACATATTTCCCCAAAGTATGCTTTACTAGCATTGTACATCATGCATTAAAAACTTGTGTTTTGGGAAACTATGTAATTTTTGAAGTTTCCTTGGGTATATATGAAATTCCCCCTAGTTTTTTCTCTCTAACTTTATTGTCATTTTATTTATTATTTTGCACCAACTTTATATTTACTTGCCTTTTTATCCTTCGCAGTCACACAATATTAGTCGTGTCTCTCTAATTTCATTATTAGTTACTTCATTTTTTTTTTCTACTTCATATCTACGCGCCATTTCGTTCCAATTTTATTTAACGAATATGATGTATTATTACATCCATGTAAAATACACGATTTTCTTGATTAGGGCCGAGCATCGGTCTAAGGCCGAACCGGACCGACAAAAACTGAACCGCACCAAAATCGAATTAGACCAAAACCACGGACCGAGGACCGGACCGAATGTGTCCGGTCAGGTCTTTATTTTTTAACGATGATTGAAATTAAAACCAAAAACTCTCTAGCAAGGAGCTAGAAGAGAAATTTCAAAGGAAAATTAAGCCAAGAGTTCCAACAACTAACTACAATACCTCTACTCTTAAGCCAAGAAAATGAAAAAATACGGATATTATCAAAAATATCATTTTTCCTCATCGGATGATCATTAAAGATAACGCTATTACGGAACCTCCATAAGACCCACAAAGTAGCCGCTAAAATGGCATACATACAGTCTTTAGAAACTTTAGAAGCTCTCCAATTCTCGAACCAATGTAACCAATCAGAACTAGAGGAGAAGGATGGCATATCAGTGTCTCACCACGTGCGAACAAGACGCCAAAAGCTAGAAGCCGTATCACAATCGAAGAAAACATGATCGTTAGTCTCCATAGCAACATTGCATGACGGGCAGGCAATAGAAGCAACATTGGGACCAAGATTGCACCGCTGGTTATTTGGT
>BPTQ01000001.1:83698077-83725113 GCA_019973895.1 Chrysanthemum seticuspe | reverse complement strand
CAAGCTCTGAATGTGAGTGTGAGTTCCTTATAAACGCTAGGACCAATCTACACTTGCCAAACAACGTTATATGTTAGATTACAGGTTAATTAATTGTATCAGTTTTTAATTTCCCAAAATGACTATACTACTTCACATTTAATTGTGGTTAACTAAACATTGTTTATCATGTTGAATAAGTCACCTGGCAACATATTGTTTTCGTTGTTATTAAGGTGGTGTATTTAACAGGAAAAACACAGTTTGGCGACTCATATTGCATATATATTGGGATAGTACTGGAAGTAGAGAACTGATAGAATTAGTATATCTCCCTTCGCATATTCTAGTGATTGTTTGGATGGTGGTTCCTTCCATCATCTTTTTGTAGAACCTGCAAGTATTGGCTAGTCCATTGTTTTGGCTTTGGGTGGGGGGGTGTTACAGACACCAGTTACCTCCCAGCATGGTTTTAATAGTTCTGTAGTTATTTAGATAAGTGTACTGTTTTAGGATTTAATGTTTTGCATAGGAGGTTACTTTTGGTGTCGTACATTACCTTATGGATAGATACACTATTTAATATAGTATATATGAAAGCTGTTTGGTTCATGTTGAGCACATCTTAATGTGTTAAAAGATATCATAGAAATGTATGATGAAAGTTTTCAAGATATAACTTGTTAATTAGATTTATAACACTGACAACATAACTATGGTCTGGCTTGTGCAGTTGTGCAGCTGTGAGGGATTATATCTGCAAATTCTGATCATGCTGTTATTGTTCCCTTTTGGTTTGTTGATTGACTTATGGCTTTCTTTGTGGTTATGTGGATGATGTTTTAACTTTTTGTAAGATTTTATTTCCCCACCATGGTTTTAGCTGTTATGATGAGTCTACTATTTCAGCCTTTAATTTTATGTATACGTAGTATAGGTTAGTTTTGATGTTGGACATTGACTTACGGCTTGAGTTGTGATATATTCAGTCTTGGTTCTATATTTTCTATTGGATGATGCGCACATAACTATCTATTTCCACTATTAAGCTAACCTCTACATGACATATATATGCATGCTTCATCGATCTAAAGAAATCACAATATCACATTATAAAATAGTATGATAAATATTTGGTTCATAAGTAATCAACACGTCTTAATGTGTTTAAAGATATATATGATGGCGTGTTTCTCATTATATGGCTTGTTTTTTGTATATACTAAAACAAACCGTAGTTTTGATATATACACTGCAATCACTGCATCTTCAGTTTCTCATGTATGGTTCTGTTCATGCAGAAATCTTGATCCACCTTTGACATATGCTTTCATCAGTCACTTCAAAAAGATGGTTTACTGGTATATAATATATATGGTATTAGTGAGATCGTTGTAACCGATGTTGTAATTTTTATGTTCTTTGTTTTCATCTTGCTATATATAGTCTTCATTTGATCTTTCATATAATAATATATTCTTCATTTTCCTGCAGTTGTGACCAAAGGCCCCGCACATTTACGTCAATCATAGCCAGTCAGAAAGAAAGAGAACTAACAGGAAAGTAGAAAACCATGTATCACTCAGCTCCGGAGCTGAACAGGTAATTTCTATGCAGGTCCTGTTTTTGTCTAGGCTCTTGACTCTTGTTTAGGAAAGATGGTTCCTAGTTATCGTAGTATGTTTGGATTCACTCTTTTGTCTTTTATATATCATTTTTCATTAGATCACGATATATATAACCTGCTACGTTAATCAAAACTTGAATGATATGTATGTTTGTTGTTCCCTTGTTTGTATTGAAAGAGGTTTGTTAAACTATGCTAACTTTGTCATGATTTACTTTAACAAATATAAACGTAGAAAAACAGTAAACTATATTCAGTGGTTAATTCTTATTAGAAACGAATTAAATAATTACAAGGATTGTTTAAATTAATGGCAAGGTGTAAACAACCCTAAATGAATTGCAAACTGTTCTCTCTTTCCAACAAACTAAAACCCAAGTTGAATCATGAGATATTGAGCTAAGTAAATCATGTAAACTGCCTTATATCAGTTCATAACTTTGACCCGTGTCTTGTGGGTACTAGCTAGTTATAACAGCAAGATATTATTGAGTTCCACTGTGTACAATTTAGGGTTGTGTGAAGCAAACATGTGAAAGAGATGACTCCTTCAAAATTGCAGTATAATCACTGGAAACAAATTAAACATGATGATCTTAGGGTGTGTTTAAAATGGGAACCCAGTTTTCCCATATGACTTTATTTCAGCTAACGCGTGATGTATTATAATCCACAGGCGGCTGAGACATTGGACATTAAGCCGTATTTCTGCTAGTGTTATATTGAACATGTGGGAGAGTGTTGCGAGACATTGGGAGAAAAAGGCCTCGCTAGCTGAAGAATGAAACATGGTCGGATAAGACATCATATTTGGAAGGGAGTTAGAAGTGGAGGCTGATAAATTTGTTCCAAATTTACATGTGTTACGTGGTGGGTGGGCGCTTGGTCGATCCTTAAAAGCTAACCCCCCCACATATCGAACTCGTTGAATAAATAAAATATGTATTGTCGGGCATTTTTTTTATATATTAGGTGATCCCCCTTAACATGTACTTAGTAAAATAGGACCCCACAAATTCATTGACTTCGAGTTCTACACTACTTCTACAGTTCTACCGGTTTGTAATCTTCACAAGAGCTCTCCTTTACGCTTTAATTTTGAGAAGAGTAAGGATTAATATAAATCCAGATTTTACTCATATGAACATTAAATGAGATAATAATGGATGAATAAGAGTAGTGAATTGGGAGGCCCAATAACACTAAGGCCCAACCCACCCAATGATTTCAAACCCAGGCTTAATAGAATCAGCTTACAACTATATATAATGCTTAAAAATCAAGACTGGTCCAAGAACTGTGGAACATCATAATTGTGGGAACATCACTACAAATATTCATAAAACTGAAAGCATATATACATTTTTCGGATTGACAGGAGAGCGAAACCTAAAATAATAATATCCTCAATGCATAGCTTCCAGATCTGCATATGAAATCGTCGGATGTCATTCACACTTCTTGAGCTGGAGCTTCGAGCAGTTTGTCATCATCAAAAGGTCCCTGCTTCCTATTGCATACCTGTGTGTTCTCCTAACGTGCAGTTACACATTCTAGCTAGCTAGAACAGTGGAAACATCAAGTTATAGCATATCTATGTGAGTTGCAGTCACGTGCACATGGAGCGATAATGGTTGTGGGGAGGTGTCGATTTCTGGTTCCTCAGGCACTCTAAAGGCAGCAGAAAAAGAAAAATTATTTTACGGAAAAAAGTTAGTATTAGAATATATGATCTTATTCATGTATGTCACAAAGGAACACAGAAGAAAGATAGAATTGCAAAAAAAAAAGAAAGTGATATTCATGCGGTTTAGGAAATGAGAGAATCTTAAATCAAACTAAGCACTGAGTAACTTTGGAATGAAATGAACAATAACAGTGTCTTGGGGAAGATTGGTATTGCAGCCTGTGTTTACAACATTTGGAGGGAAAGAAACTTGAGGTTATTCCAAAATATTCAGAGGACTGAGGAAATTGTGACAAATTGCATTAAAGATGAATTGAAATGGAAGATTATGAGTCTAAGATTGAAGAATTCTACAACTGTTAGAAGAGTGCTTAATAATTGGAACATCCCTTTGTGTTATGCTCATGGTTATGTGGCTCTAATACAGAGGTGTTTGGATCATAAAATGGGTATAGGCAGATAGCTAGTACCTTGGCAATTTTGAGTGGTCTCTATAGTTGATCTTTTTGCTGCATTGTGAAGTTGTATGTAACAGTTCTGCATTTTGATCTCTATTGATTCTAGTTGAAGTTGCCATAATGTAGTTTCCTGCCTGGGAATACAGTGTTATGCCAAACACTGGTTATCATCAATTTTTTAAAGCTCAATCCAGCTTTAAAACAGCAGAATCTAGGTTCAAGAAAAATCTGCAATTCTAAAAAGGTTCTATCCTTATTTCCTATGTTTCAATATGGAACAGAGGAAATTTGAGTTCATTCACAGCAGATGGCCTTGTATCTTGACCTTCTTTATTTACAGTCCTTAATTAGCTTGTGATTCTTGTCATTTGGCCTTGGTTAGGTAATGATAAGTATCCACAGGTTGATTTTCGGACTCTAAGTAGGTGTTTGGTCATAAAGTAGGTTTCCTCTGTGTGTAGGGTAGAATGAACTAGGAGGATAACATAAGTTGTAAGGAATAGTGAGGAGTGCAAGATGATCTTACTTGGTCCTTACATTATGCTATCACAGGAGGTAATGGGTAGTCTCAGTAAAGGGTGTGTGTTCCTCGGTGATGCCTTTTTCAGCTGTTTGTTTTGGCTAGGCTAGTGAGGTTGTTGCTGCTAGCTTAGCTTCAACTTCTCTAATTTAGGAAATGTAGCCAATATGGGTAGAGCCCCTTTCTGATGAGCAATGGGTGCTATAATCTACATGAAACTGCCCCTTGAGTTGATCATATAAGGTATTGTGGATGATGGTTGAATTGCAAGGGACAATCAGAATTCCAAAAAGTCTTTGCTCTTTATTGCTAGAAGTCCAAATGTCTTTGCTATGTGTATAAATAAATCTATCCCAGGATAGGAAGGGAGAGTCTTTTGGTTCAAAATATCCCTTATAATAAAACTAAATACAGAGCACTGAACTCTGTCTTTACCAATTCATGTTTGATTTATCTTCCCCACTTGTAGTGTGTTGATCTTTGGATTGTTTTGCATCATATTGGTATCGGAGCTTTTGGTTGCTTTGAATCGTATTGATGGCAGAAGAACAACCCCGTGGTCGTCGAGGGCGTCGAGGTGGATATGCGCGTGGGCAACCCCGTCAAGGTGCCGACCGCAATGAGGATGAACCACGACCAAACCGTAGGGACCAGCGGGATCTCGAGATCGCAGCTCAAGGAAGACGAATCCGAGAATTGGAACGCCTGCTAGCACAGGCCAGATTGAATGATTTTTGCGAGGCTTATCGCGATGAAGAAGAAAGTGAGGGATCAGACATCGACTCAACCGAGAGCAACAATGAGGAAGATGAAAACCCATGGGGGGTCCATCGGCCCGATAGAGATCACCGTTTCAGGCCGGGACGTTACAACTTTCCTCAGAACCTTGGTGTGAAAGTCGACATCCCTGACTTTGAAGGTAAATCGCATCCCGATGAGTTTATTGATTGGTTACACACAGTTGAGCGAGTTTTTGATATTAAAAACCTAAGTGATGAACAAAAAGTAAAATTAGTGGCAATTAAGCTAAAGAAGAATGCCTCAATTTGGTGGGAACACGTCATAAAGCAACGTAATCGAGAAGGTAAAGCTAAGATAGTGAACTGGAGTAAGATGAAAAAGAAACTGATGGCTAAATTTTTGCCGGTACAATATCGTCAGGAAGCTTTCATCGAGTATCATAATTATAAACAAACAAGCATCTCAGTGGAAGAATTCACTAGTGAGTTTGATCGTTTGAGACTGCGTTGTGATGTGGTGGAGGAAGATGAAGAGACTATTGCGCGTTATTTGGCCGCGTTAAAGCCCGAAATATCTGATGTTGTTCAGTTACAACAATATTGGTCTTATAATGATGTGTGCCGGTTAGCTCGAAAGGTGGAATCACAACTGAAGAAAAAAGGTAACACTGCCAATTCTCGTTTCTCAGGTCGTTTTACAGGAACTGACACGGGAAAGAAAATTGCAAGCTCAAGTGCAAACCCGACTCGAAATTCCAGCACATCTACTTATAATCCTAGTTCCAGTAAAGGAGGAGGGTCATTAACGAGTAAACGGTGTTATAAGTGTCAAGGCCTCGGGCATTTTGCCAACGAGTGTCCAAATAAAAAGATGGTTACTTTTGTTGAAGATGATGGCCCTGTGTTTGACGAGTCTGATGATGAGCATGAGAAGATGACATCGGACCAAGAAGAGATAACATATGCCGACGCAGGTGAGTTACTGGTAATTAAGCGAACCATGAGTACAGTGGTAAAACAGGATGAATCGTGGTTAAGACATAACATATTTCACACCCGTTGCACATGTGAAGGTAAAATTTGTAACGTTATTATAGATGGTGGTAGCTGTGAGAATGTTGTATCTGACACAATGGTTAGTAAGTTGGGACTAAAAACCGAACATCATCCTCACCCTTATACATTGTCCTGGTTTCGAAAAGGGAATGAAGTGAAGGTATCCAAACGGTGTCTGGTAAAATTCTCAATTGGAAAAAAATATAAAGACGAGGTCTGGTGCGATGTGGTTCCAATGGATGCGTGTCATATCTTACTCAGTAGGCCGTGGCAATTTGATCTTAAGACGAAGCATGATGGGTTCAAAAATACCTATACCTTTCAAAAAGATGGAGTTACTGTTATTCTTGGACCTTCTGACTTGCGAAAGGAAACGAAGAATCAACTCTTGTCTCGAGTAGAATTTGTGGCCGAGATACCAGAATCATTTGATGTGTTTGCCCTTGTTGTGGTGGAGTCTAATCAAGGAGACTTTCATGTTCCATCTCAGGTGATATCGATTCTTGAAGAGTTTGCTGATGTAGTGCCTAACGAATTACCTTCTGGTCTACCTCCCATGAGAGACATACAACATTGCATTGATCTTGTTCCAGGGGCTACCCTACCCCACAAGGCTGCCTACCGAATGAACCCTCGAGAACATGATGAGTTGAAACGCCAAGTTCAAGAGTTGTTGGAGAAAGGTTCCATTCGCGAGAGCATGAGCCCATGTGCAGTACCGGCGCTACTAGTTCCCAAGAAAGATGGTTCATGGCGGATGTGTATCGATAGCCGTGCAGTCAACAAAATAACGGTTAAATACCGTTTTCCAATCCCGCGGTTTGATGACCTTATTGATCAATTGCATGGAGCAACGGTTTTCTCAAAAATTGACTTACGTAGCGGGTACCACCAGATTCGTGTCCGACCAGGGGATGAATGGAAGACTGCGTTTAAGACTCGTGATGGTTTATACGAGTGGATGGTGATGCCTTTCGGGCTGTCCAATGCCCCAAGCACCTTCATGCGGTTAATGAATCAGGTCTTTCGGTCTTACATTGGTAAATTTTTAGTTGTTTATTTTGATGACATTTTGGTGTTTAGTAGTACAGTAGAGCAGCACCTGAACCATCTTAGACAGGTTTTTGAGGTTTTAAGAGCCCAGAAGCTATATACTAATGCAAAAAAATGTCACTTTCTTTCAAATGAAGTGATGTTTTTTGGGTATATTATCTCTAAAGAAGGAATTCGAATGGACCCTGCAAAAATCGACGCCATAATTAATTGGTCTACACCAAAAAACATTCATGAGGTTCGTAGTTTTCATGGTCTAGCTTCATTCTACTGTCGTTTCATTCACAACTTCAGCACCATTGTCGCGCCAATTACTGAGTGTATAAAAGGGAGAAAATTCAGTTGGACCCATGAAGCCGATGAAGCCTTTGGATTACTGAAAAAGAAGGTAACAGAAGCTCCTGTATTAATACTACCGGATTTTGATGAAGTGTTTGAAGTTCACTGTGACGCATCAGGGGTGGGTATTGGAGGTGTATTAAGCCAAAGGAGTCGGCCTATTGCTTTTTTTAGCGAGAAATTAAACGAGACTAGGTGCAAATACTCGACGTATGACAAGGAGTTCTATGCAATTGTTCGTAGCCTAGAGTATTGGCGTCATTATCTCATTGCAAAAGAATTCATCTTGTACTCCGATCATGAGGCGCTAAAATACATAAATGGGCAACACAAGCTTAAACCAAGGCATGCTAAATGGGTCGAATTTTTGCAAGCCTATAGCTTCTCTATTAAACACAAGGCAGGAACACTCAACAAAGTGGCTGATGCGTTGAGCCGAAGACAAATGCTACTTTCCACAATGCAAGTTCAGGTTCTTGGATTTGAGACATTTAAAGAGCTTTATAGGGGTGACTTTGACTTTACAACTATATGGCAAAAGTGTAAAGACCAGCCCTACAAACAGTTTATCATGCAAGATGGTTTCCTTTTTAAAGATAATCGACTTTGTATCCCTAAATGTTCTTTAAGGGAGTCGATTATAAAAGAGGGGCATTGTGGGGGTTTAGCGGGGCACTTCGGGGTAGACAAGACCGTGGCATGGTTGAACGAGCATTTTTATTGGCCAAAAATGGAGCGTGATATTAAACGGTTTGTGGAAAAATGTCGGGTGTGTCGAATAGCAAAAACCCGAAGCACAAATGCTGGTTTGTACCAACCATTACCCGTACCAGTGGCTCCATGGGTGGATGTGAGTCTTGATTTTGTTCTCGGGCTACCTCGAACACAAAGAAATAAAGACTCAGTTATGGTGGTTGTGGACCGATTTTCCAAAATGGCTCACTTTATTCCTTGCAACAAGACGTTCGATGCATCACAGGTAGCACGTTTATTTATGCAGGAGGTTGTACGATTGCATGGTGTGCCTAAAACTATCACTTCTGATCGTGATGTCAAGTTCGTTAGTCATTTCTGGCGTACGTTATGGCGTAAGATGGGAACTCAGCTTCAATTTAGTTCATCATACCACCCTCAAACGGATGGACAAACTGAGGTGGTTAACCGTAGTTTGGGGAATTTGTTACGGAGTCTAGTCGGAGAAAACCCGAGACAATGGGATTTGGTGTTGCCACAAGCTGAGTTTGCATACAATCGATCAAAAAGTCGCACCACGGGCAAGACACCATTTGAAGTGGTAACAGGTACTAATCCCATCACTCCACTTGATCTCACACCACTTTTGACACCTGCACATTTTAGTTCTGATGGGGAAGAGCACGCCAAACAAGTCCAACAGTTACATGAACATGTCCGAGCACACATTGAAAAACAGAATGCAAGGTATAACGAACGAGTGGATAAACGTCGCAAAAAAGTCGTGTTTAAGGAAGGCGACTTGGTGTGGATTCGACTGGGAAAAGAACGCTTCCCAACTGGTAGATTTGGAAAATTACAGCCACGTGCCGATGGTCCATTTCGTGTTCTCAAAAGGATCAATGATAATGCCTACAAGATCGACTTACCCGGAGAGTATCATGTATCAGCAACCTTCAACGTATCAGACTTGTCCCCTTATGTCACAGATGAGGAAGATAGCGAAGTGGAAGAGGGTGATATCGTTCAGCAAGATTCGAGGTCGAATCTTCTTTTAGCAGGGGAGTATGAAGGCATGGGTATTGCAAGGGACAATCAGAATTCCAAAAAGTCTTTGCTCTTTATTGCTAGAAGTCCAAATGTCTTTGCTATGTGTATAAATAAATCTATCCCAGGATAGGAAGGGAGAGTCTTTTGGTTCAAAATATCCCTTATAATAAAACTAAATACAGAGCACTGAACTCTGTCTTTACCAATTCATGTTTGATTTATCTTCCCCACTTGTAGTGTGTTGATCTTTGGATTGTTTTGCATCACTTCAACTTCTCTAATTTAGGAAATGTAGCCAATATGGGTAGAGCCCCTTTCTGATGAGCAATGGGTGCTATAATCTACATGAAACTGCCCCTTGAGTTGATCATATAAGGTATTGTGGATGATGGTTGAATGCTTTATATTGATATCTCAAGGTGGATGTAATCATGAGGTTATGGTTTGGTGAAAAAGGTCAAGGTGATCTCTGTTGGATTACTTGATCTGCTGAGTGGTATAGCTGCACCAGAGATATGATTCCCTTTGTCATCAGAGATCAGGGCTAATGGTGTGATATCGGATGGATCTAGTTTCTATGTTTTTTTCTTTGTTGTATTTCGAGTTGTATATGTTAGTAGTATAGTATGGTTTGGGTGATGTCCAATCCATTTTCCTATTTGATGTAATATTATGGAAAGTTAATATATAGTTCACCTTCAATAAAAAAAAATAACTTATCTAGAGGCCACCCATGTTTTTAATTTTTTTCATATAGGCCACTCATTTAATGAAACAAACTTATAGGTCACTTGACTATGTGTTTGTTTTCATTTACATGAATTCCGACCAAAACTTATAGGGTAACAACATTAAAATTAGCAATCCCAAACACCCCCTAAAAGCCAAATTAAAAGTACAGAAGCTCACTATTTGAAAAAACAAACGGGGATTGAGGGAAGCTTATGTAGACATAAACTTCATCGGGTCATACACCAAATTGAGATAACTGATCCCTAGACTAAAGACTAGCAATTTATCATAATTTTACTTATTTTCAGGTTTGCAGGAATGGATATAGGAAATGTTATCAGAACTGGTGACTTGAACAAATTACAACTGCTCTGTTGACTTATCAACTTCTAGATATCAAGTTTGCATCTCAAATTACATGTGATTTATATGTTTCACCAGGCCATAAACAAATGGAAATATTTTTTAGCATGCAATTAGCTTTTCGACATGCAAGTGGCTTGATAATTAAGGTAGCAAGTAAATCGTTACAAAATCCTGGTAAGATATTTGGGATAAGTACCAAACTCCAAACATAAATGTCAAACACTAAGTTACACAAAACCGTAGCTACTTTAAGCTACAAGTAGCATTGTAGCAAGCTGTTCCATGGACATAAGTAACTTTTTTTGGAACAGCTTGGACATAAGTAACTAACTAGATAGAAGGACCCTATATATATACTAAGAATGCGAGATCGAACAGTAAAAACAAAACCTAGTTTCCAATGATCCTACAATGATATACCTGAAACACATCTTTACCTAGCAAACAACAATGTCATGATCATTCTGACATATATGCCAGGCCTGCATGTGCATAGGGGTAGCAGTCTTGAAGCCTTGATTTATTTGGAATATAACATCAGATTGTTGGAAAACAAGAGGAAACCATATCTTCCATTCCAAACACACCCCAAGCTTTTTGCAACAAGAACAGCTATGGCAGAAAAAAAAGGCATTTGAATGACGTTGGTTCAGACTTTGATAGAAAGTAAGAGGTTTTGTAGACTGTTGCAGGCAGTCATGAGCGACATGTAGTGATGGTCCTGAACAAGAACACAAAAGAATACAAATTATGCAAGGAAAAGAAATAAACAATAGAATTCATGGTTATAATGCGATTGTCTTGAATACGAGCACAAAGGAATACAAACTACACGATGGTGAGATACAAGCACAACGGTTCAGGATGTATTTCGTATGCATCTCCTCCATTGACTATCAGGTTTATTGTATTCCAGGTTAGCAACTCAAATCACATAATACAGTCATGCATTTCGTATATAGCTCATACAAATTACCACTCACATACACGTATTCAAGGAATAAGAAAAGACATTCAGTTCAGTATTGGTGGTTCATGATTCATGAGAGAGCTTCAAATTCAACCATACAACTGAAGATCCAAGATTAGTTATCCTTGTCATCACAAAACAGAGCATTGTGTGCAGCTTACTACTTTCAGAATTTCAGGATAGGTTTACGGTCAGAGGGTTAGCCTATGAAGCAAAGTAAACAAAACTAACCAGAACAGGCTATAATGCTTCCTATGAAAAGAAGTGTTGCCTTGATTAAGGAAAATTCTAAACATCAATCATTGCCATACAGCATGTCTAAAACTGACACAGGCATGAATGATCGAAGAAAAATCATATGATATATACCCGGACCAAAGCCCAGATGAGGTACAAAATAACTAAATCAATAAGTTTTGGGTTTGAGTTTCATAACACTACAATCATCCAAATAACATCGATACAACTAAAATTAACTACGGATGGGATTTATTAGTAGCCCACATAACAAAAATCCAGAATCAACATCCACAAAACCTTCAAATAATCAAACAATATATTTTACACTTATTAGTAGCTCTCTATACCAAGATCAATCTCAACGAGATTTATGATCTAAAGTCAAAACTTCACAGCCAGTGTGAATGGGGATTTAAAAGATTCCACCACGCAAACATTTTTGAGGCCTTGAGCCAATCTACAAGTAATAAACTGTAGCTTGATATCGGTAACATCTCGGTTCAATACAAAGACTAGTAAAACTTAAGCCAAAACAACTAAAAACAGGGCATGCACATATGAATCTACCCATTTATCATTCATTAATTAGTAAGAACATGCTTAAACGGATATATACAATCAAAATATAAACAAATAAATATAAAAAAGCTATACACGTTGTCAGGATCACTACGGACGGAATCTGAACCAAGACCAACGTATAAGCTCAAAAATGAGTACTCCACCGATCAAAAATAAAGCAAATAAGCTAGAGATGCCACGAAAATACACAAAGAAAATATCCGTCCCAAACGAGCAATAATGGCAAAAACAGAAGTGTCATTAAGACCACGGGCAGAAACGACACGTTCAGCAATGGAGGCAAAACCATAGAATAGTATACTCGTGATAGATACCTTAATGGCATGAGGATGTGTATGGAATGGAAATCCAGTTACACACTGGGCCTTTATTCCAGCAAAACCCATCAAATTCATGGTGATAAACTTGAAGACAGAACCAGGGTTTAAATCAGCTTCTGCGCCAACTACTGTTCTTGGGTAATGTTCAGTCCATAGTTGAGCGAGGTATTCGGTTAGAACGCCTATATTTTCTACCAATGTACTCAACAATTCGGAGAGTGTGGCGATACATTGGAAGAAATATTCGGAGCTGAGAAATGAGTGATTGTTGGCTTGTGCGATAATGCCCGGCATCTTTGGGAAAGGATTTGGTTGAATTTTAGAGCTATTTCTAATTGTTGTGTAGTTTGTTACCAGAAAAATAAAATAAAATAAAAGCCTTATACACATTAATAGAGCAGTGGGAAACATCTTCCAGGAAATGTCACCCTATGCTTTTTTGGTTCTGCGTTAAAATATAACTCAAATACTGAACCTTATATTCCAGGGGGTAATGTTGCACTTTTACATTTTAGCTTATTTGAAGTTTGGCTTTATGTGGAAGTTTGGTGAAAGATAAAAGGCTTATGGTGCTATATCTGGAAAGGTGAAAGTCAGTTGTGGTCAAGGCTATTTAAAGTCTTATTCTGCTAGGGTTTCTCATAACTCATCCTCTCTCAAAGTGAAGATTGCAGACGATCTTCTCTCAACCAAAACTACTTTATGATTCTTTCTAATATTGCTTTAGAGTGATTGTGAGGTTTCTTATATTGTAAAGACTATTGATAATTAGCCTTCCACCTGAGTAGCAGTGGGAAGGATTGTGTTGTGTTCAGTTGTTTGTGATTCATGTGATGTTTCTGGGTTATTCTGATTAAGATCAGTTGCTTATTGATCTGGATAGTTTTGGTTGAATAAAAGAAGTTGTTCTTGAATTTAGATTCAAGATCTGTTGTTGATTTAAATTGTGTTTTCCTACATAGTATCAGAGCAAGGCTGTTAAATCTTTGCTTTAATTGGTTTTAAAAATTAAAATTGGTTTTCGGAAAAATTTGGGGGTTTTTAAAATTGGATTGATTTAATTCAATTAACTGTGGTTAATTGGTTTCTTTTGACTCTAATTGACTAATTCTTGATCTTATAACAAAACGCCTAATTTTTTGAAAAATTAGGGTTTGGTTATTTTTTGGGGTTTTTTTATCTCTGGCTTCGATTGGTGGTTGGATAAGTGCTCTTGGTTGATTTACCGGTGTTTTGGTGAATCTTGGTGATTCTGGGTTATTGATGTTATTTGGGTTGTGATTCTTGACTAAGTGAATCAAGATCATAATCTGGGTTCTTGTTCCGCTGCTTATTGGATTCTTGTGTGCTCTTTAACACCTCTCACGCTCTCTTCTTTAATTTCTGTTTTTATTTTCTTGCATTAGATTGCTGGAGGATAGGATTTGGGATTTTGGAAGTTGAGATTGGTTGATTGTTGTGTTTAGGGTTTCTTTGTTTTTGTTGCTTTCTATTGTTTGTGTGCTTGTGTTCAGCCCTTGACCTACCACCTTGAGTGGCAAGGAAGCATGGGAACTTCTTTCTTGACCTTTCTTGTGTGTTTGTCTATATTTGTTCAATTATGTCTCTTCATGGTTATACTGATGATGAATTTGAGGCTGATGATGAGCCAGTTACTTTAATTAGTAAGTTGGTCTTAGTCATCCTCTTCACTTGCATCCTAATGATTCTGCTATCTTGACTGTTGTTTCTATTAAACTAAAAGGGACTGAAAATTATAATGTGTGGTCATGTGATATGTTATTGGCTCTTGAAGGCAGAAATAAAACTGGATTTATAGATGGTACTTGCACTAGGTCACATGTTGATGAAGTTTTAGGGAGACAATGGGACAGGGTTAATGCTGTTGTATTGGGATGGATTGTGAATTCCATATCAGAAGAGTTGTTCTTGGGTCAAATTTTTTCAAAAAGGGCTTCTGATGTGTGGAATGAATTAAAAGAAACTTTTGATAGAGTTGATGGTTCAGTTACTTTTAATATGCATCATAAAATCAATTCTCTGTCTCAAAATGGTTGTTCTATTGCTGAATATTTTAATAAACTGAGCACTTTGTGGAAACAATTTGATGCTTTAGTTCAATTGCCTAGGTGCACTTGTCATGTTGCTGATGATTTTAAAAAACATAATCAGTTAATGAAACTTATGCAATTCTTAATGGGCTTGGATGATTCTTATATGCAAATAAGAAGTAATGTGTTATCTAGAGATCCTCTACCTGATGTGAAAGGGGCTTTTGCCATTATTTCTTGTGAGGAATCTCATAGATCTGTGGTTACTGGTTCAGTTGGTGGGACTTCTAACAAGTCTCAGTCAACTGTGTTTAACTCCAGTGTGCCCAATAGAGTTAACTCTCAGAGGCCCCCATCTTCTGGTGGTTACTCTAGGCCAAATAATACCACTAGGTCTAGTGATAATAGGAGGACTGCTGGTGGTCCTGTGTTTGTTTGTGAACATTGTGGTTTTAATGGACATACTGCTGATAGATGCTTTAAACTCATTGGGTACCATGCTGATTTTGGAAAGAATAAAAGGACTAGTACTGGTAATAATAGTCAGGGTGCTCAGAACTTTAACAAGAGGTTTATAAATAATAATAATTCAGTTGGCTCTAGTTCCACTTCTACTTTTTCAGATGACCAGATTTCTAAACTGATTTCATTGATTAAAGAAAACTCTAAAAATGTTGATGGAAATGGAAAAGGAGTACATGCCAATATGGCAGGTATTGTTTTAAACAATAGCAAGTTCTTTAATCAAAACTTTGAAAAGTTTTTCTGTAATAACAGTAAGTTTAGGCCTGCACTTGTTGCAGCTGGACTTATTGTTGATTCTGGTGCTAACCAGCATCTTACATATACTGATAAATGCTTAGTTAATGTGATTGATATTTCCAAACTTGGAATTAAGGTTTCTCACCCCAATGGGACTGAGGCCTTAATCACTAAGGTTGGAAATATGATTCTAACTAATCATTTAACTTTATATGATGTGCTGGTTGTTCTAGAGTATTGTGTTAGTCTAATGTCTGTTCATAAAGTGGCTAGAGACAGCAAGTTTGTTATTGCTTTTGATGAGTTACAATGTTATGTTTTACCCCAGGATTTGAGGGGGATGAATGTTCTAGCCTCTAGGGATTGGTAAACAAAAGGATGGATTGTATTACTTTGATGGAAATCAAGGTACTGCCCTAGGATTTAAGAATTCTAGCCCCACCTGTAATTTGACAAAAAACTTATGGCATGGCAGGCTTGGTCACCCTTCTGATCAGGTTTTGTCTGTTTTAAAAGGTGAAATCTTTTTTGAAAATAACACTGAAATTGAACCTTGTGAAGTCTGTCAAAAGGCTAAACAAACTAGAGAATCTTTTCCTTTAAGTGACCATAAAACCACAAGTCTTGGTGATATTGTTCATCTTGATCTTTGAGGTCCTTATAGAATTAAAAGTAAAGAAGGATACAGATTTTTTCTAACTATTGTTGATGATTTCACCAGGGTTGTTTGGGTTTATCTACTTAAGTATAAGCATGAAGTGTTTGATTGTATACAAATTTTTTGTAATCTAATCCAGACACAATTTGAGAAGAGTGTTAAGATTTTTAGGAGTGATAATGGTACTGAGTTTGTTAATAATCAGTTTAATAAATTTTGTGAAGATAAAGGTATTGTGCATCAAACATCTTGTGCTTATACTCCTCAACAGAATGGGGTTGTAGAGAGGAAACATAGGCATCTTTTAAATGTAGCTAGATCCCTTATGTTTCAGGGGGGATTGCCTCTTTTTTTGTGGTCTGAATGCATTCTAACTACCACCTATTTGATTAACAGATTGCCTTCCTCAGTGCTAAATGGAGCGTCTCCCTTTAATCTTGTTTTTAAAAGAAAACCTGATCTAAATCACTTGAGAATGTTTGGTTGCTTATGTTTTGCTACTGTTCTTACCAGTCATGATAAGTTTAGTAGTACAGCAGAAAAATGTGTTTTGGTTGGGTATTCTAATTTTCAAAAAGGCTACAAACTTTATAGTCTTGAAAGGAATCAGTTTATCTTTTCTAGAGATGTAAATTTTTTTGAAAAAGTGTTTCCTTTCAAGATTAAAAACTCTTCTGCTGCTCCTGACCCTCTCAGTCAGAATCTAAATCATGTTAATTTCTTTGATGAAATTACTGGTGAAGATTCTGACACACCCAATGATGATAATAAACTAAATGGTACCCCTATGGGTAATATAAATCAAAATGATCATCATTTGGGTGATGGCAGCAACTCTCAACACTTGGATGGCCCAACAATTGACCAAAGGGATGATGAATTGGGGCATTCTCCTGGTTCCAATGAGGCTACCAGTGTTGATGAGAAGGCTGCAACACCAGTTGGTGTGAGTGCTTCTGAGGGTGATCACATTCCCTCTCCTGAACAAGCAGCAGAAGTTGGATTACATAATAATGGTCAAACTGTGTTAAGAAGAACTGGTGGAACATCAAATTTTCCTAACAAATACAATGATTATATTGTTGATTCAAAAGTTAAATTTGGTCTTGAAAAAATTGTGACTTATGCTAAACTCAAAAAAGATACTTTAAGCTTTGTTATTGAATTGAATAAAAGTTTTGAGCCTAAAAACTATTGGGAGGCTTGCATGTAATAGCACTGGGTAGATGCAATGAATAATGAGATGGAAGCTTTGTATAGAAATGACACTTTTGAAATTGTTAAATTACCTGAAGGAAGAAAGGCTATAGGTTGTAAATGGGTTTTTAAGATAAAATATAAGTCCAATGGTGAGGTAGATAGATATAAAGCTAGACTTGTAGCTAAGGGCTATAATCAAAAGGAAGGGGTTGACTTTGATGAAACTTTCTCACCTGTTGTGAAGATTGTTACTGTTAGATGTCTTATTAATTTAGATGTTCAACAAAGTTGGCCTATATTTCAGCTTGATATCAATAATGCCTTTCTTTATGGTGATCTACATGAAACTGTCTATATGTCTTTGCCTGATGGTTTTTTTGATGTCAATGATAAAAGAGTTTGTAGACTTAAAAAGTCTTTATATGGTTTAAAACAAGCACCCAGACAGTGGAATGCTAAGTTAACCAGTGCTTTGCTTGAGAATGGTTTCATACAAAGTAAGAGTGACTATTCCTTGTTTGTCAAGAATGATTCAGGTAATATTGTTGCTTTACTTGTGTATGTTGATGACATTATTGTTACTGGTAATAACTTGGCTGAGATTGAAAGTTTTAAAGTGTTTCTTAAGTCTAAGTTCCAGATTAAGGATTTAGGAAAACTTAAGTATTTTTTAGGTATTGAAGTGATTGAAACTGATAAGGGTTTATGTTTAACTCAAAGAAAATATTGCCTAGATTTGCTTTCTGAGTTTGGTTTACTAGCTTGTAAGCCATCTGCTTTTCCTTTAGAACAAAGTGTTTCTATTTCTAATGAACTTACTTCTACTGATCCTGTTTTGGACAATATAACTGAGTATCAAAAACTTATTGGGAAACTGATTTACTTAACACATACCAGGCCTGATATATCATATGATGTACATTGTTTGAGCCAGTTTATGCATAAACCACTTAAGTCTCATCTTAAAATTCCACTTAAGGTTTTAAGATACTTAAAGGGTTCACCTGGAAGAGGGATTCACATTGTTAAAAACTCTTTTGAAAATCTTGAGACTTATGTGGATGCAGACTGGGCCAAGTGTGTTGTTACTAGAAGATCAGTTACAGGATTTTGTTTATTTCATAATGGTTCACTAGTTTCATGGAAAAGTAAAAAAAACAAAACACCCTTTCTAAGTCTAGTGCAGAGGCTGAGTATAGAGCAATGGCCTCTGCTACTTCAGAAATTGTTTGGGTCTTGAAAGTTTTAAAAGATCTAAACTGGGAACATTTTTTTCCTGTAAAACTGTTTTGTGATAGTCAGGCTGCAATTAAAATTGCAGTTAATCCTGTTTTTCATGAGAGAACAAAACACTTGGAAATTGATCTACATTTTGTGAGAGAAAAAATTTTGGCTGGAGTTATTAAAACTAAAAAAGTTCAGTCTATTAATCAGATAGCTGATATATTTACCAAATGGCTTGATAAGCTACAACATCATAAACTGGTTTCTAATCTTGGTATGTATGATGTGTTTCAGGTTTGAGTTAAGGGGGGATGTTAAAATATAACTCAAATACTGAAACTTATATTCTAGGGACTAATGTTGCACTTTTACATTTTCAGTTTATAGCTTATTTGAAGTTTGGCTTTATGTGGAAGTTTGGTGAAAGATAAAGGGCTTATGGTGCTATATCTGGAAAGGTGAAAGTCAGCTGTGGTCAAGGCTATTTAAAGTCTTATTCTGCTAGGGTTTCTCATAACTCATCATCTCTCAAAGTGAAGATTGCAGTCGATCTTCTCTCAACCAAAACTACTTTCTCATTATTTCTAATATTGATTTAGAGTGATTGTGAGGCTTCTTATATCGTAAAGACTATTGATAATTAGTCAATAGCCTTCCACCTGAGTAGCAGTGGGAAGGATTGTGTTGTGTTCAGTTGTTTGTGATTCATGTGATGTTTCTGGGTTATTCTGATTAAGGTCAGTTGCTTATTGATCTGGATAGTTTTGGTTGAATAAAAGAAGTTGTTCTTGAATTTAGATTCAAGACCTGTTGTTGATTTAAATTGTGTATTCCTACATTTCGTCGTGGACTTTTTGTACCATCATGGACGTGGCAAGTACGGTTGTTTAGTTTGGCAAATATCATCCATATGCGTGCAAACGTCATATAAGTTACATGCTTACCCGATTTAAAATGACAATCTAACCCTCATTAATACTTATCGAACACCCTAGTCACAACTCTTTTTCTTCTTCACTCCAACATACACCACCACCACCACCATATACTAACGTTACAGCCAAATCACATACATAATTTCTAAATTCTTAAATTTCATTTATAGGTTTTAAATGTATACATATCAGACAAAATACTTGTTAGGAAGATTAGCTTTTACTTTCGTGGACTTAATAGTAACATTTTCATAAATTAAGTCACATGAACTAAAAGTAAGTGATTTATAAATGCATTCATAAATAAACAATTCTTTTTTGGAAGTCACATTCAAATGACAACACTAATTAACTAGTTAAACAATACCGTCTGCCGCTGCAACCATCACCAACAGCGTCAGAATACATATAAATTACTAGATTTAAACAAGTTATCCAACAAAAAACTCAGGTCCAACACATGCATGTAAAATATTAGATCCAACCGCGGTGGATTTTGTTGTTGGTGGTGGTGAAGTAGAGATTAGTGGTTTCTGTTGGGTCATTTTTCTAATTGTTTTTGTTGAAGAAAGCAGGTTTATGTAAGCTTATGTTTAGTAAAGGTCTCATTGTAGTGGTTTTTGTGAGGAAGAACGCCGACAAAGGAATTGAAAGGGTGTTTGACTTGTTTGGGAGAAGATATCTAACACTTCACATTTGTGTCTCGGTTTAAATGACTATTATACCCTTGTAAGGGATGCATCATGCTAGACATTTGTCTTTCCAGGGATGATATTTGCCAATAGTATCGCCAAAAGATGAAATAGTATCAAGATTTAAATACCACGGATGAATTTTGCCGTTTACTCATATTTACATATCACGTGGTCGGTCTGTAAGAACAAATATTTGCAGTTTACTCATATTTACATATCGCGTAGTTTGTAAGAACTAATATGTTTTAAAACCTCTCCGGACCGTGGACGAGCTAAAAATAATCATGTATTTTTTAGTTATTTACGGTTTTTGTATTTAACAAATTTCATTTAAAAAATATTTAACAACATCTGGCCCCTGGCGGTTTATTTATAAAAAATATATCAATCAAAAGTCTATAAATTGCGAACAAAATGAGTCAAACAAACTTGATGTGTGTGATCGAAGCTTTAAATTTATAATATACCGAATTCTTTACACAGTCACTTAAAACTTACGAGCAGGGTACTCGTTCAGCGTAATATGGTGAGTCGGCAAGATCGGGTCGTTCGTAAAGAGCGAAGAGATCCTAAATATCTAGCAGGTTTTAGGTTGTTATGTACGTTTAAAATCCGTCGATTATAATTCTAACTAACTAAATAAAATTAAATAAAAATAAAAATAATATTAAGAGTGTCCAAACTTGTTCAAATATAAAAGGAGAGTTATTTTACATACCAAACTTTTCTTACATACCAAGGGACTCATCTTCATCATCCATCTAAAAAAAAAGTTCAATGGCTGAGATTAAAAACAGTTTATTATTTCACCTATTTTTTATAATTTAAATATCTCTTAAACCGTTAATCGTTAAGTGAAAATATTTACATCGTCGCGAAGAGCATTTAATTATTTTTCTATAGACGGACACTTTGATATACTTTCGAAAAAAAAAAAAAAAAAAAATCGTTTTTTTCACGTTTTTCGTCTTTTTTACGTTACTTGAAATTTGCATGAAAAAAAATCATATATGATTAAACACTAATTTGAATATCGCATGTGCTATTAGTGTTAAATCATGTATGATATGTGATATCACATGTGATATCATATGTATATCATATGTGATATTACACTAATATCACATGTGATATTACATATCATATATGATATAACACTAAAATCATATATGATATAACACTAATATCACATGTGATATTCAAATTAGTGTTTAATCATATATGATTTTTAATGTAAATTTCAGTAACATAAAAAAACAAAAACTTTAAAAAAACGTGAAAAATACGAAAAAAAATTTGTCGAAAGTATATCAAAGTGCCCATCTATAGAAAAATAATTAAATGCTCGTCGGAATGATATTTTTTTTTTCGCTTAACGATTAACGGTTTGAAAGTTATTAATATTTGAAAAAAGAGGATGAAGGGTTTTTTAAATTGTTGGGATTAATCTCATCTATTAAATCAAATAAAAATGGATGGTGGAGATTGATCCTTTGGTATGTAAATAATATTTTGTCCTCAAATGATCTTAAATCTTATAATATATAATAATTTGTAGATTTAAATAATATTACAAAGATTATTAAGAAATGACATTATAGTAGGATCTTAGGATCCCGATCTGATCTTACGATCACGATCTTGCAAAGATGAAAATGATCCTAAGTAGGATCTCGATCTTAAAAACCTTGGTCATATGCTTTAGACACCACCTACTTTTCTCTTTTACTTTTCCAATAAACACCATCACTATTTCTAATATTACTTTACTTCTCCTAAGATAAAGGTATGTATTTCATCTTTTACAAACATAACACTCTCTCTCTCTCTTCCCCGCCCAAACCCAATCAGTTGATTTTTCTGGCCATATATTAATAATGCGCGTACGAAGCGCGTTCGGGGTCAAAGGAACTCCTTTTCGTCGAGCAAGTTTTTCAACACCCTAGGTAGTGAACCTAATCGTTGTAGTGTAGTATTGGGTTAGCCTCGGGTATTGATATCGTTCTCTAGGGGAATAGGAATGCTAGCAAGAAGTGTAATACGCTAAGGTGGGGTTGAGGGTGATTCTTTTTTATCTTTTATTGGGTTTTTTTAGAAAGCTAAGGGTAAAATCTCGGGGCAATTGGTTTGGGGGTGGTACTTCTACCGATTACTTCTACTATCTATTATCTAATACTACGGGTAGCTATGTCTATTTTATTGTGTGCTCGTATGATGATTAAAAATGTGTTTACCTAGATACTATTACTCCCTAGTTATCTTTTATTGTTGGTTGAATTGCCACGTCCTTATTCTTAACGCGTTGTGTTTTCTAAGGTCGTAGGGTGTGCCTTTGTCTTAACTCTTTGAGAATACCTTTAGGTTATTGCCTAAAAAATCCGCTAGATTAATCATAAACTAACTCTAAGGTTATCTTTGGATATTTAGACTACGAAATCCGCTAAATGATTCATAAACTAATGTTCACAAAGATTACTCAAGCATTTAAACACAACGATAGCCTAGTTGCACTCCGAAGCCAATTACAATTAAGAAAAGAGACAACCAATCAATAATTAATAACTAGGTTTCATAAATCTAAGTAAACACGCAAGAAATTTAGCTAGACATGTTAAACAAGCAAGCATACACACATTCAATGGAAGACATAATGATACTAATGGATTAAAACACTTATCTTGATGTGTAAAATAGGGTTTGGGACCCTAAGATACTGTCCAAGTTGGACTACAAACGTTTAGGGTTTTTACTCCAAAAGTCTACCTCTCAAAATACAGAAAAATTGAATTCTATATATAGATTTACACTTGCGACGGCGTAGCCTTATAGGTGGGACGCCGTCAGATCGTCGTCATTAGGGTTTTTGTCTTGGCCAAGTTTTCGATAGGACGGCGTCACGTTGTAGTTGTGACGCCGTCGGGCTTCATATGGGACGCCGTCTTAGTTCTGGATCTGGGCCGTCTGAGATTAAAATTCTTGGCGAAGCCCTTCCTCTTCAAAGCCTGACGCCGTCAGGTGTTGCGAGCAAAAAGTCCACTGAGCCGTCAGGTGCATTATTTATCAAATCAGTAGAGAGGGACGGCGTCGCCCTTTAATTGAGACGCCGTCAGGTTCAGTTTGAGCAGCTTGAGTGGCTTTGATCTTGACTTTGCCATTTTCTTCATGTATTCACTCCTTTTCGTCCAAATAAGCATCATTCCACCATTTTGCTTCCAAAAGACCTAAATAGTGAAAAGGAACAAAATTAAGCAGTAACGGATATAAAAGTGGTTGATTAATTGCTTAAATGACCCTTTAAAAGTGTACGTTTTAAATCCTTATCAAATATCCCTACACTTGGTATTTGCTTGTCCTCAAGCAAATGTGCTTTTGGCCAATCAATTTATAAGTTAGGGGGCATGAAGCATAGGTTTAGAATAATTCATAACAAGTAAAAGCACCGCAATAGTCATAACAAGCACGAAAATTATATACAAGCACCTCACAAGGAGTGTTTGGATTCTTTCATCTCTCGGGTTTATATGAAATATAGTAAATGGAAATGGAAGATAAACACTCATTACCTGGCATAGTACATAGATTACCACAGGCTTGAGACTAGATCAAACCTCCATCGCTTTTGCGTAAGCACCTAGGAACAACTATCTAAGAGGTCTTTTCAAGGGTTGTAACGTTAGGCTTACGGTAGGGAAACAAAAGGTTTTGTTGGATAGGCGATTTAGTGGTGGCAAGTCAAAAATCTTATGATACAAGCATGAAAAGCGTGGCATTGCTAAGCCAAGACGCGACTCACTAAACTCTAGATAACTTGAAGCAAACATACATAAATTTAAAAACATAAACATAAAGATAGATGTAGGATGGTAGCCCGTATATTTTCTTTCTTTTCTTTTTCTTTCAACACTCAATTTTTTCGATTTTTTTTTTTTTTTGCATATATTTTTACTCTACCATCCTCTACGATAACATCAAAATATAAGGGATTTATAGGAGCATCCCTACACTTGAGTTTTTATTACTTTAACACTAATTTGACCCGATTTGAAAAGATCAAAACACTTGGAGTATTTAATTACGTAGACAAAGGAATTTTGAATTTAACGTTCCTTCCCGTCACTCCATAATATATTACTTTTACCCATGAGTCCCAATCATCCCAAAACTGTGTACAAAATATATGACTCGACTTAGCAACCATGCAAGGAACTAGATAATTGAACTAAGTGTTTAGTAATGATAACAATATTGCACTAAAGGTGAGTGCATACAAGGTAGGCTAAGGCGATTTGAGTGTACATTTAGGGGTGGATTCAATGCTCTTCATTGATATTCTGGAAAACCGAAACATCACGAGAACCGCGAAAAGGATAGGCTCTGAGGGGTTAACTAGGGGTATCGTGTACTAAAGATGAGTACATCGCAAGGGTGTGGCGTAATTACTCGACCTATGTGGAAGAAGTAATTATAATACGGGTTACAAACAAGGGTTATCCTAATGCCTCTTATCATTTAGTTATTCCTAACTACACAAGTGTAGTCTTACTAGCGATCTCAGAATGCGTCACAAAACAAGTTCTAGAATCTATTATACTACCGGTACACTCTCGAAGCATTAAAGGTGAATGCTTTTATTCCTAAAGATCTAGGGGCGAACCTCACATTTTTGGGGTGGAATTTTGAGTGGTAAACGGTTTTTTGTGCTAGTCATATAACTCCTATCCATGAGACGTTTTATTAAGACTAAAGTTTTTGCTCGTGCATGTCATAAAAAAAAATAAATTTGGTGATAAAATTGTCCTAACAAATATTTCTCATAGTTTATTACACAAATGACCAAGGACAAGACAAATATTCAAGGATAAGCATAGTTTCTAAGTTTCTGTTTTATTCTCCCTCCCTACATTTAAACTGAACATTGTCCCCAATGTTCCCCGAAAGTATCAAAGTTATGATAAAGGAAGGTAAGTAAAAGAGAAAGAAACTAGTAATCCCTGATTAGATCGGTAGGATCCGTGTGAAGTAGTGGTTAAATTCTTTTCCAAGAAGAATGTATACGTGATAAGCTCCATCCAATGTTGAGTTTCTTCTTCTTGCCAAATATAACCTGCACACTTTAAGAAAATAGATGAAACATTCGCGTAAAATCGGCAGTAAAACACTAAAACTATATATGACACAACTACACTAAGATATAATGCTTGTAGAATGGATGTTTGCAGATTTTTTGGAAAATTAAGACCTGAGAATTTCCAAAAATTTATACATAGCACAGGAAACGAAAAAAAATTGATAAGCTTTTTCTGCTTGACCTGATGTCGTCAGGTTCTAATCCTGACGCCGTCAGGTTGTCATGACAAAAACTGGTCTGCTGCGTTTTCCTGGAAAAATTCTGGAAAAATTATATCTTTAAAACCTGAAAAAAATTCCTGCAAAACACCCATTATGACTCGATACAAGCATTTGACTCTAAAAAATACACATATACATCAATTTCAATAATTGTAATTCTCATGTTCACGTTTTTTTAAAAACGTATGTAATCTTCCCTACACTTATCTTTTTGTAAAATACCTTTATATGTAATTAAGACGAGGTTAAAGACAAAATAAAGCATTTTCACAAATTCAAACATGAGAATAAACCACAATGAAAAAGATGTATGACAAACAAATAAGCAAACAATTAAACATGAGTTGCCTTCCACGAAGCACTTTTCTTTATTTATGAGTCTTGTAGCTAGACTCGAAGTCGTGCTCCTACGTACCTATGTAAGTAAGTTTATCCTCAAGAATGTCATAAGGATCAAACTTATCATTTAACTTCCTATTGGTACGCTTAGTCCGGTATGCCTTTTTAAACTTTTCTCCATCGGGATCATAGATTGTCATCCTAATGTGCCATTCTCCATTTCCATCACTAGGTGGTCTATCCCAATTCCAATTATGCTTAGGCTTCTCACTCTCAACTTTCCACTTATTCATGTTAAGATTAATGGGCAAGGTTCCTAGGAACTCGGTCATCTTCCTAAACACTAAGGTATCCTGAAACGGGTTCACTTCAATGTCCCTAGCCAATTGTTGCTCATGGAAAGTTGAATTACTTACAAAGGTCTCTTCTAGATAGAGAGGTCGTAAGGACCTACAAAATCTCCATTAATCCAAGGTCTATATCTAGAGGATTTTCTATCCAACATGATCTCATAGGGTATTTCTTCCTCTTTGTAATAGATATGCTTCTTGACATCGTAAATTGACCTAGCATTCCCTTCTCCTACCACTATCTTAGACATCTTACAATCAATTATGGCACTAGCGGTAGCTAAGAATCCTCTTCCTAATAGCAATGGGCATGTCGGGTCTTTATTCATGTCTAGCACATGGAAATTCGCCAAAAGAGTTAATTGACCTACGTGTACTACCATGTCTGATGCAGGTTTTACTGACCAGGTTTTAATATTTATAATGTCTCGTTATACCTATGGTCTACCCTAATGCACTAACAGGCAGTGTACCCGGTCGCGTGTAGTGTAGTATTCGGTAAAACCGAGGTCGTCCCAAGAGTTATGTGTGTTGGATTAATACTAAGTCTAGGTGTCACAGATTTTAATATGATTTAATTAATTAACTAATAAAGAAAGTAAAGGCAAATGTGTAATCAATAGAGGAGAGTGGTGCTAACCTAGTTATTCATCCTAGCTAGTAATTTCTACGTCTAATTACTTCCAATTACTTCAGGTGGGGTCAAAGTCGAGAGGACAACATTTGGTCAATTCGCCCTAACCTATCAGCATGAGAATGCAAGTCCATTCCTCATCAGTAAAAAGCAAATCACCATTTTTGACATTTTTAAGCTTAGTCTTGAAGTTTGTATGGTGATTATCAACAGAATTTTCGGTAGGGAGGGTTGGAAACGGTTCTTCAATCAACAGATTTTCCAGAAAAAGGATGTCCCCCTCCGGATCAAAGTAAGTATTATCAATTCCTGTTGGAATCGACTCATCACTAAGAAAAGCATCGACTTCCTTCCAAAAGTTGTCATCTTCCTCATCCGGAGTGAGAGAAGGAATGGAAGAGTCGGAAATGGGACAAGAAATGAGTGA
>BPTQ01000001.1:83679603-83694349 GCA_019973895.1 Chrysanthemum seticuspe | reverse complement strand
GTTTTGAGAGAGGCTTGATACACCGTGCAATGCTTTTAGTGAAAACCGAAAATTCCCCACAAACCCTACGAATAAGATTTCAACAACGGTATATTATCTTGAATGCATCGTACGAATCAGTACTTAGATTCAATACTTATACTTATACCCAAAAGAAATTGTAAGATAGAAAGATGACACAAGGAAACACTATGTGTACTGATTAATTCTAGTATATAAGATTATAATTGTGTGTCCATACGTTATTCTTCGTCCCTGAAAGCTTCGAGTTCGAGTTCTTCACACTTCCTGTAGACTGCCAAAGTTAACGTCGTCAAGACCTTCGATACGTAACTCCTATAATAATAAAATCCAAAGGCGAGAGGACAGTTAGGCCTTTTAAAAC
This sequence comes from Chrysanthemum seticuspe, assembly GCA_019973895.1. Lineage (NCBI taxonomy): Eukaryota > Viridiplantae > Streptophyta > Magnoliopsida > Asterales > Asteraceae > Chrysanthemum > Chrysanthemum seticuspe. Next base: position 83,693,964 of record BPTQ01000001.1, on the reverse strand, counting down.
TTAAAGCATATATACATTTTCCGGATTGACAGGAGAGCGGAAACCTAAAATAATAATATCCTCAATGCATAGCTTCCAGAACTGCTGCAATTGAAACCGTCAGATGTCCTTCACACTTCTTGAGCTTGAGCTTCGAAAGTCCCTGCTTCTTATTGCATACCTGTGTGTTAATATTAGAATATATGATCTTAATTAGTCATGTGTATCACAAAGGAACACAGTAGAAAGATAGAATGTTAAAGAAAACCCATATTCATATTCATAACTTAGATTCATGACTAAGCATGCTACGTAAGTTCTATTATATGGCAACAACTTTAGAATAAGCATCCCAAACACCCCTTAAAAGCCAAAAGTGATTTTCGTAACGTGCCACATAGTTCGGAGAGAGTTTTGTAGTTTTTTTAACATATACTACTAAACTTCAACATTTTTTATAAATCGTACGTTAGTCAAAAGTATTATAACCTTAGGCTCGTTTTATTCGCAACTTATAAAAATATTATAAACGGTCGATAGTAACCATTTGGCAAATTGTTATATTTAATATACCCATATATAAAATAATGTATGCACGAACCCATATATTGAATGACCGTTCACTATAAAATGAATGCACCCACCCATATATAATAACTAGAAGGGTACCCGCGAAATGCGGCGGCAAGTACCCGATGACTATTTTGTAGCGAACAAATGTTTTGAGGTGGTGATGTGATGAGATGGTGGTGACAACGGCGGCGATAAGTATAGTTATATGTGTTTGCTTACCCGTTTAGTGAATTCTTTTCACAACACTTCAAATGTATATGTGTTATTTGTAAGTGTTTGTTTGGGTTACCCGTAACTTTCACGCGACATCATTATTCCCGCATATAAAAATACCCTCGCAATCTCTTACGCGTCAAACACTCCCCCAAAAGTATATGATTTTGATGAATCAAGATTATATTGATTGGAATAAATGAAATAAAGGTTAAAGTTGTAAAAATTTGAATTAAAATAAAATAAACCCACTAAAAATATAAAAACTAAAAACTCATAAAAATATATTAAAATGGATGTTGAATTAAAGAGCATAAATTTTTAAAAAATATGGTGAAATTAGATTATAATATAAATAAGTATATAAAAAGATATTTTAATTTGAAAATAAAGATGAATTTTTAGTTGAGAAGTGACACATGTCATTTTATAATTGAAGCTCCTTATCTTAATTTTTTGCGGTTAGGAGTTATGCTTGGAGTTTGTTAGAAGTTAGGCTTGAAGTTTGTTAAGAAGTGACACATGTCATCTCATGATTGGAGCTCCTTATCTTAATTTACATGCATTATAATATATCTTTCCATAATAAGCAAGTAAAAAAGTCTGAATTTTTAAGCCTTTTAATTTTAGAAGGCCTAAATGCATTATAAAGTAGTATAGATAGGCGCACCTTGTTGCTCGTTTGCATTCCACCTCAATGTAATTCCAAAAATTTGCTATTGAACTGTAAATTCACTTTCTAACATCATCGAAGTAAAGATGAGTTCTTCAACAGCCACCGAAAGTTTGATCGACAAAGAAAGTATCATCGCTACCACATAAATAAACCACCCAATGTTTTCCATTACCGTTGCGTTCTTCAAATCCTTTCCTTCTGTTGGGGGCAGAACTCATGTTTTTCAGAATGAGGAATGATCGAGTTGTTATTAATCCACGCATTGCGGCGGGGTTTACTTCAGCAAATATAAATAGATAATGCAAAATGTATATTAAAGTTCAATATTTTTTTACAAAATTGTAAGTTAGTCAAAAGTACTCCGATATTGGGTGCATTTTATTTGCAATTTAAAAATCTTTTCATTGGTACTTTTTTTTATAAGGAAAATGCCAAATATCTTTTAGATATTTGATAAATGACATTTGTTATATATAAAAATGGTTAATAGGTAACAATATTGAGTAATTTTCGTAGCATGTCACATAGTCCATAAGGCGTTTTGTAAATTTTTTATTAACATATACTACTAAATTTTAATATATTTAATAAAATCATACATTAATAAAAAGTATTTTAATATTTGCCTCATTTTATTTGAAATTTAAAGATCTTTTACATCGGTGTTTTCTTATAATAAAATTAATGGATATTTCTTATATATTTGATAAATAAAGTTTTTATATACAAAAATCGTAATTAGCTAAAAAGTATCAAATGATTTTTGTAACTTGGTACATAGTCTGAGGGGGGTTTTTATAAACCGTTTTTCTTTATTTTTTCATCCCTTTCCGAATGCGAGATGATATATAAGAGCATCAGGTGTGGGAATATCGTGGCTCGCCGTGAGCCTAGCTGGCATCTCGTCGTCGGCCGCCGCCACATAGGGGTGGCTCGCCGCTGCTCGCCGTCGAAGACAAAATCGTGGGGACGACGAGGTAATGTTCTAACACAAAGTTTCTTATTTTATATATATTGTGTGTGTGTGTGAGTGTGTGCAGAAAATAGATGAAGAAGAAGATGATTTTGTTGTTTTTTTTTTTTTTTTTTTTTTTTTTGTTTTCCCTATCTATAGGTTAGAAATGGGCTTGATTGGGCTGGAAATGTGCAGTGGGTATATGTTTTAATTTTTTTTTTCTTTTTTTAATAAAAATTGTTATTTTTTTTTTTTATAAAAAATGTTGTATTTAGTTTATTTTGAATGATATGTATTTAGTTTATTTAGAAAATTGAATAAAAAAAATAAAGTGGTAGTGGTGGGCCCAAATGAAGAGGTTGAGGTTTGTTATGAGTGAGGAGGGGGTTTGTTGTGGTTAGTTGTGGGAAAATAGGATACTGATGTGGCGCGAAGACGAAGTTTCACTTCCTTAAGACACCTTCCAATCTAACATTCTCCCCCTCACTCACAAAATACAAGGGTATAAAAGCTCACATTTGGAGACGACCTTTGTGAATAACAACCCAACCCACCCCCAACCCCACCAACGTCCAACTGTATATTCAGTTTTAGTATATCATCGAAATAAGGATGAGTCCTTCAACAGCGTCTGAAGTTTCAATCGACGTTGTGCCCACCGCCGAAACCAACCACCCAATATTCTTCAAACAAGTTGTCATCCTTCTCTTGGGGGCAGCAGCCACCTTAGGTGATATGGTTATGCCCCCAGCGTTAACCGTCGTTGGGTTCTTCAAACAAGGATTCATCCTTCTCTTGGGGGCAGCAGAGCAGTTAGATGATGATGTAAATCATGCCATCCATCACAATCCGATTGTCTTTATTTTAGGCAGTTTAATTGGTTTTGCAGGGGTCAAGGCTCAGGGAGATCCACATTTTCCTTTCAAGACGCACAACATCTTAATAAAGATTTCCATTACGAGTTTACTCTTTTTTGGAATTGCTTCGGCGACTCAGGTTTTCACTCCACCTACTTACAAGGGTATTGTTCGTCTTGCAAAGATAGTTTGTTTGATTACTTCCATTGTATCTCTAGCATTTCCTTTTTATTTCTAATTTATATCTCTAGCCTTTTTTATTATATACCTAAGAAGTTAGAATGATTTGTCTATAGTACGGGGCTACTGTATAAAAAGAGGTGTTGATGAAGTTCAGGGTTTAGTTTGTTAGTTTCTATATATAGGTCTGAAGGTGTGTATGTAACTTATACATGAAACATTGTTTTTGTTGTTTGAATTCTGTTTGTACTACTTTTGAATTCTAAATCTATTGTTTTATGGAAGAGATCAGTTGAGATTGCCTTGTCTACAAACTAAAACTTAGGGTTCATGAAAGGTATAGTTCCTATATATGCGGATAATTGATATGCACCTCTAGGGGTCACTTAAGAATCGTTAAAGGATTAACAACTAGCTTGGACAATCAAGAGATAAGATAAGATTAGTCGAACGTTTAGTTGGTTATTGCGTGTGTGTGGAAAGACAAACGTGCACCTCACGCGCCAACACCAATTCACATAAATCTTGCTTTAGCCAAAGAGTGGGATACATGTAATAATATTGTTATTACTTGGTTGATGAGCGCTGTTTATGAGTCTATTGTTGAAGTCTATAATGTTTGCTGGTACTGCTCATGCTATCTGGACTCGGTTAGAAACAATATTTGCTCTTTATTAATGGATTACATATACGTATAAGCTAAATTGTAAGGGATCACATCAGTATTTCAATGCGGCATAAATTGATAGTTAATAAACCTGCTCATGATCAATTTAGATTATTCACCTTTTGTTATTTAGATGATGAGATGTTGTGCTTTTTTATTACTAGAACAAAGCTTCTTTCGGCAAAATACAACTTTAGGTAGCCTGCCTTGTTCCACTTCATTGCTCCGTGACTTATTTTTTTGAATTAAAATATGGGTTATAGTGTTGTACTAAACTCCAAAGGTTAGACAGTAGTTAGAAATAGTACAAGATACTCCGGATTCATCAAATCAGGACACCAATGAAAGAAAAACACCCCAGAAAGCTCTGATTGGCACTAAGACATTCTTTTCTACTATCTCGCCTCCAACTCCGACTGCTGTTAAGTCCCTGATAGTCTGATTTTCCAATCAATCTTCATCAATTTCAAGCATATACATCATAATCCTTTCCAAAGCCCAACTGTATTGTAATTGTTAGCCCAAGTGTACTGAAATTATCACATACGCTAAATTTTATTTTATCTCTTGTTTGGATTCTGAGATACCAATAACTCGTTTCTCGGAACCATAATTCTTTTGTTTCACAATTTTTACGGTATGAATATGCATGTTGCTTTGCAGTTCTAGCTTTCATTTGTGTTTCTTTGTGACATATGTGAATACATATATTTGGCATATCCGCATATACGTAATTTGTGTTCTTATTTTTTTTTTCTTTTATTGTGCAGCCCGAGATGTCAAGACAGGTGTCATCAGTTTGCCAATGTAGCAGAATGGACCATGTCTGTAGCTGATTCTACTCCAGTCTGTGTTCATGCCACATTTTAGTATCTGTGAATTCGCTGCAAACTTTGTATGCAAGTTTTCTAGAAAGTTTCTACATTCTGCTCACCTTCATTATATATTCTATGCTCATAATTCTGCAGATGAGATCAAACTGTGGAAGAGTGTGCATATGTATAATGATTGGCTGTCAGGAAGAAATAAAACCGATAGCAAGCAGTGACTTTGACTATCAAATTATGTATCAGCTTTTGAAAGATATGTCACAGGTATATGTTAGTTTTGTTCTGTTTTGGCTTTAATGTTTCCTTCCTAATATATATAGCATTCAGTATATCTTCTATGCTCGTTATTCTGCAGATGGGATGGCACTAGGAAACCTTTGGTCAATACTATCTGGTCAAGGTCATTTTCCCATTTACTATCTTGTGTCGTTGGGGAAAGTTTGTTTTGTAGCTGGCGGTATCTTGGACATTAGCTGGCGGTATCTTGGACATTGTTCCTTGTATATTTCTTTTATAATCTCATAAAGAGAAAAATTGATGTTACTACTTTTTAATATAAGAAGCCTGTCGAGGACATTTGTGAGATTTTTGGTGTGATACTAATTAATATTTTATGAAGTTATAACGATCCAAATGATGAGAGGATTTGGTGCCGTCTCGGCGTGGGAGTTCGCCGCAACCGCGTCACCCTCGCCGAGCTTCGCCGCCACACCGGCTGACCTCGCCGTGGTTGATCTATTCTTCTTCACAACGAGCTCATTTTCTGGCACAAGCCAAACGGATATATTTTACTTTCGAAAAAAATATATCCGTTGCAAACCAAACGGATACTTTTACTCTAGGGGTCACTTAAGAATCGTTAAAGGATTAACAACTAGCTTGGACAATCAAGAGATAAGATAAGATTAGTCGAACGTTTAGTTGGTTATTGAGTGAGTGTGGAAAGACACATGTGCACCTCACACCCCAACACCAACCCACATTACACTTCCTAACAATAATCTTGCTTTAGCCGAAGAGTGGGATTCATGTAATAATTTTGTTATTACTTGGTTGATGAGCTCTGTTGCTGAGTCTATTGTTTGTTGGTACTGCCCTTGCTATCTGGACTCGATTAGAAACAAGATTTGCTCTTAGTAATGGATCACATATACATATTAGCTGATTAGTAAGGGATCGCATCAGTATTCTATTCAGCATAAGTTGATAGTTAATAAACCTGCTCTGATTAATTTAGATTATTCCCTTTTTGTTATTTAGATGATGAGATGCTGTGCTTTTTTATTAGAAGAATGAAGCTTCTTTCGGCAAATTACAACTTTAGGTAGCCTGCCTTGTTCCACTTCATTGCTCAGTGACTTTTTTTCTTGAATTGAAATATGGGTTATAGTGTTATACTAAACTCCAAAGGTTGGCCAGTAGCTAGAAATAGTACAAGATACTCCAGATTCATGAAATCAGGACACCAAGGAAAGAAAAGCAGAGCAGAAAGCTCTGACAGGCACTAAGACATTCTTTTCTACCATCTCGTCTCCAACACCGACTGCTGTTAAGTCTCTGGTAGTCTGATTTTCCAATAAATCGTTATCAATTTCAAGCATTTACATCATAACCCTTTCCGAACCCCAACTGTATTGTAGTTATTAGCCCAACCGTACTGAAATGATCACAGATGCTAAATTTTATTTTATCTCTTGTATGGATCACTTGTTTGGATTCTGAGATACTGATAACTCATCTCTCGGAAGTCGGAACCATAATTCTTTAGTTTCATAGTTTTTACGGCATGAATATGCACGTTGCTTTGCAGTTCCAGCTTTCATTTGTGTTTCTTTGCGACATATGTGAATATATATATTTTTGGCATATACGTAATTTGTATTCTTATTTTTTTCTTTTATTGTGCAGCCCAAGATGTCATCAGTTTGCCAATGTAGCAGAGTGGACCATTTCTGTAGCTGATTCTACTCCAGTCTGTGTTCATGCCAGTATTAATGCCCATTTTAGTATCTGTGAATTCTTTGCAAACTTTGTATGCAAGTTTTCTAAAAAGTATCTACATTCAGCTCAGTTACAAGTACGAGGTTTTGACAGGGTTAGATTACACCCGAAAATCATTAAGTTCCGAAACTTGTTTCACGAATCGATAAAAGTAATAGATCAAATCATAATTGGCACATACAGCTTCAATATCTAACTTTAGCCATGTAGCATCTCTTTCTACTTATATTCCATTCTAGACATAGCCAGAGAACATTAAAACTTCCATCATCAGTTTCTTTATGTATGAGCATTCTGGTTCCACCTCTGACTTATGATATAATTGGTCGCTTCTTGAAGATGGTTCACAGGTATATGTTAGTTTTGTTCTGTTTTGGATTTAATGTTTTCTTCCTGATAATAGTATAGTCTTCAGTATATCTTCTATGCTCGTTATTCTGCAGATGGGATTGCACTAGGAAACCTCAGGTCATTGCTATGTGGTCAAGGTCATTTTTCCGTTTACTCTCTTGTGTCATTGGGGAAAGTTTGTTTTGTAGCTGGTGGTATCTTTTGACATTATTGTTCTTTATATATATGTTTTTTATAATCTCATAGTATCTCAAGAGAGAAAATGTGATTTTTGTGTGATACTAATTCAATAATGTTTCCAATGATGATATCTACATGATTCGTCCCAAGTTGTAACGAAACGAATATGGTTCACAAGCACAACGAAAGTCAATGGAGGAATCTTGCAACATAGAACCATGATCCCATAACCCGAAATTCAAACAGTAAGACTATATACCAAATCAAACTTAACCTCATATGCTAACTCTGTAACATGGAAGTCTAAATATTGTATACTCATACAAATTTCCTCGGAACAAAAGTAATTACCAATGTGGATCGGATGTTACAAAGCCATTCGGTCAATATTTGCCTCGTAACAAAGTGCCTGAATCACTATCCGTATAAGCTGTTTTTTACTGGGGAGATACATAAATACATAAAAGAAGTTGAATTGCAACTTTCATGAAACTTTCATTGAAAAATCACCATCATTTGCCATGGGTTTTCTTTGTTACGTTTTGCGGTTTTGCCTATCTAGGTTTCACATACATACGCCCTTTGATCCCAACTGCAGGATCATGTACGGAGGTGATATAAGTATTGCCAGTAATGTAACCACCACCAAATGGTCGAGTGGTAAGGTCCTTGACTTTCAAACAAGAGGTCAAGGTTCAAACCTCACTAGGTGTGTACATTTGGGGGTGGCCACCAGGGTTAACCTTGGGGGAGGTTGTTTCCCTTGGGGGTCTTGGGTTCGAGGCTTGCCAACGAGGTTTTCCTCCTAGGCGAAGCGGAAAAAGGAGTGGGTTTATTCCCCAAAGGCGAAGGTTCGAGGAAGGCATACTGTCCGCTTAGATGTCTCTGCACGACTCGACCACTAACTGCTCCTAACTAGCCGTTCTAAATAAATAAATAAAAAGGTACTTCCAATAATGTTGTTAGAAATGTTGAGGATGAATAGGTGGCTTTTATACTTTAAGGAAGGAAGAAGAACAAAAAAAAAGAAAACAACTTAGCTGTACAAACCAAACAACAATGTTCAGTTCAGGACTTTTAGTCCAAGTTACATAACAGCATCAATTAAAATTCTAGATCACAAGCATCCAATTAAGGGTGCATTTCGTTTTCCTTATGGGAAGGAAATGGTAGGCCCCCATATTTAATAGTATTACTTTATTTAGTTGGACCCACATAGTTTTATTACTTCGTCTGTAACATAAGCACAAAATATATGAAGCCTTCCCCAATAAGGGGCTCTACCAGACGTGGGACCCACATATTATATAAGACTCTTAATGTGAAAATAAAAATAAACAAGGCCTAAGTGATCGTAATTAAGTATAAATGGTTCAAGTTTCATGAAAGAATTCGATGTTAATTATACATCGTGAGAACCCTATAAGTTACAATATCCAAATATATATCAACAGTTCAACACTAATAACGCCAATATATGTCTCCTGAAGGTCAGATATCAGTACAAAAATACATTAATACTGATTAAGTAATGCTCAAATTCATAACTCAGATGCTCCTGTTTAAGTCTACCTGAATTCGCCATTCTTTAACTTGTCCAGCAACCCAATATATTACCTCTAACCAAAAAGAAAACGAGGTTAAACCAAATGCTTAATTTACATATGTAAAACAGATTATGATAACTAATCACAAGGTTTACTAAACCACATGGTTTATCAAGGAAGAATTTCATATATCCCTCATTTTTCATCATTAATTTCGTATATACCCATAATACAACTATTGAATTCATTATGTACAATGCTTTTAAAGCATGATTTGGGTATATATGAAATTTTTATGTTTTTTGAATAAAAATCCAAAAACACTTTTCTTTTCTTTTCTTTTTTTTTAAAGTTTTTTTCTTTCTTTATTATTTATACTAGACGAGTACTCGTGCATAGCAACGAGATTTTATAGCGACAAATCGTTTTGTGTTAATAAAAATGTTTATGGGTTATAAACAAAAAATAATAAAAATGTTTGTGAGTTGTTGCAGTTATCTTTCAGCCTTAGAGATAAGCCTTCTAGATACCTGCTAAGATGAACGACGCGTTAGTCTCGCCCCGGGTGTTATCCCAGGACCCGACTCCGGCGTAAGAATGAGTATGTGTTTTACCGAAAGGTATAGTATAAAATGTGTGTGTGAGAAATGATACCTTATTCCCAATTACTGTATGCGCATTTATACTACCTGATGTCACTATCTGGTCCCTGAGACTGTTGTACTTCATGGGGCCGTTGGTGTTGTCAGGGTTGACACTGTCCCTGACACTTCTTTGGCGTACCCTCTGACATTCAGGAGAATGAGACGAATTGTATCCAGGCTAGATGCCAAAGGTACTGTCAGGTCAACGAGTCCTTCGGATGGTATCCTGTCGGTACGCCTTTCGGTAGAGCATTGAGTCCTTTCGGTAGAGCCTTGGGTCCTTTCGGTAGAGCCTTGAGTCCTTCGGTCATTGGACCGATGGACCATATACGTCGTCATGTCCCCCCAGTATCATGTTATTTGTTTTTGACAAGTGACGTGATACTTAGTCTGGTCGTCCGTTGGATCCATTCGGATTCATTGGACTTGCTCTGGCTTCGCGGGCCTTTCCCCAAACAATGGGCCCAAGCCCATTGAGTAGAAGTGGGTTAAAATAGTTTTACCGCAAACTGTGGGATCTTGCCACGTGGCAGACGCGTCGTGGTTGACGGTTCAGATTCGCCCCCGTCGTCGTCTGACACGATGGGACGTTTCGTGTCCCCACCCTTTTGGCTTATATACGATGTTTTTACCCCCATTTGTAATTTCTACTTTTTACTCTCGATTCCTTCGTCCTCCGCTTGGCAAATCCTTCAGCTAGTTCAGGTGAGTTTTATCCCACTATTCCTTCGTCGTTTACGTTGCACCTTCTTGTCAATATCCAATGGCTTTTAGCTCCGTGGCACCCACCGGCGATACTGCCCCCAAATCTGATATGCATGTATACTCTTCTTTGCTCTCCGAAGGGGAGCTTGAGCATATCGTCAGCGAGTATGGTATACCGGCTGATTTACACCCTCGTTTACCTCCGGCGGAATTTACGATGAATAATCTCCCCACCAATGCCATCGGACTTTATGAGCAATATTTCACGTTTTCAGGCGTCCGGGTTCCCTTTTCCACATTTCTTTTGAGGGTGATCCGATACTTCAAGGTTCACATTTCTCAACTTGTGCCCATCGGGTTGAATAGATTGGTTATGTTCGAGATCTATTGCCGGACTTTGGAAATTGAGCCCAGCGTGAATTTGTTCCGGGTTTTCTATACATTGAATAAGCAGGGACATTGGTTTTCCTTTCAGAGAAGGACTGGTGGAGAGTCTCGTCCGCGCCTCTTTAAGGAGACATGTTCGAGTCTGAAGAACTGGAAGGATTGTTTTTTCTTGATTGACCGGAGGGCTGTCCCTGATGCCATGCCTTGGAGGCATCCGGATTCGAACGTTTCGGATAACGTCCCAACCGGTGGCTTTGAGGAAGCCGATGTCCGGAGGTTGTGTGAAGGGGTGGTGGAGCTCCGACCGGTTCATTCTGGACTTTTGTTTGAGGTTGGGTTGACCAAAATTGGTTGTAGCTATTTTACATTGTGCTTAAATTGTTGTAATTTTTGGTGAATGGGTACTTTTAATAGCATTAATGTTGTTTGATATAATTTTGGTCTTAAAATGACACAGCGCTTTATTTTGTTGTACAATATACTTACTTTGTTGTAATTCTGAAAATTGGGTGCATTAAAGTGTTGTAAAACATGCTTAATTTTTTGTACGTCTTAAAATTAAAAGTGATGTGCCTTCGTGCATTATAAGTAATATAGATGTAGATAATGTTTTATTTTTCAATATAATAAAAGTCAAATACTTTGTATCTTTTTATGCTTTGTTACTAAATATTGTATAATGAATAGGTAAACATTTTTACTCGACTAGCTCGAAGGTATTTTAGAAGTCGACACATATTAATCTTAAAGTCGTCTAATATAAACTCATATGGACCGTGCTTAGCAAAGCCTAAAAAAACTACCTAGTTTGTATATTCAGTATTCACAATGGATCTCCAATATCCTATCAAATGCAATTTCAGTTTTATAAAAAAGAATAAACGAAGACAAGCTAATATCAAACGAAGACAATTTCACGAAGACAAGCAAATATCAAACGAAGACAAGCTAATAGGACCCAGTCCTGCAAAAAGGAACAAAAAGAACTCATATGATGAGTCACGAATGACAATTTCATTGTCCTTACGTCCCAATTTTTAGAAACTATATCAAACATTCTCCTCATATTTCTATTTCGATACAACAAAGTTCCAAATCAGTAACCCGTTAACGAGTCTATTTAGCTGGAGTGGTATTTTAGACTTCAAAACACTCACACACCAAGTGTATTAGCATGTTTGACACATAAGATTATGAAAAAATTATTGTTAATTATAAAAAAAATAAGCTATTTAAAATATAAACTTTGTTTGCCTGGCATAATAAGATTTCAAAAAATAATCTTCCACATCTCTTAAAATCGAATGCTACTTCATGTAGCTAATAATAACAATCTTAATTTTTAATCCCCGGTTCCAGCAATAGTTAACTTCGTCAAACATACTCTATATACACAGATTCTCTACATCTAACGCACTAATTTGTACATCCCTTTTCTTTCTCTATTTTGCAACCAACGCCACCAATTAAAACCAAATCAAGCACGGCACACAAAATATCTGCCGAAAACACCCGATAAGCTATTCTGTTAGTTCTTCTTAGAACTGACATGTTTCAATACTTTTACGTTAGAACTTTAGCAATGTTTCTTTTATCTTTGACGAAAAATATTTTTATCCGATGAGTGTCGTTCAAAAAAAAAATACTTAATGAATAATAATTTGAAATTGATAAATAGCAAAAATGATAAAATAGCCCAACCCAGCTTATGATCCCAAGCCTAATAACACTAAGGCCCAACCCACCCTATGATTCCAAACCCAGGCGGCCAGGCCTAATAGAATCTGCTTACAACTACATATAATGCTTAAAAATCAAGACTTTTCCAAGAACAGTGGAACATCATAATTGTGGGAACATCACTACAATATTCATAAAACTTAAAGCATATATACATTTTCCGGATTGACAGGAGAGCGGAAACCTAAAATAATAATATCCTCAATGCATAGCTTCCAGAACTGCTGCAATTGAAACCGTCAGATGTCCTTCACACTTCTTGAGCTTGAGCTTCGAAAGTCCCTGCTTCTTATTGCATACCTGTGTGTTAATATTAGAATATATGATCTTAATTAGTCATTTGTATCACAAAGGAACACAGTAGAAAGATAGAATGTTAAAGAAAATCCATATTCATATTCATAACTTAGATTCATGACTAAGCATGCTATGTAAGTTCTATTATATGGCAACAACTTTAGAATAAGCATCCCAAACACCCCTTAAAAGCCAAAAGTGATTTTCGTAACGTGCCACATAGTTCGGATAGAGTTTTGTAGTTTTTTTAACATATACCACTAAACTTCAACATTTTTTATAAATCGTACGTTAGTCAAAAATATTATAATCTTAGGCTCGTTTTATTCACAACTTATAAAAATATTATAAACGTTCAATAGTAACCATTTGGCAAATTGTTATATTTAATATACCCATATATAAAATAATGTATGCACGAACCCACATATTGAATGACCGTTCACTATAAAATGAATGCACCCACCCATATATAATAATAGGCGCACCTTGTTGCTCGTTTGCATTCCACCTCAATGTAATTCCAAAAATTTGCTATTGAACTTTAAATTCACTTTTTAACATCATCGAAGTAAAGATGAGTTCTTCAACAGCCACCGAAAGTTTGATCGACGAAGAAAGTATCATCGCTACCACATAAATAAACCACCCAATATTTTCCATTACCGTTGCGTTCTTCAAATCCTTTCCTTCTGTTGGGGGCAGAACTCATGTTTTTCAGAAGGAGGAATGATCGAGTTGTTATTAATCCACGCATTGCGGCGGGGTTTACTTCAGCAAATATAAATAGATAATGCAAAATGTATATTAAAGTTCAATATTTTTTTACAAAATTGTAAGTTAGTCAAAAGTATTCCGATATTGGGCGCATTTTTTTGCAATTTAAAAATCTTTTAATTGGTATTTTTTTTATAAGGAAAATGCCAAATATCTTTTAGATATTTGATAAATGAAGTTTGTTATATATAAAAATGGTAAATAGCTAACAATATTGAGTAATTTTCGTAGCATGGCACATAGTCCAGAAAGCGTTTTGTAAATTTTTTATTAGCATATAGCCATATACTACTAAACTTTAATATTTTTTAATAAAATCATACATTAATCAAAAGTATTTTAATATTTGCCTCATTTTATTTGAAATTTAAAGATCTTTTGCATCGGTATTTTCTTATAATAAAATCAATGGATATTTCTTATATATTTGATAAATAAAGTTTTTTATATACAAAAATCGTAATTAGCTAAAAAGTATCAAATGATTTTGTAACTTGCTACATAGTCTGTCTGAGGGGATTTTCTAAACTGCTTTCCTTTATTTCACGTCCCTTTCCGAACGTGAGATATTATGAGTTTATTCCCACTGTATGCTTAATTTTTAAAACATGGACAAACCTATGCTTATTTCACTACCCAATTCCAAACCTATGCTTTTGACTAAAAAAAAGGTAATATAAATACTTCTCTCTCTTGACAATTTCTCGTCACCTCAATATCATTAACAATATTTATAATTTACATGGTCATCAAACCTAGTCCGACAAACATGCATCGTCATCGGATATACTTAGACCGCAAA
>BPTQ01000001.1:83639875-83679503 GCA_019973895.1 Chrysanthemum seticuspe | reverse complement strand
TGACATGACCCGGCGAAAAAAAAGTACAGTGACTAAACCCGAAAAATCCGACAAACCATAGTGACCATTTATGTAATTAACTCTAAATTATAATATACTCATTTGGGCCAAGCCATTAATTTTTAGGTTGCTTTTGAATTTTTTGACTGTCTTTTGTCCTTGTATGTGGGTTATGTTGAAACCTCCTTATTTCCTATCACAAGGTCGGTATGAGTTTGTAAGATGGGTATTGTAACATCCCATATTCACCGTGGTTGTGTTTTAAAACCATTAGCCCTTCCACCAATTACTCCCCACTATGGTTTTTAGCTGTTTTGTGGTTTTTTTTAGAAGATTGTACTATTTTAGGCTTCAATATTATGCAATTAGTATATGAGATTACTTTTTATTCCGTACATTTCCCTACGGATAGGCACTCACACATTTGGTTCATGATTAGCAAATCTCTTAATATAGTTAAAGGTATGTATGATGAAATTTTTAAACGACATGTCTTGTTGATATGATGATATAGGGTTTTGGCAATAACACTAGCAACATAACTGATTTATAGACTGCAGCCATATCATCTTTCTTGTTTATGGTCTGGCTAATGCAGCTGTGACTTATGAGTGATAATTTCTGCAAATTCTGGTCATTCTTTTATAGATCATATATCCTTTATTTGATCGTTCATATCATAATATCTTCTCCTTCATTATCCTGCAGATGGGATCGAAGGGTGTTCATATGTGGAAGTAAATTCAATTCGGTTTACACACAAATGGATCAAAAATCGTGCCTCACTAACGAGCTGGAAATCAGTCAGGTTGTGTTTTAAGTACCATTTCGGTTTGTGTGAACTGTGAAGCAAGCAGTTGAAAGAGATGACTTCTTTCACAAAGGCAGTCTTATCTCAGGGTGAGTGAATGCTTTTCATGTGACACGTTTATCACTGCAAAGCATTAAAATGCTTAACTGTGTCACATATGACGGGTTTATACATATCATGAATACACACTTGAAATACATGGAGTTACGTTGTCCATTGATATGAACACAATTTCGAGTAATTATGTTTTATAGCTCTTTTTAGTGTAAAAAGGGTAAAGACTGAAACAAAAAACTACTTTTAGAAGTGCACACTCGAGTTTTTCTTTGTTAATGAAAACGGGTCAATCCAGGTTAAATACTTTATGGTAGCTTTAAAAAAAATAGGTCAAATGGGTTGGACATCGTCTAAGTGTCTACATATGCTTACAACATTTTACACCAACTGACACTAGAAAATGAAGGACACATTATAGTTGTGGCTTTGTGTTAACACAGATCTGTTGTTTGAATCCTTAACTTGTCTGCCCTGCCTGTAACAGGTGATTGGGTGGTCATCTCCTATGTCTCATTATTATTCATGTCAGCACCGAGGAAGAGAGGAAATGCTGCTGCCCAAAAGGCCAGGCTAGTTCGATGATCAACTCAATGTCTACAGTGATTTTCTATGATGAGAAGGTTTATATGATGCTTCCAGCTTGTTATAAATCTCCTAATTTCATTTCTCATAGTGTTTGTCGACTCAAGAAAGCATAATATGGCTTATAGCAAGCTAGTAAAAAATAGTTTACCAAAGTGTACAGCTGTTCTTGTATACGTTAACAACATTCTAAATATTTCCTGTTAAGGCTGTCTGAATGTTTCTTGTTTTCTCTTTTCTGAAAAATCATATGTAGTGAAGATGACAAAGTTTGAATCATATGCAAAATATAGCTCTTCTTGTCAAATCCAGTTCTGCATTTTAAGATCCAAAAAAAGTGACCCTAACTATGACAAAGAACAAAAGAGAATCATTGTATATTTGGGTTTTCAGGAATTGTTTAGCGCGTGCTAAATAAAGCAATGACAATTCGATAACAATATACGGTAAATGTAATTAAAGGGCGAGATAAAGTAATCAAAGGGAAAAATAAAGATGTTATTGATTAAGAATGGTGCTTAAACATCAAATTAAATTAAGAATAATGAATCAATATCTCAAACATCAAATTAAATCATAGTTGCCAAATATCTCACTAACATATACCTGAATCGAATCCCCTGTACTCTTACAACAAATAACAACCAATAACAGCATGATCACAGGTGGTACAACAATTTGCAGCAGAAATGTTAGATCTGATACATAACCCGTGCTGGGGCAACCTGGTCCTTTCGTTCCAAACACACACAAAGACCATCAATTCAGTACCAAAGATGGAAAAAAAGAAGCCATTTTGGTGCGATAATGGTGCAAACTTTGTAGCGGGTTGCACGCCTCATGGAGCGGTGGTGGTTGTGGTGGTTATCAATTTCTGGATCCTTGGTACCCTCGTTCTGAACAACAGAAAAAGAACAAAAAGGAACATAAAAGAAAAACCAGATGCATGCTTATCCATATCTGTGGCAAAGGAACATAAAAGAAAAAAACAGAAGTACAAATCAACATGCATATAAGCATATCCAAGAAATGCACAAATAAGTTCACTTAAGTTTCAATTGTTAGAGTCTCATGATAGTTTAAATTCAGTCATACATCTCAAGAACCCAATTAAGTGAATCTAATCAAGAAAACACAGAGCATTTATACTACCTTCAGATTGCTGAAACAGTTTAGGATCATAGGGGGTGTTTTAAATTAGAAGTGTTATTTAGCTTGATAAAGGTAAAAGTTCTAAACATCAATGGTCGGAATACATCACGTCATCACGTAGAACATTTCTAAAACTGACACAGCCAGACAAAATTAAAAAGGTTACCATATCTATCAAAATCCTAACGTCTTTGTAATGACAGTTCATCTCCATGGCCAAGCAACCACATAAGGGAAAGGGGTTATGGGGATACCCACCCTCCCCAGGTAACCTGAACAGGGAAACCTCATCAATTTTCTTACTTTTATCGATTCATGAAACAAGTTTGTGGTTTACTAACATAATGATTTACAGGTGTGATCTGTCACTGACGAAACCTCGTATTTGTAGCTGAGCTGAATGTAGAAACTTTTTAGAAAACTTACATGCAAAGTTTGCAGCGAATTCATAGATGCTAAAAAGGGCATTAATAATGAAATGAACACAGACTGGAGTAGAATCAGATACAAAATTGTCATTCTGCTACATTAGCAAACTGATGACATCTGTCTTGACATGTTGGGTTCTGCACATTAACAGAAAAAAAGAATACAGATTACGCACATGCCAAAAAATTGATAATCACATATGCCGCAAGGAAACACAAATGAAAGCTAGAACTGCAAAGCGATGTGCATATTCATGTCGTAAGAAATGTGACACTAAAGAATTCTGGTTCCTAGAGATGAGTTATCAGCAACTCAGAATCTAAACAAGTAGATAAAAAAAGAATTTACCGTTTGTGATAATTTGACCTTATTTCATGATGCCAAAGTGTTTTGTACTATTTCTAGCTAATTGCTAACATTGGTGTTTAATAAAACCCATCTTTATTTATTGACTGACTTGGCCAAGCAACCACATACTTTACCCGTATATTTCATCAAATGAGCAATATAGGGGTAGCTAGATCAATAAAATTCTTATATAAGCCATTAAAGTAACGCCTCAATTAGCAGGTTAAAACTATTATACTTCCTTTTAAGCTGAATAGAGATACTGATATGTGATCCATTACTAAGAGAAACTCTTGTTTCTAACCGAGTCCAGATAGCATGGGCAGTACCAACAAACATTATAGACTTTAACAATAGGCTCATAAACTGAGCTTATCAACCAAGTAATAACAAAATTATTACACGAATCCCACTCTTCGGCTAAAGCAAGATTATTGTTAGGAAGTGTAATGTGGGTTGGTGTTGGGGCGTGAGGTGCACATGTGTCTTTCCACACACACACAATAACCAACTAAGCGTTGGACTAATCTTATCTTATCTTGATTGTCCAAGCTAGTTGTTAATCCATTAACGATTCTTAGGTGACCCCTAGAGGTGCACATCGATTATCCGCATATCTAGGAACTATGCCTTTCATGAACCCTAAGTTTTACTTTGTAGACAAGGCAATCTCAACTGATCTCTTCCATAAAACAATAGATTTTGAACGCAACAACATCCATTTAGTTTTAGGTTGTCGAAGCATAAATTGATATGAAGTACAAACAGAATTCAAACAACTAAAACAATGTTTCATGTATAAGTTACATACACACCTTCAATTCAGACCTATAGAAACTAACAAACTAAACCCTGAACTTCATCAACACCACTTTTATACGGTCGCGGCGTAGTATAGACAAATCATTCTATCTTCTTAGGAATATAATCAAAAAGACTACAAATATAAATTAGAAATAAAAAGGAGATGCTAGAGATACAATGGAAATAATCAAACAGGCTATCTTTGCAAGACGAACAATACCCTTGTAAGTAGGTGGAGCGAAAACCTGAGTCGCCCAAGCAATTCCAAAACAGAGTAAACTAGTAATGGAACACTTTATTAAGGTCTTGTGCGTGTTGAAAGGAAAATCTGGATCGCCCTGAGCCTTGACTCCTGCAAAACCAATTAAACTGCCTAAAATAAAGACAATCGGAGCGTGGGGGATGGCATGATTTACATCATCATCTAACTGCTCTGCTGCCCCCAAGAGAAGGATGAATCCTTCTTTGAAGAACCCAGCGACAGTTGACGCTAAGGGCATAACCATATCACCTAAGGTGGCTGCTGCCCCCAACAGAAGGATGATAACTTTTTTGTAGAAAATTGGGTGGTTGGTTTCGGTGATGGGGAAAACCCCGATCATAAATTCAGAGGCTGTTGAAGGAATCATCTTTATTTTGATGATATGTTAAAACTGAATATACAGTATATGATATTCTCCCCCTCAGCAGGAGCGCATGGGAGGAGCTTTCGTTGACCCATCATATGCCTTTTTCACTAGTATGTCAACCAACTACTCCAAAACGTCATTGGTTACCATGACATGATCATTCAGGTCTTTAAGAGAAGTTGGGGCCTTGAAGAAATCAGCAGGCAGAGGGATTGACTTCTCTAAATTCTTCTCAAGTAGACTGATAAGTCTGAGAAGCAGTTTGTTTGTGGTTTCCATTTTGGCAGATGATTCTGTCCATCTATGATTAACACGGTTTTTGAGAGCTGACTGAATGCCTCTTTTGTGAGCCTGAACCTTGCTTCAACATTCCTGTCCTAAAGAGAAAATTAGAAAACATTTAATTTACTGTTAATAGATTAAGATTATTAATGTCTGCAAAACAATCACTAACCTCTTGATTCTTCCCTCCTTCAACTATAGTATGGGGATAAACCACATTACCCACACATTAACTGATTTTTAAACCCCTCTCATCCGGCACAAATCCATGGGTTATAACTCCAGCATATGGAACTTTTCCTGCAATATTTTTCTAACAATTATTACAATAATAATGCAATTAGTTAAATTAAAAATGTATTGATGGTCGACACCTTTGGTTATAACACTAGTCAATAAAGGACTTTGAGACCAAACTCAATGCTGATTAGTACCTTCATCATACAAACCGACAGGATAACTGAGGCCGTCTCTACTTTCTAAAACAACATCTCATGAAGATCCTGCAGTTTAGTGTTTAATAGGTTAATATACATGTCCAATTGCATATAAGTGATACAAAAGGAGGTTCTTGTTTAACGACCTGTCAAACAAAACATTGATCGTATTAGTTCCCTTCACAAAATCTGATGCTTTATCACGATATTTTCCAGCAAGCGATTCTTCTACTGACATGCATGTACCATCACACATCGTTTCCCTTTTGGGAAATGATTGCTGCCATTTACATACGAATAAATTAGGCTGAGAAAGATAATGGTGTATAAGTTCTAAAGAGCAGATAACAAGATTTTGAAAGAAATGTCAAAACACCTCAACAATCAAATAGTATAAAACCCAATATAATGTCTTAGGCCATAAACTGAGCAACAAAAAGAATTCCCATTACAGTGACATTTAATACCTACAATTTATCCGATTTCGCTTCATAAAAGCCGAATCCTCCTCTAAAACAAAGTCAATTAAATCAACAAAACAATGTGGTTATCAACAAGTCACATGGGCCTAGGTAACATGACCAAGTCGTATCACTATTCAAGTAGGCGTTTCATCAAACACTTCCTATACCATCTTCTTGATTACTAGTAATGTCGATTAAACTATAAACACTATCAAAATCCAAATCTGCACTATCACAATTCTAATCGATAATTATTAAATCAAATAGTTGGTGTGCAACTCAATTTAATTACAGGACTTGCAACTTTCCACTCTGGACGAAGACGGGTAGGATTTTATTAAGCAATTGATAATGATTCCGGTCTCCAAATCCATTGACGTGCCGGTGAAGAAATGCATTAGATACACACAAAAGGTCTAATCTTCCTGGAAACGTGATCCATCATGTAACATTATTATACAAGGCACCAAGAAATGTTGTTTACTCTGGTCTCTCATTTCAATGCCTGCAAATTAGGTTGTCTTGTTTGAAAGATTTATATTCATTGAATTGTTGAAAATAACAAGCCAGGTCATCAACGGCCAGTTCCTTGTCGTAATACAAACTTATATCGTTGGTAGAGATACCTATCGTACAAGACCCTGATTCTAAAAAGTTACAGCCCAAAGTTACATAATATCTGACGAAATTATTTAGATGAAAGAAACTATGAACATCTTCAGAGCATCAATTGACTTGCAATTATAAGAAATGAAAAACGATCAGTTGATTGGTACCACCTGATTCATGTATTGGTAATTAAGTCATGTACTCGTTCATCATAGCCATTTCCACTCAAGCATTGAATAGCCTGCCAAAAGAGCTTTAGATTGCCAATTAATTATATCTCACTAAAATCAAGTTCGCTCGTCATAGAAAGCTAATGTTTTGTACAATATCTTTTGCAGTAACACGGTGTCACAAAAACATACATTAATCAAGTAAATTTATGCATATCCCATTTAGTTGTCACATTAAACATATATAGATAACCAATGTGCACACAGCACTGAGAACATAAATCTTCATTCATAATTACGTTATAATTCTCCACGTGATCAATACTACAATTAAAAACGAGTTTTAATAAGTAAAGGAAAAGATCTTTTACATTGGTCGAAACTCGAGACCACATACAATGAGGCCAGACATGATTCCTTCATGACTTGTAAATTTCATTTCAAAATAAAGAGAGTCATCTTTGAATTCATGAGTTGAGTTAAATTTCCACACTTGAATCTCCATCCATCCATCCTCCCTTTGTTTCGGAACCCGAGTGATACCATTTATGTTCAATGGGCTTGGGGTTAAAAAATAAACAAATTCAACATCATTATTTTCTTGGCGGAGTATGTCTCGAACTTTCACCGGACAATGCAGCCCCTGATATTTTTCTGAAAGCTTGAACACAAGATAACAGATATATTCTGTATCTGGTGATAACATTTGACTTCTAATCATACAGTTGATATAAAATACTTGTTGTGGCAAAAGCTCAATCACCTCTGGAAATCTGCATGTACGATATATAATATGATTACTTATAAAGAAAAACTAAATCCAACATGTAAAACTTTTGTCGACCATCTATTTATGAATCTTAAATATTTTACTAGATAACAAATAATATTTGGACCTTAAAGCATCAAATCTTGTTTTCCGTAAGGCGTTTTCGAATATTTGGTTAAGTATAGATCAGAACATAGTGAATGTAAAATCAGCAAAAGTTTAGCGGTTAAAGGACACTGTAACAAAATTAATTTCAAATAATAAAACCAAAACCTGGAATGGGCTGATGGTATTGAAGTAAAAAGATCAACATTATAGAATTCGTATAAAGCTGCCTTTGCCGAAAGCACAAGAAGTTTCTTTTCGTCGACTACGCCCAACCAAAACAACTCTTCATAGTTTATGCATATCTTGAATATTTCTTCAAAGTTAGTTGGAAATATTTGCACCTGATCCACATTGAAGTTTGATTTCAAGACTTGTTGGACTTTCATCAATTTTCCGATTTCATCATCTTTCACCTGTGTACAAACCATGTTAAATATGCAACACAGAAATTGGCTTATTCTTATTTTATTTTTAGGCATGCATCCAAACCCCTTTATATAATAAAAACAATAGATTGTAGAATGGAAGCATGAAATATTATGTCAAACTTACTTCGTCCATTGCTCGAAATTCAATACCTTCAACATAAACCGCAGTTTCTCCACAATAGTATGATGAAAAGCTCTGAAGCAGAAACTCAAGAACGACATCTTCGTTCTGATTCAAGAATTGGTACAACTCAATCATCATCCACTCCTTGTCTCTCCATGTTGCGAAGTATGCATGTAGTCTTTCAAGTCCCTTTCTATACTTTAGGTTAACACACATCGGTTACTTGACAATTTTATTGAATCACAAAGTTTGAAGACTAAAAACACCCCATATGCAACATTTGGAGATAAAAGTTGAGCCTTTATCTTTATTTCAATGTTCAATTTGGAAATATCTAATATCTCCGCCACTGTTCCAAACCTGCACATATTATAAATATTGAAGTTTTAATCATTCATAACCTTGGTTCCCCCTACACTTCTCCTTTTGTGTCAATAACATTATAAATAACTAAAATAATATCGTTACTACCAAATAAAACCACTATTTTCTAAAGATTTAATACTTTTAAAAATGGAATAGCAAGATGCTAGCAAAGTTTATAATTCATGGTCATGAAAACCGAGGACAAAAACAGGGGCATTCCTCAACCACCAGTAGAAAAAAGCAGGTAAATATCAAACATAAGACCCCGAGACCAAATTACACTTTCAGAATTTAGAAAACATTAAAACCTTATATTCAAATTCTACCATCTTCATGTTTGAGCCTCATAAATGCATAATCTGATGTTGGTGTACTAACCTTTAACCACACTGAAAGTTGACAACAAAGGTAACATTAACTACCAAGTTTATCGATGTGAGTTATCCATTACTTCCCTGGGAATAAAAAACAAAAAAATACAATTCCTGTATATATATATATTTTAAATTTTTGTCACAAATACACAGTTTGTAAAAAAAATAAAATAAAAAAACTTTGAGTCCTTTTGATGAACCACAAGTGCATCTTTTGGCAAGTTCCAGATTATAAAGGGTAAATAATTGGAAATTACGTCCCTAATGTTGCCGGAAACAACTTTGTTTCGATTTGGTCACTGAAGCTGATGTGGCGATGCAAAAACACCACTAAAGCCAAACAAGTGCTATTTCTCCCGTTAAGTGGCCCCACGTGCTTTCCACGTGAGGGTATTATCGTCTTTACACCATTGCTGCCGAATTTACACCACCTATAAACTTCGGATCCCCAAAACTCGAATCTTTAAAGAACTAAATTTGCAATCTACAACTTTACTAACCAAAATACTATGCTAACTACACACAGTTAATACCAAGAACATTACAAGAGGGTTGTAAAGGGAAAAGTGATCATGGTTAATGATGTTGTGGATGTTAACAAGTAAAAACCGGTTCTACCACTACTGGTATTGTCATTAGAGAGCATGGTTGTTGGCTTATTTTCACAGGTTCTAAACCAAGCCATCTACGACACATAACGGACTTATAGTTTACCATGATTATGCGCACTGAACTTGAGACAAGAGTAACTTGTATATCGAATAAAATGATAACACAATGATGATCACAGATAACTAAAAGACTTGAATATAAAAGTAAATTGTTGTTGTACATAAATCATCCATGACTCGATCTATAAATAGATTATGAAACGGTACCATTGTCACCTTGGTGAAACGTTGTGATGGTTCACCCTTGTAACCGTTTTCATAACTGCCAATACAGGCCCATAACTACTATAACTAATTGTTCAACGGGGTGTTTGGTTGTAAAGTCCAACCCAACGTTTTCTACCCGTTTTGACCCAAACAATAATAAACATAAATAACATTGTTTCAAATTAACTTAACAAACATAAAAGTGTTTACAATGGTCCTATGAAAGTCAAAGCAGTTGTGTGTACTGCGAATGTAGGAGCAAGGGTTAGTGGTGCTGATTATGTGGGAGGAAAAACGGTCGTGGCTTTAAGAGCCTGTGGCAACTTAGATCAACAAACATTTTAACACCTTCAACAAGTGGTAGGAAACCAAGAAGTGATTTTAAAATCACTAATTGCATACCAGGTCTAAGAACACCAAGATTTGTTGGAAACCAATGAAGCAATATTCATATTTTAAGTGGTGTTTCTTTGACTAGGCGAGTTTAATGAATTCCATTGCGTATTTTGTTAATGCATTGCATTGCATATTATACTAACTGCATTGCATTGCATATTTTGAGTTTGCAAGTATAGTTGATCATTTATTGGTTCATCTAGATGAAGGTTTAATGTTGAGGTGGTTCATTCAGTACAAGTTTTGAAGTCTTAGAAATGTGTTGATCTTTTGGGATAATGTAACTGTGTAAACAAAAATAGTATCAACTTGGTTGTGCACATCAAATGTTTTTTTAGTGAAAATGTTAAATATATTACCATCAACTTCTTAAAGATTACAAGATGCATACTAGAAGGAATAGTGAACAACCTCACTATCCTTAATACTACACAGTCTTTTAGTAGTCATACAAGTAAGACAATTCAGTTACAAAGCATCATTATCTATATTTCACATTCTCAACAAGTAATCACTACATTTCCTACATCCCCAAAGTGTCTAAATGCATACTAGAAGGAATAGTGAACAACCTCACTATCCTTAATACTACACAGTCTGTTGAATAATACATTATACCTACAGGGTTACCGGTCATCAAGCCGACAACTCTGTACCATCCCGTCACACCTACCTATCTCATAAAATACCCTTAAAAACCCTATTTTTTTTCTTTTTTCCCTCTCATTATCCTTCAATATTAATTATCACTCCATCATTACTACCATATCATCATCATTAGTTTAACTTTTCCTTCATCACATGCACATACACATTACCAGTATTCATTTTCCTTGCATATATGTCTGATGACATCAAATAAGGACTAATATTATGCATCATTTATCCCATAATTATTGCTCATTTTATGTTATTTATGTAATATGATACTTAATTACTTACTTTTGTTAGTTACAATAGATAACGGAGGAATTAATGAAAGTTAAGGAAAAGAACGTGATTTGGAGCTAAAATGAAGAAATCAAGCTAAGTCCACAATACAGAGACCCAATACGTCATATTCGTCACCAAGGATACGGCGTATTCATTTCAAGACTTAATCAAATCCACAGATCATGAAAGGCACCAATACGGTGTATCTAATATGCTTAATACGCCTTATTCACTGGTGGTTCATACAGATTCTACAATATTTTAATCATGGGGCCTACGCAAATATTTTCTGATACACAATATTGAAGGAGCTCAATACCCCGTATTAACCTGATTTCAGAGACTATATCAAGAAAACCCTATTTACGAACTCTACACAACTTTATACCACAAGACTCGGTTTCCAGACAATTTTGAAGGCAAGAAGGTTCTGCAAACTCAATTATTGATTAGCATAACTCTTTGTAACGTATTTTCATCATATAATTATTCGGTTAGCGTATCATATTCACTGTGTTTCATACTTTATATGTTTTGATTATCATTGTTATCTTTGTTACTGAGATTATGGGTTAACACCCTTAAGTGTCAGCCAAGTTTATGAAGATTATGTGTATTGTTTTACATCGATTTCTAGTTTACCTCGTTGGATATTGTTTATGTTTATTTCATTACTCGTTTATTTGCTTGTTCTTTGTTATTCTTGTAACTAGATCATTGGAATATAGCCTTAAATTCTGTAACTTTAATAGGTTAAATTGAATTGTAAACCTTACATCCGTATCATGATAATTGAATGTTTGCAACCAATCGGTTCTTGCCTAGTATAACTAAGTATGGAAGAGTCATAGGTAGGTTCTTTAATCATGACTAGTGAGTTTAATACCATTAGATAGATAACATTAGAATAAGGAAAATAAGTTGGTAAATTATCCCTATAGATAAATTAAAAATAGTAGTTGAAGTTCATTATGCGGGCTTCGTTAATGGTGACATCATTAACCCTCTTCAAAGCCTAGGATTAAGAGAGAAGACCCGCCTTGTTTACATTAGAAAATCACCAACGAGGGACAGTAATTAACTAGAATCATTGCACTAGTAAAACATATTGAAAACACGTTGTTGGAATAGACTTGGCTACTATCATTTTGTTTTGTTTTATTTAGTTTATTTACTTGCTTCAGTAGTTTAATTAAAATACAAACTCGTGCTAGTCTCTCAGGCTAAACCTCCCTTGCGTTATTTTAAGTTTATTGGATAAATAGAATACCTTTATGATTAGTTAATCAGTAAATCACTCCTAACGAACGACTCATACTTATCCAACTAGCTACATTGTTCGGGTACACTGCTCGTTAGTGTTAGTCTATAGGTTATTTCGACAAAATATAAATACTAAAACTAGGTAGAAAATAAATAGACCTATAAAATCACATCAAGTATTTGGCGCCGATGCTGGAGAGTGATTTTATCTTTTTACTAGTTTTATTTGTATTTTTCTATTTTTAGTGTGTTTTTGTATGTTTTGTGTGTGTTTGGTTTCCCTTTTAGATAGTTTGTTTGTATTATGTTTTTATGTCTTAGGAAGGTAATACGACGTATTCTTGTCTGTGAATACGGCGTATGTGTCTAATCTCAATACGGCATGTACGGGTCCATTGTATACGGCGTATTGATGTTCTGTGACCAAATATTTTTTTAGGTTGTGTGATTTTTAGTGTTTGTATATATTCTGAAAAATCAGTTGCATAAAGTTAATACGGCGTATCTATTGTCTGTTGGATACGAAACGATGTATCCATTGTCTGTTTGATACGGCGTATCGACATTCTATGACCAAAAAAATATTGTTTTTTAATTTTAGGGTTTAATTTGTTATTATTTTAATATTTTGTTTCGTCTACTGCTGGTCTTCTTGGTTTTTTGTTTCTCAGGAAATCATAGAGATCGAGGAAAACATTGATTAAATAACCATGGAAGAATATATTCGATATGAAACTGAAATGGCATCAAAGAATAATCGGGTCTACAATTGGGAAAATGCAAGATACGGTGAAAGAAAATGGGACTTAAATGATATTGATTATATTGGAGCTAATAAGAAGGAATATCCTACTATCATATATAATAGTAAGTCAAATTTGGGTGCTAAAAACAATGAACATGGAAATCAGAAAGCAAAAAGATGGTACTTGGATAATGAAGATGTTGAGTATATGGAATATGATAATGAAGAATATCCCGCGATCAAATATAATTGTGTACCATCACTATATCATCCGTATCATAACATGAAGAGTATTATAATTTTTATTTCAAAAGGTTTAACACTATTAAGTACGATGATGCACCCGAGTTGGACTCCTTGTTCAAATTTGTTTCTAAACGATTGAAAGATGAGATGCATAATCATGAAACTATTGAGCAACATTTGAAAGATTTGGACGAAGACAAGAATATGAATGGGGACCAAGAATCTAATAATAAGGAGTTTGATGCTATTGATATTCACGAAGAGGTTGAAACGTATCGCCCATAGATTCCTTTCCTTGAATGCTTGAAGGTCGTATGAAATGAGGAACCAAGCAAGAAGCAATTAAAGGAGATGGGAGCTATGAGTCTATGGGTGGATGAATCAAGTATACAAGCTCATGTGGAATCTATGACACAAAGTGGTAACACATTTGACTCTCCTTTTATTTATGTTACTAACGATATTGCTAGTGTTTTTAAACAGGTTACTTACAGTATGAATGATGTGATGGAGCCTATGATCCTAGGATCTACCATACATGTCATACAACTTAATGATGCAAGTAAAGCACTTGACATTAACCCAATTTTGGTTGAAATTTCAAAAGAATTCGATGATGAGCTCTTGGACACTACCTTGGTTGATGAAAGCCGGTAATTGATCCTCAACGTATAAGCCATTTAGTTTTCAAGACATCCAGTTCATCAACTAAACCGAGTAAGGTAAGGAGTGGAGGTCGCTACCCACTAAGGTATAATTTTTACTTATACCTCTCCTTATCGTGGCATCTTTACACCCTTATAGTGTTTATTGCTATTATCACCCGCACTTGATTTCAAATGGGGGAAAACACCCTATTACATAGTAAATAAGGGTTGAGTCAGGCTCGTGACTCAAACAAAAACAAGTGCTTCGTAGAAGGCAACCCATGCTTATATTTTATTTTAGTTTTAGTCGAGTCTGTTTGCCAGTTGTCCGATATGGCGTATCCAAATCAATGGATACGGCGTATTGCACTACCTGGAAAATTTTAAAACTTATTTTTAATTTTAATTTTTTCTAAAATTAAATTGACAAATGCCTGGAGTATTTAAGAAACTAGATAAAGCGTATTGGACATTTGACACATACCAGTTTGTGTCATAACACGTTTCAATACGGCGTATTGACCCAATGACCTGTTTTATTATATTTATCTTTTACTAACTGATGATTAAAATAAATTTTCGAGTTTGTTCTTGTGTGTTTTTATACTAGCAGGTCTTGATGGACATGGTATTGGTGCAATATAATTTCATTTGCTCGTATTCCTACCAGGGAGGATCATACCGAGAAAATACAGGGGAGTTTTTTTGTATTCTAATTTTTTATATTTCATGCTTATGTTGTTACTTTTGTACAACGTGGGCGTTGTACATCTCAAGTGAGGGAAGGAGAATTAGAACTTTACTTGTCCTTATTTTGACTTAAATATGCCTAATCTCAATCAAAACTTAAAATTTTTAGTATGTTTTTATTAATCATTAGATGCATAACCCGCACACATAACCTTTTATTTCCATATTGTGAGGATTTAAGCCTATTCCGTTTCCCCAATTTTACCTAAATTCCACAAAAATATGAGTGTGTCGGTGATTTGTAGTAAACTTTAGAACTTGGCTTGGATACTCTCGAGACCATAATAATGAGCATTATTGAATAATCAGATAGACTTATCTAGATTGGTGAATTTTTATGATACACCCAAATGGCCTATGTCGCTTACATCTGTTATGTGATATTAACTAACTACACTGGTTAGTTAACCCCCGTATAAAACATTTTTTTACTCTCATTTTAAGACTAAGATACCGCTAGATAAACCCTTTGAGCTTATCCTTTCGTTCGTTACACTAAAAAAAATTGTATTGTTACACCCTTACACCTTAGCGTACCCTATAGATTAAGTCCTTGGTTGGTTGCTAGTTACTTATGTGTAAAGTGTGTATTTCCTATGTTTGTGTACGTTTTTCTTATCTTTGGTGATGTCCATTGCAATGGGAATGTGAAAGTAATTATTTTTTAATTTTCGTGTGTTTACTACTTTCTCTTTTAATTTTATTTCTAAAATCCGTACATTAAAGAATATCTTCCAGATTTATTATGATAGTGAGGTGATGAAATTTTACACCCGTAGTAGTTATTTGTTAAAAAAAAATTGAAAAGAGAGAGAGAGAGAGAGAGAGAGAGAGAGAGAGAGAGAGAGAGAGAGAGAGAGAGAGGAAAATTAGAGGAATTTGTGATAATAGGTTCGTTAAAACTTAACCGATTCATTTTACGAGTTAATCGATCATTCGTTGGTACGTGTTATAAACCAATGATGTAAAGTATTGTTGTAAATTAGTTAAAGTTGGTCGTAATTTAACCCACTATGTATAAGTGGTAGATATCGCCACTATTGTTATATTTTTATGGAATGATTGGGAGTTGGTTGTTATTGGGAACACCAACTAGGGAATGTTTTGTCTAAGACATTCTTGAGTCTAATTTGTGTCTACCAAACAAAGCGTGCATATTCAAGGTTAAAGCGTGAGTTAGTCTATGATTTGTGTCTTTTTCAAGGTTCATGGTTGGTTTGATAAGTAAATAGTAGCATTGGTTGTGTGGACTTAATCTATTCGTTTTGTTATTTTTATTTTACTCCAATTAATGTTTCCCGTGCCTAATCCTTACCATATATCATTCTTCATCTTAACCTTTAGCTTATTGAGATTAGGGAATTAAGCAATCTCAGATATCGCAGTCGTCGTTACAATTGTGTATTCATGAATTTGTCACCCTTTTTGATGTAATATTATTGGTGAAAGATTACTTGGTCCTATCTTTAGCTTATTCGAGTTAAGAGTCGAGCAATCATGGGTATCGTGGTCCTTGTTATGATCATGTATTCATGATTTTGTCGCCTTTTCTGGAATATGAGATCGATAGATATTGAAAAGAATGATCAACCTTTAAACCTTCATCATTTTAACCTAATTTACCTTTTTAGATTTGTTACTCTTAGACTTTAGTGGTGGAGATATGTATCCTTGCCAATCTTATGATAGAATACTTGTCACGACTGAGCAATTGAGCGAATTACTAAAATGTTACCACATAGATTAGTTGAGTAATTTGAGTGTTTTCATTTTCCTATTTTGAGGCATTTGGTTGTGCAGTTTTGATTGAGTAATAAACTTAAAAGATTATTCTTAGACTTTTGTTTGGGATATGTTTTCATAAGTAAAATCTAACGTCTACTTGAGGACAAGTACAATTCAAGTGGAGGATATTTGATGACATCAAATAAGGACAAATATTATACATCATTTATCTCATAATTATTGCTCATTTGATGTTACTTATGTAAGATATGATACTTAATTGCTTACTTTTGTTAATTAGAGTAAATAACGAAGCAATTTATGAAAGTTAAGGAAAAGGACGTGATTTAGAGCTAACACGAAGAAATCAAGCTAAGTCCACAATACAGAGACCCAATACGCCATATCTTTCACCAAGGATACGGCGTATTCATTTCAAGACTACATCAAATCCACATATTGTGACAGGCACCAATACGACGTTTCCAATATTCTTAACACGCCGTATTCACTGGTGGTTCGTACGGATTCTAGAATATATTAATCATGAGGCCTATACAAATATTTCCCGATACCCCGTATTGAAGGAGATGAATATGCTGTATTGACCTGATTTTAGACACTATATAAAGAAAACCCTATTTATGAATTCTACACAACTTTATAGCATAAGACTCGGTTCCCAGATGATTTTTGAAGGCAAGAAGGTTCTGCAAACTCAATTATTGATTAGGAGAACTCTTTGTAACATAGTTTCATCATATAATCATTTGTTTAGCGTATTATATTCACTATGTTTCATACTTTATACGTTTTAATATCTTTCTTATCTTTGTTACTGAGATTATGGGCTAACACCCTTAGGGGCATGTTTGGTAGAGAAAATTTTAGAGAAATGAAATGAAGCAGAGAATAGAAATCACTAGAGAATTTTGTACAATTATAATGTTTGGTAGACAGAGACTTGACTTGAGAAATGAAAAAAATAAAATAAACATCAATTCTAAGGAAACTTATTTTTTAATTTAAAAAAAATATATTTTTTATTTTTTTAAAATAAAAATTCTAATGCTTGTTATTGTTTTTTAAATTATTTTTTTTTTTATTTTTTGAAAATAACAATTCTAATGTTGGTTGATTTTTTTGAAAATAAAAATTTTAATGTTTGTTGACTTTTTAATTGTTTTTAATAACAAATAAAAAAATGTAACTTATTAAATAAAAAAATGAATTTCATGATATTTTTATTAAAATAAATATTCACGTAAATATTTTTGCAACTAAAATACAAATCATGAATTTTTTTTACAAATAGTCTCATTTCTCCAATTTCCCAACTACAAGGATTGAAAATGAGACTTAAAAAAATTACATTACCAATTCTCTAACAATTCTCCACAATTTCTCCACCTTTTTTTTCTCAACCCTACCAAACAAAGGAATTTGACTCATTTCCATTTCTCCATTCTCTTTTCCCTCTACCCCCTAGGTGTTAGCCAAGTTTATGAAGATTATGTGTTATTAATTTGTTTTACATCGATTTCTAGTTTACCTCGTTGGATATTGTTTATGTTTATCACGTTACTCGTTTATTTTATTGTTCTTTGTTATTCTTGTAACTAGATCTTTATAATGTAGCCTTAAATTCTGTAACTTTAATAGGTTAATTGAATTATAAACCTTAGATCCGTATCATAATAATTAATGTTTGTAACCAATCAGTTCTGGCCTAGGGTAACTAAGTCTGGAAGAGTCCTAGGTAGGTTCTTTAATCATGACTAATGAGTTTAATACCATAGGTAGATAACATTAGAATAAGGCAAATAAGTTGGTAAATTATCACTACAGATAAATTATAAATAGTAGTTGTAGTTCATTATCCGGTCTTCATTAATGGTGACAACATTAACCCTCATCAGAGCCTAGTATTAAAGGAGAAGACCCACCTTGTTTACATTAGCAAATCACCAATGAGGGACAATAATTAACTAGAATCATTGCACTAGTAAAACATATTGAAAACCCGTAAATGGAATAGAATGGAATAGATTTGGCTAGCACGTTCTACTCAATATTGATTTTGTGCCTTTTTACTTCTATCATTTTGTTTCATGTTATTTAGTTTATTAACTTGCTTTAGTAGTTTAATTATAAAACAAACTTGTGCTAGTCTCTCAGGCTAAACCCCCCCCCCCCCCCTTTTGCGTTATTTTTAGTTTATTAGATAATTAAAATACCTTTAGGATTAGTTCATTAGTAAATCACTCCTGACGAAGGAATCATACTTATCCAACTAGTTACATAGATCGGGTACACTACTCGTTAGTTTTAGTCTATTGATTAGTTCGGCAAAATATAAATATTAAAACTTGGTAGAAAAATAAATAGAGTTATAAAAGCACATCAATGTCACACGATCTTCATTCCATATAACAAGTTTGTCTCAATAAACAAATCTTCATCTCCTTATATCACACGTTTTTATACATAAACAAACGTCTCTATCCCACACTCGTATACTACCACTAATCTCATTTAAGTGATGTTGTTCAAAGACTTATCTCTGCTTGCTGTTGGATGACTTCAACAACAAATTAGTTACAGTTTTCATGTTTTCCAGTTTTTCGCTTCACTCTGAGCTTTCACGATTTCGACGCTAGGATTGTGAGGGAGTATTAGATGATAAATTAGGCTAGGCTCAAGTCCGTCTGTGGGCTTAGGGTTAGTTAGGGTTTTCCTTCATATATTCTCTATATATTTTGGTTGAATAATACATCATACCCTCGGGGTTAACATCATTTAACAAATCTAACCTCTTCTTTTCTAAATTATCCTTTTACATCTTAGCAACCACTTTCTATTGGAATGTATATTTTCCTTGATTTCATTAACTCCCGTAATCGGTATTTAACATACAAAAGATTATTCTAGAGCAACTAATAATGGGCTAGGCCTAAATACACAAATGGGCCTTAAGCTAATACATCACTAACATATACAAAATATATCAACTAATACTCCCCCGCAGTTGGAGCGAGAGGAGGCCGGATGCTCAAACTGGATCAAAAATCCTCAAACAAAGTAGAAGGGAACCCTTTGGTGAAAATATCGAAGTATTGATAACGAGAAGGTAAATGTATGTTGATTTCAATATGTTTCGTCCACTGATGTTGAAAAGGGTTGGCAGACAGATACATGGCACTAACGTTATCACAGTAGACAAGGGTGGCAGACGATAAAGGAGAATGTAACTCACGGAGCAGATTATGAAGCCATGCAGTCTCAGCCACAATGTTAGCAACACCTTGGTGTCAGCTTCGGCACTAGAACGAGAGAGGGTGTGCTAACGCTTGG
Source organism: Chrysanthemum seticuspe (assembly GCA_019973895.1). Classification (NCBI taxonomy): domain Eukaryota; kingdom Viridiplantae; phylum Streptophyta; class Magnoliopsida; order Asterales; family Asteraceae; genus Chrysanthemum; species Chrysanthemum seticuspe. The sequence goes on along the minus strand of BPTQ01000001.1, from coordinate 83,659,623 downwards.
ATGACCAAGATAATAAATTATCACCCAAAAAATACAATAACCTGAAGTAGACCGCCGTGTAGATGGGCAACCTTCCCCCGGTATAACCAACAAGAGAAGTAGTGGAGGATGAATATAAGTGTAAACAAAAATCCAAAGTCCCCTGAATGTATCGCAAGAGACGTTTGAGAGCGGTGAAATGTGGCTCCTGCAGATTGTGCATACAAAGACAAACCTGTTGTACTGCATAAGACATATACAGACGTGTAAAAGTGAGGTATTGTAGTCCACTTCTAGTTTAGACTACGTATCAACTGGTGTCCGAGAAGGGATACAATGAACCATGTGGGCATGCTCAAGAAGCTAAAGATCATACTTTTGCTGAGACAGAAACAATCCTATAGAATGACGAACAACAGAGATAACAAGAAAATAAATATGTGCCTCGAGATCAGTCATGTCAAACTTACTAAAGTAGAGATCTAGAAGAAGCTGTAAGAATGAACTTATATAAGTAAATAAGCAACCTCATAATCTCGTTGATAAATAAACAATGAAGAATCACACCGTCTGTGATAAAAATCTGACCCGTGTGGCATAACTTCCAAACCTATGAAACCAAGCACGAGGTGCTTGCTTCAGAAAATGCTTTCTTGGCGTGGGATTGCAAAAGAAAAGAAGACAAATTGATATTGAGTTAGTTTAGATATTTAGAGGGTATAGTTTGATCCTAGTAATTGAAGATGTAAAGCTTTTAAAACGCGAAACGTAAAACCGGGTAATATAAAAGTCTAAAACATATAAAAATGTTATAGCTTGTCAAAATTCCAAATTTTAATATTTAGATGAGACATAAATTTATCGGGGTGTTTAAACGTTTGTTAAACTTAAATACGTAAATTATAAACGGGTAAAACAAAAAAGGTGTAGGGTTTACATAAAAGTGGAAAAATAAAAATAGGACATATAAAATGTGAATGTAAGGAAAACAAAGTGCATAAAATATGTAGACTAAGGATAGTCTATAGTCGGTTTAAATAAATATACGTGTAACGACATACGCTAGTAAACCTACCCGGTTACTCGTAAAAGTTAATTTCCGCGAAATTAAAATAACAAGTAAAGGTAATTGATTAAATATTGACATGAAATTTGTGATTGGTTACAACACTTGGGCCTTAGCCAATACGAAATACTGTCAGGCTAGAATAAACATACGATTAACAAAACCAACCCCCTTACATCTCCCTCTACCTCACAGGCAAACTCAATATTGTTAAGAATCTTGTTGACATGGGTCTCTCAAGATTCGTCACATTGGCCCTTACTCAAATAAACTGTCTAAAGTCTCTCAAGACCCTCGCCTTACTCAAATAAACTGTCTAAAGTCTCTCAAGATTCGTCACATTGGCCCTTGCAACTCTCGCTTGTCTGCAGTTTTGAAGCTCAACAATCAGCTCCCCCTACCCGTGACCCTATTAGTAAGCTTTTGGCACAGATCCATCAAATGTGTTGCTTGTTGCATGTCTTAAGCAGTCTATCTCTAGTAATAACAAACAATCATTTCCTATATCACAAATGAGTTACAGGAAAACACGAGGTCAAGACACCAAGACATCTTACCGTTAAATGAAATGGCGGATTTGTTCTTAAGTGTGCTTGTGTGTAGTGAGAAGAATTAATGTGGTCATAACTGAGTTTGACTAAATAGGATGAGTAGTTTGTGAAGTAAAGTTGAAGATTGCAAAGTTAGTCCTTGATAGAAAGTCTAGCCTTGGGAATCGAAGTTTTACAGGTGAGTAAATTGGCGGGAACACAAACAAGACGATAATACCCGCACGTGCTCTATTGCACGTGAGGCCACTTAGCGGGAGAAATATGCTCGTTTGGATTCGGTGGTTTTTTTGTATCCACGTCATCTTCAGTGACCAAATCGAAACAAGGTTGTTTTCGGTGGTTTTTTTTTGCAATTTCCGAAAACATCAGAGACGTAATTTGCAAATTTCTCCGATTATAAACTATGTGACACTGTAAGAAGGGAGGGAAAAAAAAACAAAAAAATAAAAATATAAAATAAACAAAAACCTACATTGCTAGTTCAAATTACATAGGTGTGCCATAAACTAATTATTATGCTACCTTGAACTAATCATTCTGCTACCGTAAACCACTTGCCATGCATAAAATGGTAAGGTAACTAAATTCTACATTAAAAAAGTATAACTAAAATATATTTATGCGTATCACTTAATACTAACAAATGTAGAAAGGTAAAGAGAATAACCTTGAGTCTGGAAGAGATTTCCAATCATGTCGACAACTGCTTTTGTAAGAAAACGTTCTTGCTGAAACCATTTTATTTCTTTTGCCATTACCATCAAATGACAGCCACTAAAAAAAAAAAAAAAAAAAAAAATCAGAATCCATTTTTATGATGTGTGAATGCATTTATGAGTAATTTTGAATTATACCTCAAAAAGGAAAAGATACATAGAAAACGGGAAACAACAACCAAAAAAGAAGGAAAGAAAAGGAAATACAAGAATGAACTAATTACCACTTTGTCCTGTTGAAGGAGGATTCCTTTAGAAAAGATGTTGTACAAATTCTCTTTCTTGATGATAGAATAATTTTCAGGGCACTTTGACATCTGTATTATTTCTTTATAGTCTTTAGGCAATTTCGGCTCCCATATCTCATAATCCTCCTGCACATTAATTAAACAGTTAATAAGCTCATATTTCATATAATCACATTTCCACCGTTAAAGAACCTACCTATACTAAAGACATGCTAAACATGGACAACACATTTATTTCTCGATCATGTAAACTTCTTGTCTTTTTCGTTTTGACATTTGATTTATTTTTTGTTTGAGTGACGATAAAAGACTATCTTAGTAAGAAATACGTTTAGTTATCATGAGGGACGACCCAAGACTCTAAGTTATCAGGCGCATAATTATTTTTTTACAATTATATATATGAACTAAAATGATTTTCATTAAATCTATAAGAAAACATGTTTTTCTTTTGACATATTAGTGGACTAAGGGAAAAAGACATAATTTTGGACTAGTTTATTTAGAGAAAATCAGAATTTTTTAATGAAAATTTACACTAAGCGAAAAATATCCATCGAGTTCCCGTGAACCCTCTAGGTCCGCCCATAGAAATGTAAAACTTATTCGAATATCCGTAGATATATTTTTTGATTTTTATTTGAAACGACTGGAAGCATAATTTGAAATAATTATAAAAACTTACTTGGAATTCCAATGCTTTCTTAAGTTGTATTACCACTTCACCTGCCGTTGGCCGTTTTTCTCTCCTATGATGTAAGCATTGAAGGGCAATCCTTGTAAATGTAGTATATGATTGTGGCACAATTTGTTCTTTTATACCCTCAAACACTAGCTCATCAAGTCTTTCTAGATGATAGTGTAGTTTAGCCACAAAGGGTAAGTAGAGATACTCGTCATCTAGTTTTACGGATGATAGTTTCCCACACAATATGTCAAATAAGACCGCACCCAATGAGAATATATCAGACTCTTTGGTTAAGAAGCCTGTTTTCAAGTATAGTGGATCACGATAGCCAATTGTGCCTGTAACATTGTCGATGATATAGTCTACATCCTGATTTGTTGGACATACTAAGGAAAGCCCAAAATCAGTTATTTTTGCTTTCCAATCATCAAAAAGTAGAATGTTGCTGCTGCTGATGTCCCTATGTATTACCATTTCTGGACTTGAAACAGTTCCATGAAGAAACTCCAACCCGATTGCAATATCGATGCATATTTTAAGCCGCATCACCCAATTAAGACTATCATCGCTCAAGTACTTATCAAGACTTCCTCTAGGTGCATACTCATAAAGAATAATTTTCTCATCCTCTTCATCACAGTAGCCTACAAGACCAATTACATTTTCATGTTTATACTCCATAAGGATTTCAAGCTCTGAAATAAATTCAGCTTCTCCTTCAGCAGATTTCCTACCTAGCCGCTTTGCAGCAATGATGTTATGCCCATGAATGTGACCCTTGTACACATTCCCAAAATCTCCATGTCCAATGAGATTGTCTTGATTGAAAGATTTTGTGGCCATCTTTATGATTTGAAGTGACAGTTTGAGACTGTCCTTGTGGTTTTCCTGCGAATCATCGGACAATTTGATAAGTAAAAAATAACTGAACTATTTGCCATCTAAAACTCCTTTAAAGTCTCTAAGTTCAGGGTTACAGTTGTAAAACAAGCTTGGTTCTTGCATTTTAGAATTAAAGAAGAAACATTTATACGTCATGGTCAGAAAGAGGAGGGGGGGGGGGGGGGGGGGGGAGGGAGGTATACTCACGAATCTCTGACTTGCTGGTAAAGTTTAAGATTAAAAAATATGCCACAAAAGTTAAGGACTAAAAAGGTTAAAAGGTAAGATCGTTAATTCAGTTAAAGTTTGAGGATTAAGATATTAATTACACAAAGTATAATGTATGAAATGTCACATACTACAATGAAGAATACATGAGGAGATTATAAAGTTATTCAAAAAAATTACACACCTGACAATATAACGCTTTTTTAAGTTCGTTGATGACAACATCTATTGATGGACGTTCGACTTGAGTCATTGCTAGACATCGAAATGCAATTTTTGAAAATGTGTCCAAAGACTCTTCATTGGGTCCTTTACTTAGAGAAAAGACATGTTCATCTGTTTCTTCCTTGATCTTGTGATCAACAATTTCCATTAGTGTTCCCTTCTCAGAATGACGTCGCGCAATGAATGCAATCCCCTTCTCATTCACCTTGGTGTATATAGGATCATAGGCCAACCTCCCGGTCAAGATCTCAAACAACACAACTCCAAAAGAGTAAATGTCTGATTTTTTATTTAATCTTCCAGACTTCTCATATTCTGGATCCAAATACATATCTGTACCTGCAATCGTATTGGTGTTGAGAGTACTGGCATCTTGATCTGCTGGGTTGAATTTGGAGAGCCCGAAATCAGCAATCTTTGCCTCCCAATTTTCGCCCAATAGAATATTTGCACTCTTGATATCACGGTGTATTATCTTTTGTTTGTCTTGATCAGTGTTGGAGTGAATGTAATGCAAGCCATGTGCGATATCAAGGCATATTTTCAAGCGTTGTATCCAAGTAAGATTAATCATTTTAACGATGTTTCCCATATAATCCTCAAGACTTCCTTTAGAAGCAAGCTCATAGACAAGGATCGGGTGATCACGATCTTCATCACAAAAACCAAGAAGAGAGATTATGTTCTTATGTTTACAGCTAGTCAGAATTTCAATTTCTGCAATGAACCCTTGTTCTCCTTCTCGATTGTTAATGCGTTTAATGGCTACTGTGCTGCGCTTCTTGGGAAGATCACATTTATTCTTCCCTTCTATTGAAGATGTGCTATCAAAATGTTCGAGTTGTGCCTTGTATACCATACCATATCCGCCTGACCCAATGCAATATTTGTTGGCAAACTTCTCTGTTTCCATCTCGATATCAGTAAGTCTAATCTTCAAATGTTCCAAGTTCTTCCACTACAACATTGTGGACATTAAAAATACAACACATACTTAAATAAATTATTGAATGACAAAAGATTCACAATCTGTACTAATTGTGATGTTAATAGAAAAAAGTAATACAACAACAATTTATTCTTAGCCAATGGATTCCATTAGCTTCCATATCAGTTACTGTTTTAGGCTTAAAAATGATTTGTGACTTGTTACTAGCGTGCAGGTCCATGGTAGTTGGTGCAGATAGTGTTTTGATTTATGGTTTTTGGGTGATGATCGTGTGGTGTGGAGGTGGTCTTTTCAATAAATTTATAGATGGTGTTTTGATTTCTGTCCCCATGTCAACAAATTTGTTAACAGTCATTTATCATTTTAGAGTGCGAGGGTTATAAATGTGAGACATCAAAAAGGTCTTGTCTAATTTCTTCATGACATGGATCAAATGTAAAAAGCCCCTGACCACATAGACCATTCGTGTAATTTACTTTTTTGTTTATTACGGAGTAATTAGGATGACCAGCTTCAAACTAAAACTATAAAGAAGCAAATTACCCTCAGGTGATTGGATGATGTACTGTCAACTGCATTCCTTGGAAGTTCCTAAAGTAATATTTGCAAAAGAATAGGACATTAGTAGATAAATATTACAGTTATTAATCACATAAAGTTGGTAAGCAAAGTTGATTTTCTTACCGGATTTTCATAAGCTAATTGAAGTTTCAAAGCTTTCTCAAGTCCTTTGACAACCTGATCTATATGTGGACGATCTGCTCTTTCCTCTTTTAAGCAGCAATATGCTGTTTCCGAGAAGATTTTTAATGCTTCATGGTCCATCTGATTTCGTAAATGCTCATCAATCATATCATCCAAATGAGAGTTGGCCAGTTGACTTAATAACCCCTTTCTCGATGCTTCATCTGGAAGAACTGCACTCCTTCCGCACAAGATTTCGAATAATACAACACCGAATGAATACACATCTGACTTGTGGGTCACACCACCAGTCTTTTTATATTTTGGGTCTAGGTATACATTCATAACAATATCCCGAGTAAGAACAAGACGGTGTCTTCGAGCTACTGTATTTTTCAACGAAAGTTCAAAACCAGATAATTTGGGTTCCCATTTTTCATCTAGTAGAATTTTCGAGCTGCTAATGTTGCAATGTATGACACTAAAATCGCGTCCAGCATCATAATGGATGTAACTCAATGCATTTGCAACACCAACACAAATCTTCAACCTTTGCATCCATGTGAGGGTCTGGTCACTTAGATATGTTTCGAGACTTCGGCTGGCCTCCTTCTTGTATATGATCACCTTCACGTGCTTCCCATCATAAAACCCAATAAGAGACATTAGATTCTTATGTTTGAGACTAGAAAGCATCGAAATCTCTGTCCAAAACCTTTTGCTCTCATCTTCTATATAATTTAGATAGTACGATTTTACCAAAATATCGATGAATTGTTCAGAATGTAAGAGACGACCTTTGCAAATTTTTGCAGTCTCAAATTGTTCGATAATATTTTCATCCGCAAAATTGTTGGTTGCTGAACTTATATCTTCAAAGTTGAGTTTCAAGTGAGAAAGATCTTTGGGGAAAGACTTTGTCTTTTTGCTGACATGGGACTCAACACGTGTAGATATGGAGGTCAATGATCCCTATACGTACCAAACAAGACAACATTAACAAGTGTTACAAAAATGACATGTGTAATACGTTTCTAAAGTTTTAGTGACTTAAAACAATAGTAATAATAAGTAAATGATTACCTTGTCATGATTGGATGATGTATCTTCAACTTCGGCCGCAACTATTGAATGTTCCTTTAATACCATAAATACAATAATAAGTAAATAGAGAGAAGTTATTATAGAAGAAAGATGAAAGAGAAAATGGTCTTACATCGTTTTGACATTCCATTTGAAGTTTCAACGCGCTCTCAAGTCTTGTGACAATCTCATCGATATTTGGGCGTTGTGATTGTTCTTTATTTAAGCAGTCATACGCTATTTCTGCGAAAACATTGAATGATTGCGGATTCATTTGTTTCCAAAGAACCGGATCAATTATTTCATCTAGTATTTTCTTTTTATAATGGAAAATGGCCAGCGGACCCAAATACTTATTATCTTGATCATCCATTAATGACATCCTACCACATAGCAATTCAAACAATATTATCCCAAAGGAGTACATATCTGACTTATGGCTCACACTCTTAGTCTCAAGATATGTTGGGTCTCCATACCCGAACGTATGGAGAGGTATATTAGTATGAAATGAATGGTGCCTTTCAGATGCTTTAATCTTCATGGAATATTCAAAACAAGATAATATGGGTTCCCAGTTAGCATTTAACACAACTGAGGCACTGTCGATTTTCCGGTGTATGACGCTAAAATCACGTGGCTCGTCATAATGAATGTAACTCAATGCATGCGCAATACCAACAGATATCTCCAATCTTCTCACCCATGTCAACATCTTCGTGTCATTTAGATATTGGCAGAGACTTCCCCACATCTCCTTCCTGGTAATGATGATTTTCTCATCATTATCATCACAAAACCCAATAATAGAAGACAAATTTTTATGCTTGAGACTAGAAAGCATGGAAATCTCCATCCAAAAAAATTGTTCTCTTGGACAATTTTCTTTATTAAACCTCCGAACAATGACACCAATCAACTCACCAGACCACAAGAGTTGTCCCGTGTATGTTTGTTCAATAATATGTTCTAAGATGACATTTTCTTGACTGAAGTTGTTGGTAGCGGTTAGAATATCTTCAAGGGGGACTTTGAGGTGAGCAAATTCTTTAGACATTTTCTGTTAATTAAGTAAAAACGTGAGTAAGAAAAAGGGAGTATCATCAAGTGCATATATCTAAGACATGTTAGGTCTATAATTCTTGAACCATGTCAACCTGCCCTTAATTGGCTACTAAGTGTTTGATAAAAAAAGGAGCATAATCAAGTGGATATATCTAAGACATGTTAGGGCTAATTCTGCATATATCTTGTAGTTATGGTTATTATGTTTGTAGATAGTAATTAAAATACTCTTAACATTCTTTAGAAGTTTAGGAAGTGATCAAGTGAATGGTCTTATTAAGTTGAATTGTTTTGGTTAGTGACTTCATTTTGAGATATATTCTTGGTTAATGTAGACCAATATTTGCTCCTATGGTGTTATCAAAGCATTTGATCCAGAATCAGATGGTGTAAGTATGGACTGCATGGGCAATACTTTGCAGTTTTGATGGGAAATATGGATTGGAATTGTCTTGTTTGGTTTCCTCATTGCATTCAAAGACATGTTTTTGTCTTGTAACTGACAATTAAGGGCATGTTGACTACATAAAACAAGTTCATAAAGTGGTAATCACAAAAAACTATGGCATGTGCTTTGTGTAACAGTGAATTGTTTAATTCTGCAATATCACTTATTGTTTAGTGTTGATATTTAGTCATTTGAAGTTTGAAGTTGTTTCCAAAGACATGTTTTCGTAGCTCTAGCAGGATACATTATTTGGCAATAGCCAATAGAGGAATTGGAAGATTTTTCAGAATGTTGAAAAGAATGGAGAGACATTATTAAATGTTGTAATGGAAACTTTAAAAGCCAGGTTGCTGATTTTGAAAGGGATGAACTCTCCTGCTTTCGTAGAAGTATAAGATATATGGAATATGCAGATCATGGTAATCCGATATTTGAAGTGTATGCAAGGTTTAACATGTTGAATGTCAAGATGTTTGTCCAACCTGTATACGAAATTGGAGACCACTGAGACACATGAGTATGTTGGCACAAAAGTTTTCAATTCGAGAGTAAGTTGGCAAAAAAAGTTTGTTGAATTTGAGAAATTGGGTATAGAACTAGGAATAAAAGAACTGAGCAAATATGGTGTCTTTAATTTGGCCACCTTGACAACCTTAACTTGAGTTTTGTTAGCAATGGAAAACATATATCATAGAGCATTAATCTATATCTATATCTATATCTATACTATATATAATGCACGAAGGTACCTCACGTACTCTTAATTTTAAGACGTACAAGAAATTAAGCACGGTTTACAATACTTTAATGCACCCAATTTTCAGAATTACAACAAAGTAAGCATATTGTACAACAAAATAAAGCGTTGTGTCATTTTAAGACCAAAATTCTATCAAACAACATTAATGCTATTAAAAACACCCCTTCACTAAAAATTACAACCATTTAAGCAAAATGTACAATAGCTGCAACCAATTTTCAGATTTACAACAAAATAAGCATAGTGTACAACAAAATAAGCATGATGTAAATTTTCAGACTTGCAACATTAATGCTATTAAAGTGGTCAATGTTATTAATGACTATAGTGACTACTACTTACAAGAAAAGAAACATAGTATACAACACTTAATGCACATAATTTTCAGACGTACAAGACAAAAAACATATTGTACAACAAAACACAACATTAATGCTATTTAATGTAGTCAATTATTTAACTGGTCAATAAATACAATCAATACAGCTATTAAAACACCCCTTACATAAGAAATACAAATTATCAAGCATATTGTACAACCAAATTAAACACAATTCCTGTATTAAATTTCACTACTACAAATAATAAAGCACATTATACAAATATTCAAGCCCGAACGGGCAACGGGCCAAATGGGCTTGAGCCCGAACGGGCGCGGACCAAACGGGCTCGAGCCCGAGAAGACACGGGCCAACGGGTTCGAGCCCGAACGGGCACGGGCTATACGAAATTCTTGATATCAGTAAATTTATTGTTAAAAAGAATATAATAAACTAAAATATATTATTTATAGTAATTTTTTATTTCAGGTTACCTGCCGCTGCAACGCGCGAGTACCCTGCTAGTTATGAGTAAAGTATAATTAGATTTATGGGGTATAGCTAATTAAGTGCAAACTGATGCAGAGAAGGTGTATATACATAACAATTATAGATTAGTTATTATGATAGAAAGACGAAAGAGAAAAACCGTCTTACAACATTTTGATGTTCGAACTGAAGTTCCAACGCTTTCTCAAGTCTTGGGACAATCTCATCTATATTTGGACGTTGCGATCCTTCATCATTCAAGCAGTCATATGCTGTTTTCGCGAAGATGTCGAATGACTGCGGGTCCATTTCTTCCCATAGATTCCAATCAATTATTTCATGGAGTTTTTCCTTTCTATAATGGTTAATTGCCACCGGAGCCAAACATTTATTGTAGTCATCCGGGATTATTGATTTCCTACCACAAAGTAGTTCAAACAATATTATCCCAAAAGAATACATATCTGACTTGTGGCTCACACTTTTAGTCTCTATATCTGCCGGGTCTGTATACCCTTTCATATCCCAAACATTATCAACTTGGAATGAATGATGCCTTTCAGATGCTTTAATCTTCTTGGAAAGTCTAAATTCAGATAACTTAGGTTCCCAATTATCATTTAATAGAATTGTGTCACTGTTGATGTATTGATGTATAACGCTAAAATCGCGGTGCTCGTCATGATGAATGTAGCCTAATGAATGTGCAAGGCTGACACATATCTCCAATCTTCGCAACCATGTCAACAACAACGTGTCACTTAGATGGGTGCTGAGACTTAATCTAGTCTCAAGCTTGATAACGATTATCAACTCATCCTTCTCATCACAAAACCCAACAATAGAAACAAGATTCTTATGCTTGAGAGTACAAAGCATGGAGATCTCCATCCAAAACTGTTGTTCTTTTTCATCATCCCTTTCTTTATTTAACCACCTCCGAGCATGGATTTTAATCGGCTCACCCGACCACAAGAGCTGTCCCATGTAATGATTTCCAAAATCATCTATTCCGATGAAATTGTCTTCAGCAAAGTGGTTGGTGGCAGATAGTATATCTTCAAGGGGGATTCTTAAGTGAGCAAAGTCATCGAGCGAATACATTATATTTTTTCTGTTTTATTAAGAGGCGTTTGGGTTACAAAATGCAAAGATATTCGAAAGAACAAACAATAGAAGAGCAGAAAGAAGATCTGGTAGTGCAATGAGTTAATTCGTATTGACTGTATTCAAGTGTTTATGGCATTAATACAAGATTATATGGCCCTCCAATACTTGACCGGTCATGAAGGAGTCTTTGTGATTATTAAATTCCAATATCAAAGTGGCCGACAAAGTTGACGGAAAATGCATCATTACAAAAGTGTTGTGTATCCCATAACCAAATGAATAAACAAATTGTACCATACCGACCATCACGTGACAATCTACATATTCCGATGAATAAACAATGCTTATGAACAATGCTTACTATTTTTATAATCCATCATGTGACAATCTACATATTCCAATAAATAAACATGCTCATGAGCAATGCTCACGAACAATGCCTACTATTTTTATAAGGGCAAATTCTCTCAATGCCCAGTTGCCCAACTAATTTACTTTAAATGCTTCATTTTTTTTCTCCACTTTTCTTAATGCCCCATGGGCAACTCTATCATATATTTAGGTCCACTTTGTACTTACATAGTACGAATGTAATAGTTGGTATTTTGGGCAACTTTGACCTACTATATTGGGCAACTGACATTTTTTGTCTTTTAGTAAAAATGCAAAGTATTTATTTTTTATTTTTTAAATACATATAACTTGGACAACTTGGTCCCACACATATGTACTTTTGGGCAACTATCTATAAATACCACTTTATAACATACAAATACACCTTTAATAAACCAAATTATACCTCCCAAATTTTTTTTTATTATCCTAATACACATTTTTTCTTAAATACAAAACACAAAATACCCAAATCTTCCCACACACAGTTGACTGCTTCTACCACACACACATTCCCTCTCAAACGCAAACATTCATTCTGCAACTTGAAACAGATCTCCTTTCCTCTCAAACTCAAGAATCCAAAGCCCTAATCCTACTGCCTCATTCTGCTTCCACATCAAATCAATAGTTCTTCTTCTCTACATTTTCAAAACCGAAGCCCTAATCCAACTGCTCTTCTTCGTACAATCAAATCAATCCCACGCATATTCGTACAATCAATCGCTCTTCTTCCACATCTCAAGAATCCAACGACGAAAATGTTTGATGCAAAGCTAACGGTGAGATCTAGATTAGAACATATTGCTACAATTAAAGGTGCATTGAATGTGAATAGAACCAAATTGTTTAGAGACACTGTGTTTGGGCCTTGGTTAGATTTTCCTAAATTCCCCTGGCCACCACGTATACAATTATTTATATCAAAATGCAGTTGAGGTGTCTAAAGTTAGTGATTGTTGTCCACCTCTAACTTTTGTACTAGGTGATAATGTTTCTGATTTTGGCCGTGAACAATTTAGTCTTTTAACTGGGTTTCGTTTAGGACCCGTAGATAAAAAAGAAAGTGACCACGGCCATGTTGTTAAGGGTTTAACAGATAGTCCTTTTTTTGATCGGTTGTTTCCCGATAAAAAAAGAATTAAGAACAAAAAAGTTAAGGGTGATGACCTTTTGGCGTTGGTGAAGTCGGGGGAAAGGTGGGATTCTTTATTCGATGAAGATGCTGTGAGGGTTGCTTTGTTGGTGATTGCAACATTTGTATTTATTGGTCGGGAAGGAAGGTTTAATGTTCCTGACCATTTGCTAAAGAATGTTGAGGATTTTTGTGTATGGAATGAGTATCCATGGGGTGAATACATGTGGGCTCATCTGTATAAAAGAACGGTGAATGTTGTTCCTAGGCATCTCGAGGCAGAATCAAAGAAGCCCGTTCCAAAAGATCCAAAAAAAGAACAAACATACACTCTGTATGGATTTACATGGTGTTGAAGGTTAGATTTTACTTGTAACATACATTATTTGTGCTTGTATATATTCTGATGGTTAATCTAAATAATGTGTTATATGTTAAATTTGAGAAACATAGATAAGCAGAATAGTCATTCAGGCACTGGCATTGTTCCATAGGCATTGTCATTGTTCCTTAGGCATTGGCTTTGTTCCCTAGGCATTGTTCTGTAGTCATTGTTCCTTAGGCATTGTAAGGCTTGGTGTAGATTTAAGGATGTTATGGTTGATGGTTTCGCACTAGATAAATACATAGAAACGATTTGTAAAATATGGTATCAAACCACTGCCAATGTCGCTTCATCCACTGCTAGTTCAGAAGAAACCACTGCTGCAACTACATGCTATGTAATTGTATCCCCTGTTACTACAGATACACCCACTGCTATCCTAACCACTGCAACCATAATCACAACCACTATAATCACAACCACTAAGTCTTAATACGTTGTATTTGTTTTTTCAGATTTGGATTATGGATACATTCCCTAACAGCTCCCAGTTTTGGACCAAAGACCCAGAGAAGATCCCACGTTGTCTAGCATGGTCAAAAGTAAAAAACTTTGAAAAAAAGCATTACACTATTTTATTTGATCCGGTAAGTAAACACTCAAAATTAGTTAAGTGTTGTATGTTTTTATTGCATTTAGCATATCAGGTTATCTCCTTTGTTATGTAGGCTGTCAGACCATTACAGAAGATTGTACCAACAAATGCCGAGCTGAGTTGTCCGTGGTACATTCGAAGTATGGAATACATCCGTGGACTTGATTCCCAACATGTTGAAAGAAGAGAAGAGTTGGCTAACCAACTGATGGTGGAAGAAGAGGAAGCTATGCCCGATGGGGATGTATGTGGTGGAATTGAAGCCGATTTAAATGGTTCCTTTCTGTGATGCTGATGAAGTTGTTACAGAAGGTCAAACGTCTAGGGTCAATGACAAAGCTAAAGAAGAAGAGATTTTTGCGGGGTTTGGTGAAATGTTGAAGGTGAATGAGCCTGAGAAGCTTGAAGATGTTGTAGTCGGTAATGTTGAGGTTCCAGATGGTAACAAATGTGACAAAGCGGAAGCGTCACATAACTTGGATAAAGATGACATTCTAGCCGAGCTTGTGTCCATTAAGTCCAGGGTTGGTAGTATCGAAGAACGTGTAGGAGACGTTGGTGTATCACAGATGTTAAGTGAGATACACAACGTTAAAAAGAGAATTGGGGTAATTGAGGAAGTTTTAGGAATAAAGTCACAAGATGATGCTGGTGAGAATAAGGTAACAAGCTGTTATTTAAAATTTTTTTACTTCATTATGTACAAAATGGTCTCTTTGACCAAAGTACGTTCACTTTTTTACAGGTGGAGAGTGTTTATGCCAACAAACCTTTGGCTACTTCTGATGCACACACCCCCATCAGGACCAATGTAGGATCCGATGAGAAGCAGAAGCTGTTTTATATGGATTCCGAGGAGTTTACCGGACCTATGACGCAAGTTGTGAAAGCTGCTTTATCCGGAAGTCCTGAAGATGCTCATCATTCCAACAATTTTATGCAGGTGGATAACAAAATTGACTGTGCCGCCTTACCGAATTTGAATGATGCATTCTCAGACATTGCTTATGATGGGTTTGATCCAACTCCTGTTGACGTACGTATAGATATAGTGTTTTATTTTTCCCTTGTTTTACTTTTTCTATTTCAATATAAAACACACATACCCTTTATTTAATCTTTATCTAGGAATCGATGGATATGAATGGTGCGGAAAAAGAAATTGACCGGGAGAAGGGTAAGGAAATGGTTGTGTGGCGGCCACCTATTTGGTTTGGATGGTTTGTGCAGTGGACTCTTAAAGTGTTAAAATCGCTTATGGAGGAGGGGGATTCACAAGTAGAAAACGTTTATGATCCGGCTGGGGAAGGGGCTGCACAAGTAGACAAAGTGGATATGGAGGTTGACGAAACGGCTAGGGAAGGGGCTGATACACAACCTGTTGAAGTGATTTGCCTTGATTATGAGGATGGGCAGGATATTGTCAAGGTACATTTATTTATCTTATCATTTGTTATGAAGAATGCATGCATAATAATAGTACAATCCCTTAAGACATGACAAACATAACTTGAGCAAAGACATTATTAGCAACTACATCACTTTTACAAACTAGGAAATATCATTTAGCTTCTTTTTCCTCTTTTCTTTGGATCATCATTACACTTGTGCAATATGGTTGACTTGCCTGTTAGGGTCTCATTCGTTTTTAGTTGCTTTCGAACATTAGTGTTACGGCTACTAGGATCCACATCTTGCGGATTGGTTCCCAACATTAGTGATTGCTTAAAGTTACCACCGCCAGTTGGTTCTATAACTTCTTCTTGTTCGATACCGTATATCTCTCTTCTTAGGTCTTCTAGCACTTCAGCTGGTAATCGGTAACTAGCTTCAGCATTTGGTCCATATAATTCATATATATCAGGAAACATTACCTCTCTTGCTACCTTTATTGACCACTCCCTTTCATCGTGATTTTTCTCAAACCTAACTCTTTTAGAACTCGACATAATTCAATTAATGTGATGGAAATATGGTTATGAAACTGAAAATAAATAGGAGCAAATATGTTGAACAATTAGATCATGGTTTCACTATTAAATAGACACCACATGCTAAGTCACATGTAAACAGTTAAAACATACATAGTCAACTTTGCAGAAGATTTACTTTTGAAAATAATAAAGGGCCCTCAACAAACAGTCATGATTTGTTGTACATGTCCTTAAAATAGACACCACATGCTAAGTCATGATTAGAAATATTTTATGCCGTAGAATATCACATTTCCACTTTACTTCAGTTGAGTATTCAAGTTATTTAATTGTTGGATAGTAGAGCTGTTTGATAAAAGATGAATCGTTTTTGTTATTTAGGCTGCAAATATCAGATTAGTTTTCAACTTGCTTAAATGGAAGAGGAAGCCAGGGAGATATTGCACCTCACCCTATACTACTCCACCAGCCACTACTCCAAAGAGAAGGCGTTCATCACGGATTAATTGTCAAAACCCATCCCCTCCTAACGCTCCAGATTTTGATGATACATTGGAACCATTTGTGGAGGTATGTGAGTGTGTAAACTTATATGTCTCTAACTTTTTAATACAAACATTTACTAAAAGAGGTTATTTGTTCTAATTCAGAATCTGTCGAGAACTGGAACGGGGAAGAAAAAAACAAAAAAGGTAATTGTGCCATGTTCCATTCAAAATTTTTTGAATGAGAATAATGGTACTAGTTTTATTTTCCCATGGGGCAATGAAGACACTATTGCTGATCGCCGGTTTTGGGAGTGTTTATTGGCAACAGGTGATAACAAGGATGGATGGCTGAGGGACGAGGTGCGTATAAAATCAATTGTTAGTTTTGTACCATAAATGTTTCTTTGTGTTTCCCACTTGTTTATCTTATAATGTGCCCAAATGTATAAACAACACCTTGACCTATGGGTAGATTTGATGTGGCATTTCTGACCATTAAATGCCGACTGGGCTATGGTGGGTCCCTTTTTCACACCACAAGTCATTAATGACTTCGTACGAAGCTATTGGGCAAATGGTGTAAAGTACCCGGTGCCTTGGGGTGATGTCGAAAAGGTGTTTATATCTTTCCATATAAAATTACGTATAGTATTGTGGTTTTACTAGATTCTTCATCGGGTGCGTTGTGCTGATGTCGTAAATGATGTAGGTACTATTTCCAATAAACGAACCTAACAAGCACTGGGCGGTAGGAGAGCTGCATCTACGTACGGGTGTTTTGACATTGTATGATTCGATGCCAAAGTTTACAAACATACGACTTTGGTGGAAGGATACCATGCCTGCAAAATTTCAATATTGGCTGCCAAAATTACTAGACAAAACGGGAGTGTTTTCAGCAAAAGGCATAGATATCAATACTTATCAGATTAGCTTTCAAAAATGTCATGATGTCCCCAACCAAGCAGGTCAATACGGTGACTGCGGAATATGGGCTTACATTAACCTATATAGGCTAAGTCATAACATGCCATTAAAGTCTGACGATCCTGCAGAAACAACTCTTGCCTATCGCGAAAGAATGTTTGAGTACCTATGGAAATACAAGGTTGAGTATGCTGGTCATTGACTGTATTTATTACTAGTTGTGGTATCGTCAACTCTCATTGACTATGTATGTATATAATCGGAACAGAAAGGTGTTAGATCATTTGCTGCCCTTTACTTTCAAGTAGGTTATATTGCTTCTATCATGGGCATATGTACTTTGGTCATTCATTGTGTATGTATAAACAATTGTAGTAAGCATTCGAATGATAAATCTGTAAATCTCCAATATGTTTTGTGAAAGTTTGTAAATATTATTAGTTGATATTAGTATTGCTTCATTGTATGATAATAATCACTAACCTAAACTAAATACGTATAAATGATAATGTTACAATTAAACCAACTTCCAATCTTCTACTAGCCGTGGTTTCATCCTAGTAGCCGTGGTTTCAACAATTCTTCTAGCCGTGGTTTCATCCTACTAGCCGTGGTTTCATCCTACTAGCCGTGGTTTCAACAATTCTTCTAGCCGTGGTTTCGTCAATGATTCTAGCCGTGGTTTCACCAATGATTCTAGCCGTGGTTTCACCCAGCAGCCTCCTAAGCCTTCTTATTAGATATACTTGCCATTCTACTTAACCTTCCTTGAGACTTTTATGGCCATAGGACCTTGTACACCAGCAATCTTTTGAATCTTCAAGAGCAATTGATCTATCATTGGATTTGTTGATATGGTTCCTTGTGGATCAAGCTTTGCTTCCAACATTTTCCTGGCAACAGTTTTGGACAATGGATAGTGTTTATCAATAAACATGAAAAACTTATCCTTAGTAGATTGTACAACATGTACTCTGGAATGCTGATAAAGCATCCATTCAACTACTTCAAAATCTTTCCAAAATTTTTCCACTAGATTAGGTTGACACATGTTTTTCATTGATGTCCACACAAACCTTGCTAATTCTCCAGTTGACCCATGCTTTCCATATCTAAAATCCATGACTTTCCATAACTGTTCCAAATCCTCTTTAGATAGAAAGAACAACAAGCTTCCAAAATCTAAGTATGTACTTCTGCATCCATCTGCTCTTGTTATTTCAATCACTTCTCTATCATTTTCAGTGATTATTTTCCAATCATTAATTGGATGAGTTGCGCTTAGTGGTGTAGGATTAATCGGCTCTTGTCTATCACTAACCATAAGATACACATCCATTCTTTCTTTCCTCTCCATCTCTTCATCCAATTTCTGTTTCTTAGAACTGACATCCTCCAGAATTTCTGCTTTTCGCTTTTGTGCGTTCTTGATCCACTCAGCTTCTTTCTCAGAATTCATAGGATTGAAATCATCATTCATTCTTATCCAATGTTCATACATATCTTCAATCTCTTCGTACGTGCATTTTTTCAAATCCTTGCCTTTGCACATGTCCATGTGCCTGAGAATCTTGATCATTGCATTTCTCATTTGAGCCTTAGTTAGAGGTTTATTATTCTTACTATTATATTCTACGACAGTTCTTTCCTTCTGCATTTGTCTCGCCCTCGCAGCCAGAACCTTAGCCCTTGATAGAACGTCTAATAGTGCCCATGCTTCAGTACTCCATTCCAACTTTAGCATTTCAGAAGCTTGAAGTAAAGGTTGTTCCTTGTTCCACCGTTCAATCAGTCTCAGACTAGCTTCATCATCTTCTTTCTTTTTTTTTTCAAAAGCAAGATGTTCAGCCTTATACGTTTCAGCTAAGTTTTTTGAGAATTCATGATCATGTGCAATCTGATCCTCTGTACTATCAAATTCAAGTTCTTCTTCTTGAGGTTCAGCAATAGCTTTACCCTTTCCTATGTCTGGTTGAGCTACCACTTTCTTCATTTCGATAACGACTTGGAGTTCTTCTTCTTGAACTTAAACTATCATGTCTCCTAGTCTAACGTGTACTAGTACTTAAGAGTTTTTTGAATCGACTTTGCATATTCCGACTTGTAGAACGAAAACTTTTTTTTTTCTTTCTTCTACTACTTCGATCAGACTCTGACTAACTTGCCACCTTGTTCCTTGTTGGAAATGAAGTTCGAAGACTTTACGATTTCAACCTTACCTCATGACTTCGTACCCGTGATAATCTGCAAGATAGTTCCCGATTCCAAGACCGACGCTCCCGCTCTGTTTACGTCTTCCTTTCTTGACAGCATCTTATATTATCATTCTTATTATTTGGAGATTGATTCCGAGTTTACTCTTTACGTTACTAGTTCTAAGAGTCCGTGTACCTGTACACG
>BPTQ01000001.1:83569483-83622186 GCA_019973895.1 Chrysanthemum seticuspe | reverse complement strand
CCCTTTGAGCAAAGGCCTGCACCCGGCGATTTGCTAGATTGTTGAAAAAACAAAAGGAACTGTATGGGACCTCAGAAGGGTTAATTATGTTTTTTAAAATCATAATTATAGTTTTGCTAGATTGTTAAAAAAAGTTAAGGAACAATATGATATAGTTGCGGTTTCAAACGGAAGTTGAACATACCAATGTGGCCGCGTTACTTTGTAGATGTGTATGGAATTTCAACTTAGTGAACCCTTCTAAATCCCCCTACAGTACCTTTTGTTGTTTCAACTCCCTTTGAGCAAAGGCCTGCACCAGGCGGATTGCTAGATTGTTGAAAATACAAAAGGCACTGCATGGGAACTTAGAATGGGTAACTATGCTGAAATTCCCTACTCATCTACAAAGTAACGTGGCCACCTAGATACGTTCAACTTCCCTTTGAATCTGCAAGTATATCATATTGATCCTTAACTTTTTTTAACAATCTAGCAAAAGTGTATAACAAGTATATCAGACTCGTATAAACTTCCAAACTGAGTGTGTAGTGTGATATGCATTAGCAAGGCTTAGATCTGTAAAAAAGTTGGATAAACACCGAAACATCAGGATATAACCGCCATGGCTGCAAAATAATGTAATAAAATTGTCATGCCAACATACGGTAAATCACATCATTTGCATATCAAATAAGATAATCGTCATCACAGCCTCTTGCATATCACAAATACACACATGTGGCCCAAAATAAACCAACTTCTTCAAACAATTACCTATGTAAAGGAGTTGGTTAACAAAGTTGCTTGTCAATATGTTATAAACATGTGGACAGACTTTAGTACTTTCAGCCTCCACTCGAAATCCCATTGCCATGTCAAAATTGCTATGACAGTGACATAGGAATGGGTTTTCGAGGGGAAGCTCAAAGTACCAAGGTCTTTTCTAGAATTTTGAGGATTCTAGAAAAGCATTTGAGTGGGATAATCAAGGAGTGTGGCGTGTCATGAACAACACACACTATATCATTATCACATTCAACACGCAATTATCAAGGCACATCTATCGTGATCATTGAGATATTCAAAGAAAAGTTGAATGTAGGAAGTTGTGTATGGCCACATTGTTACTTTCAACTTGACTTTGAATCCACAACTATATCATATTGATCCTTCTTTCTTAAGTAACTTCTTAACATATATAAACTAAATTTTTTTAACAATGTAGCAACAGTCTATAACAATTATATCACACTCATATAAAGTAACAAACAATTATATAACACTCATATAAATACAAATAGCAGTGACACGGGTAAAAAAAATAAACTTCCCTAAATGCCCCATGGGCAACATTCACCTTTGAAGATGGTCTAAAACTCCTCCATATACTTTTTTGTTCACCTACAATCCAGGTTTGCTGATTGAATAGCATGTCAGATCTAGGTTGATTTATAAATTACACCAAATGATCCCAGGTCTGACATGCCATTCAATCAACAAAGCTAAATTGTAAGTAAACAAACTATCTGCATTTGGTTAACTTGTCTGCATCTAAGAAATAACCGCCATGGCTGCAAACAGTAATGAATAATCAAAGATGAATGAACGACACCATATTAAGTTTATTTTGCTATTCAAAGGTGGTGTCATTCATCCATCTTTGATCATTCATATGTTTGTTTCGTTACTGAAGTGTACAATTAGCATTTTATGTAGATACTCGCTGATAAAAGAGACCATTTTATCAAGGTGACAGCAAACAATTACATAACAATATTTAGCCCTTTCTTAACATAATACTGAGGCTCAGATCTGTATAAATCAATAGTTTACACAACATCAGGATATAACCGCCATGGCTGCAATAGTATAGAATTGACACGCCATGACACGAAATATCGCATCATTTGCATGATTTAATAAGATACTTGTCATCACAGCCTCTTACAAATTAACAACTTATATACGTAAAGGAATTGTTTGAAAAAGTTACATGTCTAGTTTAACACACTTCTTATCCATGGAAAGTATATACTCACAGAGATGATACAAATCTTCGAGCCAATCATGGTTTATTGGGACGGACGTCTGCTAGGGAGAAATGATTATATACTCTCACAGAAAATATATATTCATGTGTTGCCATACGATGCCAACCACAATGAAACATGATTGACTTGAAGATGTTAATCATCTATGTGAGTATACCAATCAGGGGTGTATTGTTATATGCATTAGCAAGGCTCAGATCTGTAAAAAGTTTGATAAACACAAAAACATCAGGATATAACCGCCGTGGCTACAAAATAATGTAATAAAATTGCCATGCCAGCTGACGGCTAATCACATCAATTGCTTGATCAAATAAGATAATCATCATCACAGCCTCTTGCATGTACCAAATACACCTTTTATATTCCAAATTATACTTCCCCAAAAATATTTTTATTATCCTAATACACCTTTTTTGTTAAATACTAAATACAAAATACATTTCTGCTACTAACACACACATCAAACACATCAAATCTTCCCACTCAAACTCAAACCTTCCTTCTCAAACACACATTGGCAACAGTCAAACGTTCCCACTCAAAATCAAATCAAACGTTCTGCCCTATGGGTACACAGTAATGTATGCTACTGAGTGTGTATTGTGACATGCATTATCAAGGCTCAGATCTGTAATAAATAGATAACAACGATAACATCAAGATATAACCGCCATGTGTAACAACGCGCATTTTTCGGGTTACTTTTCATATTTTTGAAAAGTTACTATTCACTTTTACTATTCACTTTCACTATTCATCCCGTAAAATTTTTATTTCACATTCTCGTAAGATAAATTATTTCAGTAATGACCTGAGAGTTCGACAATCGTTAGATCATTTTCGCAAAAGTTATTAAGAAAACATCGTTTTAAAGTTTCATTTTGGTCGGAACACCATTTCAACATCCCACGCATAACGAAAATCAACTCTGATAATTTTTCTCACATCAGATTAATTTTTATATCACTCATGATTAAATTGAGAATTTTTAAGATTTCATTTTTAAAATGTTACCAAATAAACCATGTGTCGTACGAGACTAAACTTACGTTTTAAACAATTCTACTTAGACCCAGACTTAACGATTCCTGCACTGTGTTTCTAATATGTTTTTGACACTTTTACATTTTTTGGAAAAGTCAAACATATTTCCCTCCTCCTTTGAGCATAAAGAAATTAACCTTGTACGTTCTATATTTTTGCTTAAATCGCGTAACTTTTAAACTTCACGTATAACTGTTAAGTTATCCCACGTATGACAAAAACCACATTTTGACATCTCATATCACTTTTAGACTAATTTTTGTCTACTATAAATAAATTCACGATCATTTCCCTGAAATTTCGTTCTTTTCTGATAAATTGCGAATTACGCGTTTTTTACCCGTATTTCTAGTTTTAAGCAGCGTTTTTGCACCCAATGAGACTTATAACCCATTTTATATTTTTATATGGAGTATAATTATGAGTTTAATCATTCCTATAAGTTTCATATTTTTACGATACCCGATTTTATGTTTTATGGCTTAACGGCTTACAGTTAGCGATAAACGGAACCAAAACTCACTCCGTAACCAAGATAATACCAAAACAATCCACCTAAGTCATCTTATCTCTATGTGGCCGACTTAGGGGGGAGATTCATCATTTTGGTGGCATCATCCTAACCATGGTTCATTTAGATCATTACATGTGTCCTAACTTAACCATGGTTAATATTTAACCCAATATATGGTTAACCAAACTTACCCTCCTATAATTAGCAAGTGAAATACATCCTAAAGACCTTCACATACTGATTTGGGTCGTTCATACACTAAAACATTCACATCTTCCATCATTTGATCTATAAACTCCAGGTTTATGCAAAGAAGTTTCAAGTAATAAGTTACTACATCAAATCTCTAGCAAGTTTAAGTGATCTTCTTGAGTTTAAATCCACTCAAGTCACTTAGTACTTCATCATCAACTCTTCAAGATTGCAAGGGTGCCAAGGTGTTGAAAGCTAGCTCAATCCAAAGTCTTAAGTGATCAATCAAAGTCCTATCCTTACTAAGTTACTCCTTTCTTTATTGAAAGCCAAAAGTTGTAAGCAACTTATCACCACCATCATCTCATCTTATTTATTCATAATATTAAAAATTTCATGCTATATATATAGTTACTATGTTGATTCATGATGTACATATACTCAATCACATGTTTTAATTCACATATTGTCGTAAGAGTAACAAACTAGTAAACTAGTCATATTCTACACATTTGAAACCATTAAAACCAGCCACATATGGACTTTCTAACTTACATACTATCGTATACAAGATAAAAAGGTAAACATAGCAACTTGAATCACCCGAAACGGACAACTGAGTCAAAAGTTATAGGCAAACGAAGTTAGCGAAACCAAAATCGCCAAAACTGCCATATTGAAACTGTTTTGGGTCTGGTCGTTGTAAAAGTGGTACTTCTGGTCCGAATCATCAAAAAGTTAAAGCACGAAAGTTGTCCGTAACGACGTTTTCCTTCAATAACAAAGAAGCTCGGACCTTGAAAATGCTTAAATAGGCCATATCCTTTCAAAAACTGAAACTGCCTTATTTGTAGTTTCACGACTATACTTTTGTTACAACTAAGCAAAACCAAGTTATTTTCTAAGCTAGTTACATATTAACTTAACAAAACTTTATTTAATCTTTGAAATTATGTTTTCACAAGTAATGGAAAAATGACCATTTTACCCTTTTCCGAAGATTTTTACCAAAACTTCATTCTTGAACATGTTAATAAGTTGTAGTCACTAGTAAGCAATGAGAACTTGTAAAAACTAGATATTTACTATAAACATGATAAAATTTATGATATAACAATCTTCATTCAAAATCTATGTTTTATCTACTAAGTGCTACAAAACTAGGGAGCTTCATGTGAGGGGTTTCATTTGAGTAAAACGTATCGACGAGTTGCTGGATTTACGTGTCCTAGCTCCTCGAACGTTTACTACATAACCTCTAAATTGAGATGGCCCGAACGGTAGTACGATATGTATAAACTAAACTCGTTTTCACAACTAGACCATTTCTATAAATGACATACACAAAAACCATGTACTACATCATGATCAACATAGAAACGTATATAGGTTTTTTATTTCTTTAGGATCATTATTTCAAACCTAAGTCGCAACATCCTATTCTAGGTTGCTCGTAGAAGTTCTCACGGCATATCTATCATTTTCATTATACATTTGATATCATTTACTCTGAGGTGAGTTCATAGCCCCACTTTCTATTACTTAAATTGTTTTACAAACCCTTGGGGAAATACATGCTTTATTTTAAACCGAACACATTGCTTTCAAATTGTATACTTATCTGATTATTTTACTTGCACTAAGTTACCGCATTTGCCAAACTTAAGTCCCTAATCATGAATCATTAATCACGAGTGAAGTGAGCGCGAATATTGTGGATAGATCTATTGGGATTGACGAATCCCGTTTGTTTGACCATGTCCGGTGAACAAACGCACTATATTTGAGTAACATTAGGTAAAAATGGCAATTTTACCTGATAGGGCACGCACCGACATTTTCTCCAATTAATTTTGGAACACGTTAACGCCTTGATTGCATGATGCTTAGTCTAATAATAACTGTTTTGTTTTCAAACCATTGGTGTGAATTTATAACTCACACTACAAACATAATGTGTTCAACCATCAAACAAACTCTATGAATTTCACTCAACCTTTGTGTTGACAGATTTAAGCTTGTATTTTAGGTCCATATTGTACGAGGCTGGCACCGAGGAGCACGGATACTCAAGAAGGCTATAAATTTTATTATCATTCGAAAACCAATTTAATGTAATTTTTTTAACTTGGAACCATTTGGGACCTCATTTTTGTAAACTCCAATATCTATATAAATCGAATGATAAAGCTTTTAAAACGACTCCATTAGAGTTCGTTTTCTATTGTTATGACTGTTGTGCCATGAAGTAACACCCAGTTTGAATTCCGCTGCGTATCATAAAATTGGGGGTGTTTCAGATTGGTATCAGAGCCACAGTTATAGAGAAACGGGTCTAATCGAGACTTAAACTATAACTACTTTTTAAACAAAAATATTTTATAGCCTTCCGTTCTCCGTGCCTTCCATCCTCGAGACGATTATGTGACTTTTAGGCATTTTAAGCTATACAAACATACTAGTATATTGATATATACACTTGACATATTTTCAATCATTTTAGCTAAATGATAGACTAAACATATCTGCGTATGCCTATTCTAAGGCATTACGGCACAATCATATTTTCCCAATCTCCCAATCATGCATCTACGCATGCATTTTAGGATTACGAAACAATGGTCTTTCCTACTTCCCAGACATTGTGAGATACAATGGTCTCATTCATTTTTCAAGACACTGTGAGATACGGTGGTCTCTATTACATTCTCAGACACTGTAAATCCTACAGTGGTCTCTATTATATTCTCAGACACTGTAAATCCTATAGTGGTCTCTATTACATTCTCAGACACTGTAAATCATACAGTGGTCTCATTTATTTCTCAAGACATTGTGGGTTACACAATGGTCTCTCTATCATTTCTCAAGATATTGTGGGTTACACAATAGTCTCTCTATCATTTCTCAAGACATTGTGAGTTACACAATGGTCTCTCTATCATTTCTCAAGACATTGTGGGTTACACAATGATCTCTCTATCATTTCTCAAAACATTGTAGGTTACACAATGACCTCTCCATCTTTTCTCAAGACATTGTGAGTTACACAACGGTTTAATTTACTTCACTGATATTGTAAGTTATACAATAGTCTCTAAAAATTATCTTATAAACATTATATGATATTGTTTTACATGAAACCCGTCACAGTCTATCAATTTCCCTAATGGAAATATAAGAAATGGGATTTCTAAAAGATAAACTGACTCATCATCTACAAAAGCTGAAGTTCAGCAAATTTCTCTACAATCATCAAAATTCTCTTCTAAAACCTTCATTGTTAAAGGTTCGTGATTCTAGCCAAGTATGGACTATTTTAGAATTACTTAAGATTTCCTTTCCACACGTATCAACCCATACTATCTTCTATGCAATGGAATGTGAAAACATAGGATACAAGTCTTTTATGGCCAGGACTTGCAACTGGATGGTTTGATATCGCCTTTGCTTAGTGGACAATTTCTCAAAAGCAAAGGACATATCACAACTATACCTAATTTAGGTATTTGAAAATTTTATCGAACCTCGGCTAAATATAGTCTAGTCACCTATATTTAACCTAGGGATAGTGGAACACAGTCTGACTAAATATGTTCGACTTAAAATTTTCAAACACTGAGAATAGTTATACAAGTGTTATATTCAGGTTGATTTCCTACATAAACTCGATAAACCACCAGAATTCATTAAAAATATCTAGAGACGCGATAGTGTTTTACCACTCAGCGAGATCTTAACATTTATTTATACTACCTAATTTCATTCTTGAAAGTTTTCATTTATGAAATAATCCTAACTACTATCTAAGTATAGTCATCAAATCTTCTCGTCATTTCTTAGAAGTACTAGCCTGTTTAGGTTTCAAGGATATCATTCCGCCATATTCCTTTAAAATTCACTTATGATTTTAAAACTTGACATCTCTACCTAAGAATACTGGTAAACATACACTACACTCTTCTAATTATCAACATATCAGTTCATTATCTGAACCCCATTATATGTCAATATATAAAACTTCACAGTACCACGTTTCTTTCAAACACTAGTAGACATAAACACTATACAATATAGCCTTCATCCCGAAACCACCTAAGACATGATCAACTTTCGAAATGGTTTGGATAACCACTTGCCACTAGCAAGACTTTTCCTACAACGACACTTATCACATCATTACAAACCATTTCACATCAACAATATCTTACACCTTTGATTAACAACAGTTACCCTAACAACAACAAAACTATTCCATTTTGAGGCACTATATAGAAGAATGTGTTAGTTAACCATTTGCTGGACTAAGGTGTTCAGAGATCACCCACGAACCAACTAAGGAAACCATACAAATACAAATTAGGCTCCATGCCGCACACTATCACCAAAAACTCCATGTTAGAAATTAAGGTTTTATTGATAGCCTTTATACAATAAGATATGATCCGTTTTGAGAATCGGGAAAAGCCAAACTTGAGGTATATTGGACTCAATAAGATTTTAACAAAACCCTTTAGGTTATCAACTTAAGCCATATGGTACATAATACATTCTATGACCAGAAACTTGAGAACGTAAAGATTAGAATTTCGCGCAAATACCCACACTTTTCTAGACAATTCAACATAGGATAATACACATTGAATTCCGGGACGGAATTCCCATTAAGGTAGTGATACTGTAACAACGCGCATTTTTCGGGTTACTTTTCATATTTTTGAAAAGTTACTATTCAATTTTACTATTCACTTTCACTATTCATCCCGTAAAATTTTTATTTCACATTCTTGTAAGATAAATTATTTCAGTAATGACCTGAGAGTTCGACAATCGTTAGATCATTTTCGCAAAAGTTATTAAGAAAACATCGTTTTAAAGTTTCAATTTGGTCGGAACACCATTTCAACATCCCACGCATAACGAAAATCAACTCTGATAATTTTTCTCACATCAGATTAATTTTTAGATCACTCATGATTAAATTGAGAATTTTTAAGATTTCATTTTTAAAATGTTACCAAATAAACCATGTGCCGTACGAGACTAAACTTACGTTTTAAACAATTCTACTTAGACCCAGACTTAACGATTCCTGCACTGTGTTTCTAATATGTTTTTGACACTTTTACATTTTTTGGAAAAGTCAAACATATTTCCCTCCTCCTTTGAGCATAAAGAAATTAACCTTGTACGTTCTATATTTTTGCTTAAATCGCGTAACTTTTAAACTTCACGTATAACTGTTAAGTTATCCCACGTACGACGAAAACCACATTTTGACATCTCATATCACTTTTAGACTAATTTTATTCTACTTTAAATAAATTCATGATCATTTCCCTGAAATTTCGTTCTTTTCTGATAAATTGCGAATTACGCGTTTTTTACCCGTATTTCCAGTTTTAAGCAGTGTTTTTGCACCCAATGAGACTTATCACCCATTTTATATTTTTAGATGGAGTAAAATGATAAGTTTAATCATTCATATAAGTTTCATATTTTTACGATACCCGGTTTTACGTTTTATGGCTTAACGGCTTACAGTTAGCGATTAACGGAACCAAAACTCACTCTGTAACCAAGATAATACCAAAACAATTAACCTAAGTCATCTTATCTCTATGTGGCCAACTTAGGGGGTGGGGAGTCATCATTTTGGTGGCATCATCCTAACCATGGTTCATTTAGATCATTACCTGTGTCCTAACTTAACCATGGTTAATATTTAACCCAATATATGGTTAACCAAACTTACCCTCCTATAAATAGCAAGTGAAATACATCCTAAAGACCTTCACATACTAATTTGGGTCGTTCATACACTAAAACATTCACATCTTCCATCATTTGATCTATAAACTCCAAGTTTATGCAAAGAAGTTTCAAGTAATAAGTTACTACATCAAATCTCTAGCAAGTTTAAGTGATCTTCTTGAGTTTAAATCCACTCAAGTCACTTAGTACTTCATCATCAACTCTTCAAGATTGCAAGGGTGCCAAGGTGTTGAAATCTAGCCCAATCCAAAGTCTTAAGTGATCAATTAAAGTCCTATCCTTACTAAGTTACTCCTTTCTTTATTGAAAGCCAAAAGTTGTAAGCAACTTATCACCACCATCATCTCATCTTATTTATTCATAATATTAACAATTTCATGCTATATATATAGTTACTATGTTGATTCATGATGTACATATACTCAATCACATGTTTTAATTCACATATTGTCGTAAGAGTAACAAACTAGTAAACTAGTCATATTCTACACATTTGAAACCATTAAAACCAGCCACATATGGACTTTCTAACTTACATACTATGGTAGACAAGATACAAAGGTAAACATAGCAACTTGAATCACCTAAAACGGACAAACGAGTCAAAAGTTATAGGCAAACGAAGTTAGCGAAACCAAAATCGCCAAAACTGCCATATTGAAACTGTTTTGGGTCTGGTCGTTGTAAAAGTGGTACTTCTGGTCCAAATCATCAAAAATTTAAAGCACGAAAGTTGTCCGGAACGACGTTTTCCTTTAATACCAAAGAAGCTCGGACCTTGAAAATGCTTAAATAGGCCATATCCTTTCAAAAACTGAAACTGCCTTATATGTAGTTTCACGACTATACTTTTGTCACAACTAAAAGCAAAACCAAGTTATTTTCTAAGCTAGTTACATATTAACTTAACTAAACATCATTTAATCTTTGAAATAGTGTTTTCACAAGTAACCGAAAAATGACCATTTTACCCTTTTTCGACGATTTTTACCAAAACTTCATTCTTGAACATGTTAATAAGTTGTAGTCACTAGTAAGCAATGAGAACTTGTAAAAACTAAATATTTACTATAAACATGATAAACTTTATGATATAACAATCTTCATTCAAAATCTATGTTTTATCTACTAAGTGCTACAAAACTAGGGAGCTTCATGTAAGGGGTTTCATTTGAGTAAAACGTATCGACGAGTTGCTGGATTTACGATTTAAAGTGTCCTAGCTCCTCGAACGTTTACTACATGACCTCTGAATTATGATGGCCCGAACGGTAGTACGATATGTATAAACTAAACTCGTTTTCACAACTAGACCATTTCTATAAACGACATACACAAAAACCATGTACTACATCATGATCAACATAGAAACGTATATAGGTTTGTTATTTCTTTAGCATCATTCTTTCAAACCTAAGTCGCAACATCCTATTCTAGGTTGCTTGTAGAAGTTCTCACGGCATATCCATCATTCTCATTATACATTTGATATCATTTACTCTGAGGTGAGTTCATAGCCCCACTTTCTATTACTTAAATTGTTTTAAAACCCTTGGGGGAAATACATGCTTTATTTTAAACCGAACATATTGCTTTCAAACTATATACTTATCTGATTATTTTACTTGCACTAAGTTACCGCATTTGCCAAACTTAAGTCCCTAATCATGAATCATTAATCACGAGTGAAATGAGCACGAATATTGTGGATAGATCTATTGGGATTGACGAATCCGTTTGTTTGACCAGGTCCGGTGAACAAACGCACCATATTTGAGTAACATTAGGTAAAAATGGCAATGTTACCTGATAGGGCACGCACCGACATTTTCTCCAATTAATTTTGTAACACGTTAACGCCTTGATTGCATGATGCTTAGTCTAATAATAACTGTTTTGTTTTCAAACCATCGGTGTGAATTTATAACTCACACTACAAACATAATGTGTTCAACCATCAAACATACTATATGAATTTCACTCAACCTTTGTGTTGACAGTTTTAAGCATGTATTTTAGGTCCATATTGTACGAGGCTGGCACGAAGGAGCACGGATACTCAAGAAGGCTATAAATTTTATTATCATTCGAAAACCAATTTAATGTAATTTTTTTAATTTGGAACCATTTGGGACCTCATTTTTGTATACTCTGATATTTATATAGATCGAATGATAAAGCTTTTAAAACGACTCAATTAGAGTTCGTTTTTTATTGTTATGACTGTTGTGCCATGAAGTAACACCCAGTTTAAATTCCGCTGCGTATCACGAAATTGGGGGTGTTACACCATGGCTGCATAAGAATGTAATAAAACTGCCATGTCAAGATACGGTAAATCACATCATTTGCTTCATCAAGTAAGATATTTGTCATCACAGCCTCATACATATTAGAAATACACAAAACACTCCAATTAAGGTTAAAATAAACGGTGTATCTGAACTAGCATTGGTTTTCTCTTAACTAGCAGTGGTTTCATCTGAACTAGCAGTGGTTTCTTATAAACTAGCAGTGGTTTCTTATAAACTAGCAGTGGTTTTTTCTGAACTAGCAGTGGTTGCAGCAACATTGTTTTATTAGAGAACTAAATGCCACTCTACTGAATACCAGTTATCTTAAGAGAAGAAAAAGACTTAAATTGTTTTATTAGATAACTAAATGCTTAATTAGAAAGTAGGCAAAAGTTGCCCAATAAATCACCTATGTAAGTACAAGGTGGGCCCATGTGAACTATATGGGAGAGTTTCCACCTGCACCACATTTATTGATATTTTAAGGGTAATAAATTTTAAAACTTACCCACCCACCATATATGTTCCAAGATGAAGAAAGAGAAGCTGCTCTTAAGGAGGAAGCCGAAAGGGAGCGACTTATGCTCCAAGATGAAGAAGTGTTGTTAGAGATGGAGGAAGCTGAAAGGGAGGAACAAGAACGTCGGGACAGAGAATTCGATGCTTTGTATGCAGAGTGGGATGAGAGCAGATTTGAAAGTTGGTCTGAGTATCTTTACGACGATGGTTACGACTCTAACAACTCTCAAACTTGGGATCACCCGGATTATATTTAGTTGTGTCGCAGTTTAATTTTCATTGTATTTTGTTTCGTTAACCGAACCCGTTTGAACCATGATTACAGTGCTTTATTCACTTAGTGTCAGTTATCTTACAGTGCTTTATTCACTTAGTCTACAACAACATCCATCATTTGTTTCTCAAACTTAATAAGTAGCAACAAATCACTAAAACCACAAGAACAATTAATCACCCAATACGTTACCAACTTAAAAAATTAACCCTAAAATATCGAAACCCAAAATCAAACAAGAACAATTAGCGAAACCCTATATCAATACGATACCAAGTTAAAAAGTTAACCCTAAATTAGCGAACCCCTAAATTACCGAAACACTAAATCAATACGATACCAACTTAAAAAATTAACCCTAAATTAGCGAAACCATTATTACCGAAACCCTAAATTAGCGAAACCCTTAATCAATACGATACCAACTTAAAAAATTAACGCTAAATTAGCGAAACCCGAATTTAGCGAAACCCTAAATCAATACGATACCAACTTAACAAATTAACCATCAAATACGAAAAATTAAACCACCAATACGATACCAACTAAAAATAATTGCGAAACCCTAAATCAAACACAAAATTACTTACCCTAGCCCAAATCGTTTTTTTTATAGACATTAGATCGGAGTGTGGTGGCGATTGTTTGGATTGTTTACATCACTGGTTGCTAAATGTGTTGAGTATGTTATGTGTGGATAAGAAGTGTTATCAGTAGTGGATAAGAAATGTGTTAAGGAAGATTTGTATTTGTAAATGTATAAATGTTTAAAGTTATTAAATTATTTATACACTTTAAAAAGTTTTTTATACATTAAATAGGCCTAAATACATTGTATAATTTATAACTTATGAGTTGCCCAAAATTACATAATTGTGGGACCAAGTTGCCCAAAATAAGTGTACTTTTTAATAATAAAAAAAGACTATACTTTTGGACTAGATGACAAAAATTGTCAATTGTCCAACCAAGTTGGTCAAAGTTGCCCAATTATAAATCTATTACACTTGTACTATGTAAGTACAAGGTGGCCCCATAAAAAGGGACACATGTCACCTATATGGGGAGTTGCCCACATATTCTATTGGGAGAGTTGCCCATGAGACATTAAGAGAAGTGAAAAAAATTTGAGGGATTTGAGGTAAATTAGTTGAGCAACTAGGGTAGATAGGGAATTTGCCCATATTTTTATGTGAAATACATCTTTTTCATGATTCGTTCTTTAACTTTAATAATTACACTGTCCGTACGTATGATTGTCCATTTATTTTTTAACACGTAACCCAGAAGTATACTAGAAGTTTGGTGTGAAAGACCCATAAACAAAGTCAAATTTCTTCTATCAAAGATACCATAAAACGCCACCTATGACCTATCAGACCTGATTATCCTATGGCGTATCCACGATGCATTATGCGTCCTATTTTTCGACTAGTGGAATAACCTTCGCTGGGGGAATTGCATATATATCTTTGGTATAAGTTTTTGATGTATATAATACAATGATTTTTATGCATGTCAAAAATATATATGTAATTTTACATCTTTGGAATGATATATATATAAATGACCCTAATTCACTAAACTAGGAAGGAAAGAAACATAAACTCAACTGATTCTTTTTGTACATATTTTTTCAAGGACAAGATATTCCTACCTTCCTTAATTGTTATATTTCCACCCCTCCAACTTTTTTGCATTTTTTTTAATAATTTTGTTTATATAAAAAAACTATAAACCTGAAAATGCGGAACAAAAAATATAAAGTTTAATAAGTCAAACGCTTAAAACTGTCAGAAATACGGAACAGAAACTGACAAAAAACTGTGTTGTACTGAAACAAATGGGGGACAAAGGGAATAAAAAGTACAAACTCTCCCTAGTAGGGAGGGTGAGAATAGTACATCCCATTTTTTAATTGTGTGAAAAAGTGCCATTGCTCTTTTTTTAAGGACAAGTTATCCACATCCTCCCATAGAAAGGGTATCCAATGATTGGGTGCATCGCTGGCTTGTACGATGTGCATCGCGGGTTATACGGTTTGACCAAAACTTTATGATTTGACAATATAAGGATGGTATCTATAACACATACCCTTTTTTATGGAAGGTGATTTGAACACTTTCAAAAATGATTGGGAAACTCATATTTTGAGTATTTGGACATTTATACACTTACAGAATAAATATAACAAAAAATAATGTGAGGGTATAAATGTCTAAACACTCAAAATATTAATATCCGAATCATTTTTAAGAGTGTGCAAATCACCTCCTTCTCTTTTTATACCTCCCTCCCTATATGGCTATCAGTTTCATGGTGACAAGTGCCTTAGAATCAAGAGTCGGGAGTATAAAAAAAAATGATAAAGATTTTCTCATGTTCGTCATGTTGTGTTTTATGTAATTGTACATTGTCATTATTGCAAAACATTAATTTTCTTTTAATTCAAATGTACAATCACAAGAAACACAACATGACCGATGAGAAGATCCTTATCAAAAAAAAAAAAAAAAAAAAAAAAAAAAGAACACGCTTCATGTTAATTATATGGGTGAAAGTTAAAGATACGCAACGTACATTTTCAGAAATACACATCTACGCAATATACTTTGTTAAGGGTCAAAGCTAGCTAACATACTTTCAAATTTTTTTCGATCAAGCTAATATGACCTGTTGGTAGTAGGTTACCAGGTCACCCTTGATAAAACTTTGCGCAGTTAGTCCTTAAATGATAACGACCGTTAAAAAAAACAAAACAAAACAAAACAAAACAAAAAACTTTTAAAAAAAATTTACGTTTTTTTTTTCCAAAAAATTTTACGTTTTTAAAAAAAAAAAATTTTAAAAATTTACATATTTTTTTTAAAAAAGAATTACGTTTTTTTTTAAAAAAATTTTAAAAAATTAAAAAAATTTCACGTTTTTTAAAAAAAAAAATTTTACGTTGTTTTAAAAAACAAATTACGTTTTTTTTTAAATTTTTTAAAAAAATAATTTTTTTTTTTTTTTTTTTTTTTTTTTTTTTTTTTTTTAATTTTTACGTTTAAAATTACGTTTTTTTTTAAAAAAAATTTAAAAGTTTTTTTTTTTTTGTTTTTTTTGTTTTTTTTTTTTTTTTTTAACGGTCGTTATCATCTAGCTACCGGTCGTTATCATTTAAGGACTAAATGAGCAAATTTTTATCAAGGGTGACCTGGTAACCTACTACCAACAGATCATATTAGCATTTTTTGATCATTCACCCTTATTCGGTTACGTATTTCAAGGTTTTGATCTCTGTTCTATTCGTTATGGGTAGCTATAGATCCAAAGAAGACGACGTGGCCAAGATATCCACATCGATTTATATCACTAATTTTCCCGACTCTTTCTCTGCCAAGGATTTGTTTCACTCTTGCAAAGTGTATGGACATGTTGTTGATTCTTTTATTCCGTTTAAGAGATCGAAAGCGGGGAAGAGATTTGGATTCGTTCGCTTCATCAATGTGTTCAATACGGATAGGCGATTGGAGTTCGTGGCTTCTGTCATTGCGTCTTTCATCTAAAATTAAACTGATTTTCGAAGGTGTGTTCTATGTCATGTGGTGGCACTTGTGGTCTTACAGGAATAAGCTTATATTCGAGACTCAGAAACCATTGAAGGCGACGATTTTTGACGACATAGTGTCTAGGTCTTTCTTCTGGTGTAGGTTTCGTTGTAAAGCCTCGTTTAGTTGGAACGATTGGCTCAAAAATCCTTTTCTTGTATCCTTGTAACTCTAGCTCCTTGCTAGTTGTTGTTTAATAATAATTGCTGTTCCAAAAAAAAACAGATCATATTAGCTAGATCGAAAAAAATTTGAAAGTATGTTAGCTAGCTTTGACCCTTAACAAAGTATATTGCGTAGATGTGTATTTCTGAAAAAATACGTTGCGTATATTTAGCTTTCATCCTAATTATATTTGCCATGTTCGCACTTCCAAATCATGATCTGCATGTTACAACTTAAACACAAACACACCTTTCGATTCAAAGTCTATTTAATCCTTTTACAGCACTTGGTTAGGCAAAAACGAAACATTCTGCAACTCCAGATAGTAATACAAAGACAATAAAATCAAAGTCTAGTAACACAATTTACATCAATTGTTAGACCAAACTAGGTGTTTTTTAAACATTCAAAACCCCTTATTCTATCTACTAGTGCTACTCGTATCACAAGCCTAGAAAATTGGGCAACCCGTGACATTTATTCCTGGAGCTGTGGGGCATGTTGCCAAAGGACAATGGTCTGGCTTTGCTCCCCACCACTTCAATTCAACACCCTCGTTTTGCAAAGCGAAAAACAGTAGCACCCCCATGAATGCTGTCCCTGCATCAAGCGCAGCCGACAGAACGTAATTATACTTCTGCCACCAGTGTTTTCGGTACTTGAACACAAAGTAGTTAAAGATAAATCCTGTGACAAGCCAGCTAGCAATATTTGTTGGGGTTGCAGGGGGCATTCCAGCAAAACCGTAAGATATGACAGGTATGTTGATCAGAGCAATCCATTTCTTTTCTGGGAATATCTTGCTCATTATCCACACGGGTACTGGCAACAATGCTCCGATTAGAAATAGCCATACCAAGTTTCTATACAAACCTCCAGGTCCAAAGAGTCGTTGTGGTCCAATAAGCCCCCATATAACAGATGCATCAAATGTGACCTTAAACTTGGGGCATGTCCATGGAGACTCTGGATGAAGTCCGTCGATATCACATAGGTTTTCTATATTTTCTAACATCCACCATGATACCGCAAGATTCACTGTCCCAGCAACTAGAGTTCCCACCAGCTGACATTATACACAAACATTAATAGTGTCTTTTAGACTACTGACAAAAATAAACAGACATAATTGACTAGAAGCAACAAAACAAACCTGCGCAGTGAACATGCATCGAGGTGGGATCTTCATGTAGTGGCCTAGCTTAAGGTCGGATAAGAAAGAAAGAGCATGAACTGTACTGATTCTTCCGTAGATCTTGAAAAGCAAGTTGGCAATTGGCTTTCCAGGCAAAATATACCCAAATATGAACTGAGCTATGATGTCGTATCCAGGTTGCTGCATTACATTATTAATAAAATTAAAAGTTATTAACTATTTTAGGACTTGTGAATGAAAAAAGCTTCATGGTAGTATCGTACCTGGTTGGTGGTAGCTTGAATGACTCCAATAGGGAGTGTAACGATAAAAGCCAGTGCAAAGGCGAAGAGAAAACCCCACCATGGAAGCTGCACATCTTCTTTCCATACAAAACACATGACGAGGGACAATATTATGCTCCCAAATAGTAACACGAGATACCACCACTGTGGAACTTGTTTATAACTTTTCATCAATTTCGCGTGAATGTCTAGTTTCACGTTCTGAACTGCAGACTTGCTCTGCTTCCATATATCCCTAACACACGAAATACAATAAAGTATGAGATATGTGATTTAATAGTTAACACACGAAATACAATAAAATATGAGATATGTGATTTAATAGTTAACATTTATAGATTGATTCCGTAAAAGCTGTTACCCGCCATGAAATAAGGCCACATGGGTGAGGGTTGCGGTGAACCTAGCAAATCCTGATCCAATGGAAAGTGCGAACAAAGGACTCAAGTAGAGCTTGCCATAACTATTGTAAGCAGCCTCATTTAGATCAAACTGTGGGGTCAAGATCCTAGTGGTGTCATACTCGTGACCAGTTCTTGTGAACAACTTGTTAGAGAATATTGGGAATTTATGGGCATCGAATGTGTTGTACTTCCAATAACAAACAGGGACAATTATGTAGATAAACATGATGAAGCCTACTCCGACATTGACAATGGAAGTCCAAGGTGTGACTAATGGGCTCCCGTGGTAAGCAGAAATCCCAGCCCAGTCGAGGGTGAAGGCGCCTAGGCCAAGACCATGGTATCCCGAGCCAATTTGTTGTGCAGTTATGCTGTGTGGCCAAGCCCAGCAAACCCACGAGAAGAATGTCAAGATGGGGAAAAGGTAGCCAGGAAGCGCGTAATATGCAAAACTTAGGACCAGGAAGATCATGAAAAATCGCATCCTTGTCATGCCTTGTGCTTTCGTCTCCTTTTCATGCAATGCTCTGAAATTAAAAGCAATAACATATACACAAGTTAATGGTGTTACTACTTGACTCGAATTCTCCACATAAACATTTATAATGATGTTTTTGCATCTCAGAAACAGGTTCTGCATAGCACGACAACATAATTATAGATATTTTCTTTAATGGGAGTTGCATTTTTCATGCAATGCTCTGAAATTAAAAGCAATAACATATACACAAGTTAATGGTGTTACTACTTGACTCGAATTCTCCACATAAACATTTATAATGATGTTTTTGCATCTCAGAAACAGGTTCTGCATAGCACGACAACATAATTATAGATATTTTCTTTAATGGGAGTTGCATAAAAAAATGTTGGGAACATCAACATTCTTGTTATTCAATATAATGGCAGTCTCATGATACTTGTGGGAGGGTATTCAACAATTCTTAGAGTTCAAACGGTGTCCGTTTATGTGATTTAATATATTATGGATTTTGCTACATCCACATAAAA
Organism: Chrysanthemum seticuspe; assembly: GCA_019973895.1. NCBI lineage: Eukaryota > Viridiplantae > Streptophyta > Magnoliopsida > Asterales > Asteraceae > Chrysanthemum > Chrysanthemum seticuspe. Next base: position 83,602,928 of record BPTQ01000001.1, on the reverse strand, counting down.
TTCTTACAAAAAACTCTCACTCGTTGACGTGTCAGCAGGTGATTGGTTTTTTGTGGGATGTGGATCCCACAAAAAACTAATCACCCGCTGACACGTCAGCAAGTGAGTGTTTTTTGTGAGGATTTTATGTGAATGTAGCATACCCCATATATTATTACACTTTCATTCCATACAAGAGGTTGGACACACAATAATGGCGTGACGTTGTTATTCTTCGTTTGTTTGACTAATGCTGTCTTGATATTGTTTGAAGCACACCATCCAACCAATTGAAAACTAACAACACAAGAATAGCGTGACATTTTTATTCTTGGTTTGACTAATATTGTCCTAACTCCGTTTGAAGCATATGATCCAAACAGTTGGATACTACACTTGTATATGCATTGAACAGGTAAGAACACAATGAATGGATGATAAAAGAACCGAACAAAACGGATAGACCAGTCATTTTTAAGGCAATCGCACATATTCGATTTCCTTTTTATCCTTATTCTCACAAGTGACATACACACAAAGTTTGCTTTACAACTTTTTTGCATAACTTTGAAGTTGAAACGAATATTTGACACAGAAATAAATCCAACTTTTCCATTATTCAAAAAAGTCACACCATACCCACAGTCCCTAAGTCCCATACCATAATACAAAAGGAAAATGATTGGGAAGACTAATTATGTGCTTAAAGATGTGACTAAAAACATGTGGCATGATCCTGGTGGTTTATAAAAAAGCGGGTCCCATTGTTGTAGCCATCAGGATGATGCCACATATGGTTAGTCATATCTTTAGGCATATGATTTAGGTCTCCCAATCACTACTCAATACAAAAAGTACTATTAATATGTTAATGTAATTAAAAAAACATGTAAAATCACAAGCTAAAAAATAATGGAATTTTAGACTGACCTAAAGAGAGAAACCTGAGCAAGGTTTGCAGGCCACCACATCTCCACAGGATCAACTAGATACCTTCTCAACATCCCTGCCCATCCATACCCTAATATCTAAAACAAATACAGTATAAAACATTTGATTAATATATAATATAATCCATAACCAACATATAATATACCATTTTTAATTACCAATTACTTATATAAACCACTAGATTAAGGCATAAATTCAAGCTAGAAAGACCAATAATTAATTTCTAGCCCCAAAAATGTCATCTTCACATTGTCTTATCACTCAAATGGTTCAGTTGAGTGACAGATGAATATTGATTATATTGGCATTTTTGGTATAATCATGTAAAAAAACATCTGTGTGCATTATTTTCATGGCTTTTTTTCGTGAAAATGAAAATCTTACTGGATTAAAATCATCTAACTACAAAACAACTTTTTTTCTTGTGCTTACAATTGAATGTCCTTTCAGAGTATATCGGTCACGAGACTATATACACAATTTATCATGTTGAATCATTTAGTAAATTCACAAACCATTACCAAATTCAGTTAGGCACATGAATTTGGATGGACTTAGGTATAAAGACAATCTAATTGGAAATATGTAAATAATTCAATAAATAAATCAATGTAAATATATCTAAACTAGCAATTCAAAAATCCGTGAGACTGTGACCACACAAACATTGTCTTCAATGGACCCATACCAATATCAATTATTTTCCAACTTGACTACTTCAAACAACATATAACAACAAAGGATAGTAATTGCGTGTCAACATAATGTTCATTTGGAATAAATACTACGTATTATTCTAAATAAGTCACTATTACACAAACAATAATTCAACAATCAAAATTTAGCTACCATCTAATCACTAAAATATGTTGATAAAAGTTTTTCAAAACGTCTAAAACTATATATACATAGCAATTACCAAAATGGAATATACATAACTTATCTAGAAACCCAAGAATTTATACTCAAATAGCAAAACCAACCCAGATTAAACACCATTCAAAATTGTAATTTAAAGTTTTTATAACAATATAAATAAATCTATAAAAAAAAAGAATTACCTGAGTAGTCAAGACAATAATCAAGCTACACAAAAAACTCAATCCTTGCTTATAATAAGCTTTCATAACCGTAATAGCACCAATAGAATAAGCATCACCACCACCAGTAGACACACCACAATTCGCAAAAACCGTAATTATAACATGTTCCTTCATATTAAACGGGCCAGGGTTTAAGCTAAAACCCCGACCCATAAACTTAAACTCCTTGGTTGGCAAAGTTGCTGCCATAAACTTACCAATTGGCAATACCGCGATTTGCATTAAAATCGCGGATATTGCCAAAGGTTGTGTACGGTATATAAAAAAAGTGTTTAGGAATATTAATATGACACATGATCCAATACCAAGTGTCCATGCACGAAATGTCATTACGGGTAATGATGGGTCGTCAGTTTCGGGTACGACTAAGGCTACTTCTTCCACCGTACATTCTGCGACATATTCTTTTTCGTCGCCGGTTGTGTTTTTTGATGACATTTTTGTTGTGGTATGAAATTTTGTAAGGTTAGAAAGTACACTTACTTTGAGATATGCTTCCTGACTATGGTTTTTATAGGGAAGAAAGAGAAGGAGAATTATGTAAAGTTACAAGATTGCCCTTGCTTGTTAGATATGCATGTTCTCTTGTTATTTTTGGTTAATATTAAAACCTCATCTTGTCTAAATATATTTGTCCGGTTTCAAAAAACATTCTTTTAATATTTGTCCAGTTTCAAAAAAAACATTTTTTAATACGATATAATAATAACAAAGTGGTATTTTTTTAATATTTCTTTCGTATCATAATTATTGTCTCGATAAAAAAATACGCAATTTAAAAAATACAATTATTATTGTTTTTTCTATGTTACTTTTGTTAGAATGATAGTTTTAACTTTAAGTAATAAATTAATATCTTATTAAAATTTGTAATAATAATTTCAAGCAAGGATAATATTTTAAACTCGATCTTCCATATCTATATTTAGTAGTAGACAATTAATTTGAGACATTATAAAAAGAAAATGTGAATTATTATTTTAGGACGGAGAGAGTACTTGCTAAACATTGTATAAAAAATAAAAGTATAATGTTGAATAAAAGAACGTAAAACGAAAATAAGAGTATAATAATGGGTTCATGAGCTAATTCTTATGACCTAACGATTCTCATATAGTACGAGACGAGAGTGTTTTAAGATCAAATAGTTGTCATACAACATACACATGTTTGTGATTTATTCTATAATGAACATATTATGGAATTATAAGTTTGTCTTTTTGAATTACAAACGTGTAATCCACTTCAGTACCATAGCTTCATCAAATATATAATAATATAACATAATGGCATGTCATATTTTTCATGTTTGATATACCGTCATTGTGTTTAAGTTTTCGTAAATCACGTTTTATATTAAAGCTTTTGATATTGACATCACACGTCATACTTTAGATATTAAAAATATTATGGAAATTATAATGGGGATTAAAATATGTTTATGAGACAATTTTACGAGATGGAGAAAGGGCAAAATAGACTTTTAAGTTAAGGTCAAACCTAGTAATAATTAATGAATAAATACATACCAAAGTGGGTGCATATGTGTTGTTACTTTCCTAGGGGTTAAGAAAATCACACGACTTATGCAGTATAACACACTCTCACTCACTATACTTAAAAAAGACTGCCTACGTGTACAAATGGCCCCACGCACTAGCACTCCACGTAAGACTATCCTAGCCACGTCGGCTGACACGTACGACAACGGGTCACGGATTTCGTACGCAACACAATGTTGTTTTTTTGTGCACGCACCTTCTGTGAACAACAATCAGCTCTTGGGATGTGTCAACTAAACGAGAGTAACTTTTGACAATGTCAAAAAGTGTGAATCTGCCTATTACTTTCGTTATAAAATATTTGACAAGTTCGTTATAAAATATTTGACAAGAGGATTGCTACATTTACATACATTTTACAAAAATAAATCTACACTAAGGATGTGTCAACATGTGATTGGTGTGATGAAAGAGAAGAGGGAGAAAGTGTATCAAAATACATCAATTACATGTTGCCACCTTCTTGTGTGGATTTGTTTTTGTAAAATGTATGTGGATGTAGCAATCCTCTTTTCACAATGTCTTTTCGTTATATCTTTTCTAAAATGGCTTTCCATTTTAGCTAAAGAATATTGACATTGGCGGAGCTTGCTTAATTTTCTGTAAAAGGCTAAAATGTAAATCATAGAATTTGAAATGGCTAATTCATCATGTATTTATAAATTTAATGTATATAATGTAAATTGTGTATTAATATAAAGGTAGTAACCCATAATTTCTTAATGTATCCTATCAATTCAGCAAATCGAGACACAAACACTACGTTCTCTTTCGGGTTATAAAAGTAGTAACTCATAATTTCCTTAGGGTATCCTACACAAATGAACATTGAAGATCTAGGATCATGCTTATTTGGTGTATCTTGCTTCATGAGTGCCTCACAACTCCAAACTCTCAAGTAAGACTGTAAGATAACGTAGGCACTTTCACATGTCATAATTCATATCCGTGTCTTTTCATCTTTCTTGGTCGGAACCATGTTAAGGCATCATCTTTATGTTTCAGTAGGTAAACATAACCATATCTGCTATAATCACCAGTAAGAGTGATGAAGTAGATATGACCATTTCTCGTAGCATTTCTAAATGGGCCATACACATATGTATGTATGAGATCAAGAAGATCCTAGGACCTATCACGTATTCGGTTAAAAGGTTTCTTAGTCATCATTCCACTAAGATACGCACACGTCAAATGACGCAGAGCCAGTTGATTCCAAAATCCCATCATTGGAGTTTTGAAATGTGGTTCTTGTTTATGATACCAAGACGACAATGCCACATAAATGTCTTATTTAAAACATACTTGGCACATTTCGCTTCATAGGCATATAGCATATCAATTTCATTGATACCATTCAAAGTAATAACATTCATATAGAAAATATTATCTTGAAAAACCGCAATACCATTTCCTATCAAAGATAAAGTAAATCCCTCCCTCAACTCAGAGACGAGTATTATTCCCTGGTAATACTAGGAGCATTGTGAGATTGTTAAATTTGAACTATAAGACCTCTAGGTAAAACAAGCTTGTGGGTGCCGACTGCCTTGGCATCTGCCTTCGCTCCATTGACAAGCACGAAACATGATGTGTGTCGTGTGTAGTGTATTTTTAGTATTCAAGTTTTATATTTATATTTATCCGGACTTATCCCTAAAGATGAGGTCGTTCTCGGGAATAGTACGCCTATGACCTAATCTAGTGAGTTTTACATATTTAAATGGGGTTTTGATTGATTTGATTATTAAACTACTAAACTAATTAAACTATTCTATGTGTATTGTAATCAATTAGAGGAAGTGGTGCTAGCCATGCTACTCCTATTATATTTTAGTTATCCATTTATTAGTTCAATGATTCAATTGTCTAAAACTGGTGACTTTAGGATGCATGGAGGATATACCCTTGGTCCGGTGTAAATACTTCCATACTCCTATCTAACTTATACTAGACCACTTGGTCCATGTATCTAGCCTCTACTCATGCAATCTCCTAGGCCATTTGGTCCATGTACCTATATTCAACTACAAGCATACATTAAGATGTGTCAACTAATCTATGTGATTTATCTATGGTATACCCTTGGTCCGGTGTGAATACCTACTCTTCTTACACGATCACTTTATTGAAGAGCATTATGCGAGCTTAAGTATTCTCGTAATATACATCTAGTTATACCCTTGGTCCGGTGTAAATAACCAGACTTAAAAGACTAAAACATATAAACGAGCACATATTGAACGATAAAACACATAAACTAAACAATATTGAACATTAAATCTTAACAAACGGAAATAACAATCATGTACTACTCATAACATGGCTAACACCTAAAGGGTGTTAGCCCATAATGAACGTAAGAACACAAGAAGATAATTCAAACGAAGAACAAATAGAAATCATAGTGAAATCGATATGCAAATTGAATGATTAACCTAATGTGATGATACGAGACCTTCTCTTCTTGACCTCCTAACTCTTGGGGCTGATCTTGGGACCTTGGAGTGGTGAAATTTGACTGTGGTTGAGAGTGGTGAGTGTATGATAAGAAATACTCCCGTATAGGATTTGTATTTATACGACATATTCTGGATATCTTAATTGCTGACAAAGAAAGCATATTCCAAGCATATTATGCTTATATTTTAACTACGACATATAGCCAGAGTTTCATACGCCGTCTACCTTCAAATCTTTGATATACTTGGACTGGGGATAAGATCTTCAATACGGCGTATGGCCAGAGTTTTATATGTCGTATACATTCAATGGTTGACTTAGGCTTTGACTGCAAAGCTTCTCAATACGGCATATTGCCAGAGTTAAATACGCCGTATGGTTCAATACTCACTAATACTTAGTGAATTCCTCCATATATCAATACGGCGTATGGATAAAGTTACATACGCCATATACTCTTTAGTAGCTTGCGTACAGAATCATCCAAAATAGCTACAAAACATGTCTTTTTCCGTGTCTTTTGTAATATTGCTCCATAATTACTGAAAGTGGAAAACTTAAGCAATTAAGCATCAATTAAGATATAAACATGCAAAATATGAGCAAAAATTATGTGATAAGTATAGTACTAATTAGGACTTATCACATATCCCCCCACTTGACTTCTACTTGCCCTCAAGTAGACTCTAGATTAAGTAATTAGAAAAACATTCCAAACCTTGGTTTAGGAGTTAAGCATCAAAGTAATTAACTCAACCAATTATGCATAACTGTTACAACTCACGAAATAAGAAAGGAAATTCACTCATCTCTCGTAACTAATCTAGGGTGTATATTTGGTGGTACACTCAATTGCACAGTCGTACTGAGTATTCTATCATAGGTTTGGCAAGGATACACAGCTCTTCCACTAGAGTCTAGGTTGTCACAATTCTCAATTTCCGGTCATTTCTCATATTCCATATTCATCATTTCATAACGGTTCGTGCATGGTTTTGCATTTTACATTACACGTTATTTTCTTATTAAATAAACGCTATCGCGTAATTAATTATTTTGAACAATCGATTCAATACTTCCAAAAATCATTCCTATATATTTAAATACTCATATTAAGATTTAAAAATAATATAATGAGTTTACCCAGTGTTTTAAATGTATTTGGTATATAAATCGTTAAATTTATATTATTACGACGGTTTTTCTTAAAAACTACACGATAATTATTATATCACTCAAATTTTGCAAGAAAAGTATTTTTATAATTTTTATGACCTAAATATATTTTACCTTGACCCGTGAAATTTATTTTTATCTAACGCTACCTTAAATATTCAAATGTGTATACAACTTACTAATATTACTTAACAATACTACAAGCTACTACTTATCCTCAAATAACTTTACATTTCTTACACTTACACATTTATAAACATAATAAATAAAAATAAAATATATGTATTATTAAATACTTGATTCACCTAAAAGATTTGCTAGATATTTCTTACTTATATCATTTTACACTCAAACTCTACACATACTACAATAATTCAAAGTGTGAAGTTAAGATCTTCTCTCTTCTTGTTCCTCTCAAAAATCCGGCCACCATAAGGAGATCAAGGAAGTGATCATAAAAAATTTTCTTGTCAAGCTCATCACAATCTAGTAACACTCTTTGTTTAGGTTTTGAAATAAAAACCTAGGGTGTTTAGGATAAATCATTGATCATAAACCTCATCAAGTAACTAGTAAGCATGAAACTTTATCTTTTACCTTTTCATATATATTTTTCATACATTTTCTTGAAGTCCTCATGGTCATATTTGATTTGTTGTGATTTTATTCATTATCATCCAAGATTATCACCCATATGTACTATATAAATATTTATAACAATCATGTGCTAGTTAAAAGTTTATGAAAATGAGAAGTTTGAAAAATGATTTATCAAAGTAAGTTTTGATCTTTTACTAGTGAAGGTTTGATGTAGTTTATGTTTAATTATATGTTATAAGTAGTCATATAAACCTCAAAAATAGTCTTTTTATCATATATGGTTCGACTAGCATTTTATTTTTAGTAGGATTGGTGAAGTGTAGTTTAAGGGATTTTTGTGGTGAAGTTGTGGTTAAACAAGTAGATAAAAATGGTAAGTTTAAAATAAGCGCGGAAGCGCTGTCGAAATTTATAATTTTTCCGAAAAGTTAGTCATTTTTATTAGTTTTATTAAAGTTTTAGAAAATAGATTTTTAGTTAACGTGGCCTTTTGAACGGACTAAAACGGAGTTATAACGAAAAAGATACGTGGTTTTCAAGTTACGATTTAAAAACTACCATTTTCCGGAAAATGCACATGCAGTCCAGATTTTTAACTGACCAAACAGTGGCCTTAAACTTTCTGTGAAATCTCCAAAGTTTAAAAATATATTAGTACACTTAATTACCTTCGCGTGGATATAAAGAACTTGAAAAACGGACTTAAAACGAGTGAGTTATGGTTAACCGAACTTTGAGTCAAAAACGTGCTGAAAATACTATTCACAGCTTTAGTAAGCTGTCAGGATTTTAATCAAGGTTTTTGAGGGCCTAAACGGACGTTTCGGGAGAAACGGACCTTAAAAACGAGTTAGTTTTCCTATGTATACATTACGTTAAGTCCGATGTAAACCGATTTGTCGATTACTAAAACCGTTACGTAGTTTTAACTACATTTTCACCATTAGCTCAAAAGTAATTATTTTTGACATGGAACCGTCACACATTCAAGCAACAATATTTTTATAACTAGTTTTCGAGTAACATATTGGGTGATACGTTTTCAAATCATGCATTCACGACAACATATCATAACTCGAGTCATAACATTCATTTTAGGTCGCGGATAGTTTCCGAGCCTCACTTTCGTGCACTTCATTTTGTTAGCATATCAATCACACCAGGTGAGTTCATACCCCGCTTTTACTTGTTTAAATTCCTATAAACTATTTGGGGCGAGATACATGCTTATTTATCAAAACATTTAAACGCTATTGCCAAACAACATTACTTATATTTTAGACTTGGTGTGTGTAGTGACTAGACTTAAACAAACATCCCAACATTTATATGTTGGAAGGCCATTTATTTGGATACAGCCCAACGTGAGTCGTTGGAGGAACATCCCAATATTTATATGTTGGAAGGCCATTTTTATGGATACAGCCCAACGTGAGTCGTTGGAGGAACATCCTAACACGAGTTGTTGGAAGACCCTTGTGGTGATATTTATACTTTTAACTACCTTAATGCGTATATTCATGATTGTCATTCTATTTTAGGCAATGGGTTGTGAACACACAGGTTGCAAGTTTTGTATGGGCGGAACTTGGAACTGAGTGGATTTACAATGCCTTTGCTGTGTGAACATTTCTCAAAGTATTTCAAATCATTTTGTTACAAACTTATGAACTCACCAACCTTTGTGTTGACACTTTTTAGCATGTTTATCTCAGGTCTTAAGGCGATAGCATTTCATGGAGCTTTTGGGTCTCATGGCATACATTGGAGTCTTGTGCTTTTAACAATTGCCATTCGGCATGTTTTGTAAACTCTTTGTGTATTATCAAACTTTGGGATTTCTTGCTTGTAAACTTTAACTTATGTAATCGAATGGTAAACTTTTCAAAACGTCTCATTATAGAGGTCGTTTTCTGTATCCATACTTTGTGCTATGACGTCATACCCCAATGACACTATCGTTCCGCTGCGATATTTTGGGGGTGTGACAGATTGGTATCAGAGACTTGGTTATAGAGAACTAGGTTGCATTTTAGTTCCTAGACTATAACCGCTCTCACGTCGATCCTTTCTTTTCCTATTGCCTTACTCACTTTTCGTGCGCATATGTTTTCTTAAGAATTTCGTCTAGACCCACCTCATTAGATAGCATGGTTTCCTTGTACCGATAGGGGAGTCCCAAAATCTAGTTGAGTCACCAGAGATATGGAGCTCAGTAATAAACACTTATCTAACTTGATCTCGTGACAGTTCTTGTTTGATGAGACACGAGATCGAGCTAAATAAGTGTTACTATATAGCTGTATAGATTTGATGACTTTGCCCGAAGATGGGAGTTCTCTTGAGGATACTTTGGGAACTGTTGGCGACTAAACCTCATCGTGACTTTAGCACCTAAAGGAATCTCCTATACACTAAGTGCGACTCTCCATAGATACCTACCCCAAATCCCTCCTTCACCGTTTAGAATCGGATGATAGACTGGCTACCTACTTAAGTAACACCTATCGCCGAGACATGTATGCTTGGTGGTATGTACATGTGTGAAATGAGGCAATTATAATTATGGTGGCCAACATAATTATAAATGCGTCACAACTCACGTGGACATATGCGACCACGCATACGTAGATCGGTGTGGACACCTTAGGAACCAATTTGTGGCGTGGTATTATGTTTGAGAACGTTAAGTATAGACATTGGGAATTCAACGGTTCTTTCCTTGCAGAGATCATGGTACCAAAGAGGGTAACACGCAGTACTGGCCGAGGTGGTGCAGCACCGAGGGGTGGAATGACAGGTGGGCGTGGAGGTAGAGGAGGTGGTAGCGACGTGGGTAACAATGACAACAACACTGGCGGAAACCCTGATTTTGCCGCCATCATCGCTCAACAACTTCAAATCTTACTTCCCACTATTGTCACACAAGTTGGAAATCATATGAATAACTCGGGAAACCACGGGAAAGGGAACGGTACTGGCGACACCAACAATGTAGTTGACAGTAACAACAACAACAACACCAACAACAACAACAACAGAATTGGATGCACATATAAGGAATTTTCGGCATGCAAACCTGTGGAGTTTGATGGTATAGGAGGTGCTTTGGCGTATACTCGATGGGTAGAGAAGACAGAGTCAGTGATCGACATCAGCAATTGTGCCACACATCAGAGGGTGAAGTATGTTGCTTGCTTGCTATCAGGAAAGGCATTGACATGGTGGAACACACAGCTACAGGCTAGGGGCAGAGAAGCAGCTATAGGTATGTCATGGGACGAATTTAAGGCGTTATTGAAAGAGGAGTACTGCTCGGACAATGAAATGCAGAAATTGGAAGATGAATTTTATCACCACTCCATGATAGGGGCTGGTCACGCAGCCTACACGGACCGATTTCATGAGTTAGCAAGACTAGTTCCTCATCTAGTTACCCCTGAGTCCAAGAGAATCTCGAGGTACATATATGGTCTTGTCCCCGAAATCCGTGGAACCGTGAAAACAACTGAGCCGTCTACAATACAAAGTGCAATACTGAGGGCAGGAACCCTGACAGACGAGATGGTTAGAAATGGTACGTTGAAGAGCAGTGATAAGAGGAAGGAAGCAAGTGGATCGAATAAGCAGATAGACGTGGTAGCAGACAACAAAAGGGCAAGAGTTTTTGTGGCAACTGGTACTGAACAAAGAGAGTATGCGGGTACACATCCCAAATGTGCTAAATGTGCTTATCATCACCCGAAGTCCAAGCCCTGCCGCTTATGTACAATATGCAATCAGTCGAGTCATTTTTCAAGCCAGTGTAGAGAGCGTGCAAGACCAATAACAACGGTTAACACGGGCAACATGAGGAATAACCAAAGGACTTGCTACGAGTGCAACAGCCCGAATCACTACCGGAATAATTGTCCTCAGTTGAATAAGTCACCGATGCAAGCTCCTCTAGCAGTGGCAATTGAAGGAAATAACCCAAACCCTGTACTCAATATCAGTCCACCCCGAGGTCGAGCATTCTATATAGGGACCGAGGAAGCCCGCAATGCGTAACTGGTACGTTTTTCCTAGACCATTAAGTGATCCACCGTATTATTCAGATTCAGTGAGTCTCCTTAGATAAGAAACCTAGACGCGTAAGTTTTGGCATAAGCACTTTGACCATACACTTGATTTCGCGAAACCTTAGGGTAGAACCTTATGTATCATTGATTGAATCGCGAGGACGCGATTCCTCTAACAGGGGAAGAATGTCACAATTCTCAATTTCCGGTCATTTCTCATATTCCATATTCATCATTTCATAACGGTTCGTGCATGGTTTTGCATTTTACATTACACGTTATTTTCTTATTAAATAAACGCTATCGCGTAATTAATTATTTTGAACAATCGATTCAATACTTCCAAAAATCATTCCTATATATTTAAATACTCATATTAAGATTTAAAAATAATATAATGAGTTTACCCAGTGTTTTAAATGTATTTGGTATATAAATCGTTAAATTTATATTATTACGACGGTTTTTCTTAAAAACTACACGATAATTATTATATCACTCAAATTTTGCAAGAAAAGTATTTTTATAATTTTTATGACCTAAATATATTTTACCTTGACCCGTGAAATTTATTTTTATCTAACGCTACCTTAAATATTCAAATGTGTATACAACTTACTAATATTACTTAACAATACTACAAGCTACTACTTATCCTCAAATAACTTTACATTTCTTACACTTACACATTTATAAACATAATAAATAAAAATAAAATATATGTATTATTAAATACTTGATTCACCTAAAAGATTTGCTAGATATTTCTTACTTATATCATTTTACACTCAAACTCTACACATACTACAATAATTCAAAGTGTGAAGTTAAGATCTTCTCTCTTCTTGTTCCTCTCAAAAATCCGGCCACCATAAGGAGATCAAGGAAGTGATCATCAAAAATTTTCTTGTCAAGCTCATCACAATCTAGTAACACTCTTTGTTTAGGTTTTGAAATAAAAACCTAGGGTGTTTAGGATAAATCCTTGATCATAAACCTCATCAAGTAACTAGTAAGCATGAAACTTTATCTTTTACCTTTTCATATATATTTTTCATACATTTTCTTGAAGTCCTCATGGTCATATTTGATTTGTTGTGATTTTATTCATTATCATCCAAGATTATCACCCATATGTACTATATAAATATTTATAACAATCATGTGCTAGTTAAAAGTTTATGAAAATGAGAAGTTTGAAAAATGATTTATCAAAGTAAGTTTTGATCTTTTACTAGTGAAGGTTTGATGTAGTTTATGTTTAATTATATGTTATAAGTAGTCATATAAACCTCAAAAATAGTCTTTTTATCATATATGGTTAGACTAGCATTTTATTTTTAGTAGGATTGGTGAAGTGTAGTTTAAGGGATTTTTGTGGTGAAGTTGTGGTTAAACAAGTAGATAAAAATGGTAAGTTTAAAATAAGCGCGGAAGCGCTGTCGAAATTTATAATTTTTCCGAAAAGTTAGTCATTTTTATTAGTTTTATTAAAGTTTTAGAAAATAGATTTTTAGTTATGAACGTAGCCTTTTGAACGGACTAAAACGGAGTTATAACGAAAAAGATACGTGGTTTTCAAGTTACGATTTAAAAACTACCATTTTCCGGAAAATGCACATGCAGTCCAGATTTTTAACTGACCAAACAGTGGCCTTAAACTTTCTGTGAAATCTCCAAAGTTTAAAAATATATTAGTACACTTAATTACCTTCGCGTGGATATAAAGAACTTGAAAAACGGACTTAAAACGAGTGAGTTATGGTTAACCGAACTTTGAGTCAAAAACGTGCTGAAAATACTATTCACAGCTTTAGTAAGCTGTCAGGATTTTAATCAAGGTTTTTGAGGGCCTAAACGGACGTTTCGGGAGAAACGGACCTTAAAAACGAGTTAGTTTTCCTATGTATACATTACGTTAAGTCCGATGTAAACCGATTTGTCGATTACTAAAACCGTTACGTAGTTTTAACTACATTTTCACCATTAGCTCAAAAGTAATTATTTTTGACATGGAACCGTCACACATTCAAGCAACAATATTTTTATAACTAGTTTTCGAGTAACATATTGGGTGATACGTTTTCAAATCATGCATTCACGACAACATATCATAACTCGAGTCATAACATTCATTTTAGGTCGCGGATAGTTTCCGAGCCTCACTTTCGTGCACTTCATTTTGTTAGCATATCAATCACACCAGGTGAGTTCATACCCCGCTTTTACTTGTTTAAATTCCTATAAACTATTTGGGGCGAGATACATGCTTATTTATCAAAACATTTAAACGCTATTGCCAAACAACATTACTTATATTTTAGACTTGGTGTGTGTAGTGACTAGACTTAAACAAACATCCCAACATTTATATGTTGGAAGGCCATTTATTTGGATACAGCCCAACGTGAGTCGTTGGAGGAACATCCCAATATTTATATGTTGGAAGGCCATTTTTATGGATACAGCCCAACGTGAGTCGTTGGAGGAACATCCTAACACGAGTTGTTGGAAGACCCTTGTGGTGATATTTATACTTTTAACTACCTTAATGCGTATATTCATGATTGTCATTCTATTTTAGGCAATGGGTTGTGAACACACAGGTTGCAAGTTTTGTATGGGCGGAACTTGGAACTGAGTGGATTTACAATGCCTTTGCTGTGTGAACATTTCTCAAAGTATTTCAAATCATTTTGTTACAAACTTATGAACTCACCAACCTTTGTGTTGACACTTTTTAGCATGTTTATCTCAGGTCTTAAGGCGATAGCATTTCATGGAGCTTTTGGGTCTCATGGCATACATTGGAGTCTTGTGCTTTTAACAATTGCCATTCGGCATGTTTTGTAAACTCTTTGTGTATTATCAAACTTTGGGATTTCTTGCTTGTAAACTTTAACTTATGTAATCGAATGGTAAACTTTTCAAAACGTCTCATTATAGAGGTCGTTTTCTGTATCCATACTTTGTGCTATGACGTCATACCCCAATGACACTATCGTTCCGCTGCGATATTTTGGGGGTGTGACATAGGTCAATAACCAATTTCAAAGTCAAAATGGGTTAAAATGTGAAGGCTCAAGGGTTCGTCATTCTTTTAATCTCTAACGATACTAATGTTCCAGAAAAGGTGACAAAATCATGAATACATGATCGTAACGACGACCACGATACTTAAGATTGCTCGATTCCTTAATCTCAATAAATCAAAGGTTAGGATGAAGAATGAATAATGGTAGGATAAGACATGGGAAACATCTATAATTGGTGTATATAGAAAATAAATAAAACAAATAGATTATGTCAGACCCAACTTATTGCTACTAACTACTACCTTACCACAAACCTAAAAGAGACATTTATCAATGACTAACTCACGCTTTAACACGGAAAACACACGCTTTAGTGACACGCGAATAAGACTCAAATATACCTCAATCAACATCATCAACAATCCTAAGTTAGCTATCCCGAATTACCAACTCTAATAAGACCCCAAAATATAAAATAAAATAGTGTCAAAGTTACTGCCACCGTACACTATAATAAGTGGTTTATATTATGTACCACTTAAACTAAATACTGAAATTCACATTTTTTTGAACTAATAAAATCTAAAAATCAAACTAATGGTACATGACTTTACCATTTTCACCAATAATACTCCATCATAAGATAATCATAAACGCATAGAAATTCGAATGAAATAAAAACTAGTGAAAGTAGTAGTACAAGGGTATAACACGATTACATATTTCACATTCCCATTGCATAGTGCAATTTTCTCGACCAATGTATCTCTAGAAAAGAATCGAACGAAAAAATCACAAGAACACAAGAAGTACATGGGACACATATAGCAACTAACAATCAAACAATGGACTTCTAATTTACACGGTAGGCTAAGTGATAAGGATTTAAAACGTAAACTTTTAAGGGGTCATTTAAGCCCTTAATCGACCACTCTTGGAAGCAAAATGCTGGAATGATGCACATTTGGACGAAAAGGAGTGAAAACATGAAGAAAATGGCAAAGTCAAGATCGAAGCCACTCAAGCTACTCAAATTGAACCTGACGGCGTCCCAATCAAAGGGCGACGCCGTCCCTCTATACAGATTTGATTAAAACATGCACCAGACGGCTCAGTGGAATTTTTGCTCATAACACCTGACGGCATCAGGCTTTGAAGAAGAAGGGCATCACTCAAACTTTTCATCTCAGACGGCCCAGATCCAGAACCAAGATGACGTCCCATCTGAAGCCTGACGGCGTCACAACTCCAAGGTGACGTCGTCCCATCGATAACTTGGCCAAGACGAAAACCCTAATGACAGCGATCTGACGGCGTCCCACCTATAAGGCGACGCCGTTGTAGTTGTAAATATATATATAGAATTCGATTTTTCTGCATTTGAGGAGGTAGACTTTTGGAGTAAAAACCCTAAACGTTTGTAGTCCGACTTAGACAGTATCTTAGGATCCCAAACCCTATTTTACACATCAAGATAAGTGTTTTAATCCAATAGTATCATTATGTCTTCCATTGATTATGTGTATGCTTGCTTGTTTAACATGTCTAGCTAAATTTCTTGTGTGTTTGCTTAGATCTATGAAACCTAGTCATTAATTATTGTTAGGTTTTCTTTTATCTTAATTGTAATTGGCTTAGGAGTGCAACTAGGCTATCGTTGTGTTTAATGCTTGAATAATCTTTGTGAAACTTAGTTTATGATTAATCTAGCGGATTTCGTAGGCTAAACCCAAAGGTAACTTCAAAGAGTTAGGGCATATGCACACCCTACGACTTTAGGAAGCACAACGCGTTAAGAATAAGGACATGACAATTCAACCGTCAATAAAAGATAACTAGGGAGTAATAGTATCTAGGTAAACATATTTTTAATCATCATACGAGCACACATCAAATAGACATAAGACTACCAGTAGTAATAGATAATTAGAATAGTAGAAGTAATCGGTAGAAGTACCACCCCCCCCCCCAAATCAATTGCCCCGAGATATTTACCTCAGCTTTCTAAAAAGCCTATAAAAAGATTAAAAAAAAAGAATCATCCTCAACCCCCACCTTAGCGTAATACACTTTTTGCTAGCATTCCTATTCCCCTAGAGAACGATATCAATCCTCGAGGCTTACCCAATACTACACTACAACGATTAGGTTCACTGCCTAGGGTGTTGAAAAACTTGCTCGATGAAAAGGAAGTTCCTTTGACCCTGAACGCGCTTCGTACGCGCATCAAGTTTTTAGCGCCGGTGCCGGGAGTAGAATAGCTAGTTAGATCTTTATCTCATTTAGGTTCCCTTGCTTGATTCCTATCAAGTAAGATTTTTTCTCATTTTTAGCTTCCTTGTAGTCTATCCCCCTTCTTCGTGACTTTGTTAGTAATCCCATCACTTTTCATCATGGAAGGTGATAACCCACCACCTCATCACCCAATTCCCATCGACCCACCACCAATTGACCCGCCAAGAGGCCGTACTCTTGGGGAATACTCTAGAACGAGCCACCAAGGCTATAGGAACACCATTGAGCTCCCCGATCAAGCTCAAACTACGGCCCTGCGATCCAACACCATCCGGTTGGTGCAAAACGGATGTGCATTCCATGGACTTCGTTCCGAAGATCCTAATCAGCATCTCAAGGACTTCCTTAAAATCGTTGATTCCATCGACCTTGATGCTACCACACGGGAGACCACACACTTGTGTCTCTTCCAATTCTCTCTACGGAACCAAGCTAGTAATTGGCTTGAGCGACTTCCCGCCGGATCCATCTCAAGTTGGGATGATCTCACCACTCGTTTCCTTGCCCAATTTTCCCACCGGGGAGAACTACCAAACTTAGGAATGAAATCTTGATGTTCCAACAGCGTCAAGGTGAATCTCTCTACGAGGCATGGACTCGATTCAAGGACTTGCTCCATAAAGTCCCTCATCACGGCATCGATCTTTGGCTTCAAGTCCAAATCTTTTACGGTCATGTCAACTTCTCAACTAGGCAATCCATCGACCAAGCGGCCGGTGGCAAACTTAATGAACTTACCGCGGAAGAATCGCGGGGTACAATAGAGGACCTTGCCCTCTATGACAACGAAAGTTGGAATGACCCCCGTGAGTTGCCCAAAACCATCAAGGCAATCTCTTTGCCTCCTATTGAATTACAAACTTCCAATCGTAGGATGCTCGAACTTGAAGATCAAGTCAAATTCCTAATGAGCTCCTACGAGAATTCTAAGTCTTCACGCCAAGTTAACAAAGTCTTTTCCTTGTGTGAGCTATGTAGTGGTCCCCATGACACTCGTACTTGCACGAGACTCCCCGAACAAGCTTCCGTTGACTACGCATCCTCGCGTACCAATGGAATAGGAGGGAGATTCCCCACAACACCCGGACCTAGGACTTTTAATGATGCCCGAGAAGCATGGAGGGGTAAACCCGACTATAATTGGGAACAAACCAAAGAATTCACATCTAATGATTCCCCATGGTCCCACTCCCACAGCCCTAGTCAACAAAACATAGAAGGGATGTTGCAACACCTAGTTACATCCCAAGAGGATCAACTAGCCAAGCTTTCAGACCACTTTAACCAACAACAAGCTGAGATGGATAGGAAGATAGATAACCTTTTGAAAGCCATGACCAATAGTGATAGGAAGACCACCAAAAAGGTTAATGCCATCTCGACTCATTCTCCCGAAGCTTTCGATGTGAAAATTAAGGACCCAAGTAAGTACTTCAAAACTAGGGATCCCTCTTCATCCAAGCGCGTTCAATTCGTCAATGCCATCACCCTAGTGAAACCAAATAGTAATAGTGACGAATCGAACCATGAGATGGTACTTGAGGTTAGTGAGACTCCTAAGGAAGAATCGACTAACGAAGTAGACGAAGTAGGTGATGAATACTTCAATAAGTTTCCTACGGAAGAAGAACTTTCATGCCACCCACACCTAGTACGCGACCTTCGTCACATGTATGTTGGGAGAAGCCCATGAATCATCTTTGGAAATCTTAGAAATCTCAACATACCTTGTTGCATAGGACATCTTTTCATGGCAAAGGCCTACATTGATCGCAAATCTCCAATAAACATCATGACTAGCACATATTATAATTAGGTGATGAAGAAACCTATCCATAATAGGCAAGACCCCGATGATCTTAGAGTTAGTTGTAATTTTCTTGGTAGAGTTAAGGGATTGCCCGTCTATGTAGGTAGTTTCATGTACCTTACGGATTTTGTGGTTGTGGAGGATATTAGTACAGCCATAGATCCTAGCTTGTCCCATGTAGTTCTAGGAAAGCCATTCATAGAAAACACCGGGATGACTTATGAATACTCGTTAGGAATAGTTGTATTCAAGGATGAGACCGATGACATAGCTTACCAAATTCCATTTAAGATTGAGAAATTTTCATCACTATCCAATGATGAAAAGGAACTTAAGCAATCGTTCTACTATAGGAATGAGAAGGATAAGGAGAAAGGAGTAGATTATGCGATGAATAAGATTTTTGGGTTCTATAAGGATTGTTTGAAATTAGGACCGGAATATAGAACCAATTAGGGGGAAGATCACTTCTTAGAAAGATGCATAATAGGGCATAACTATACCATGGAAAACCCCAATAGAGATCGTCATGAGGAGGAAGATTACGGTAAGGAAGTCACGTAGGAGCACGACTTCGAGTCTAGCTACAAGACTCATAAATAAAGAAAAGCGCTTCGTGGGAGGCAACCCATGCTTAAATTGTTTGCTTATTTGTATGTCATATACCCTTTTCATTGTTGTATGTTCTCATGCTTGATTTTGTAAAAATGCTTGATTTTGTCTTTAACCTCATCTTAATTACATATAAAGGTATTTTACAAAAAGATAAGTGTAGGGAAGATTACATACGTTTTTAAAAGAACGTGAACATAAGAATTACAATTAGTGAAATTGATGTATATGTGTGTTTGTTAGACTCAAATACTTGTATCGAGTCATAATGGATGTTTTGCAGGAATTTTTCCAAGTTTTAAAGATGTAATTTTTCCAGGAAAACGCAGCAGACCAGTTTCTGTCATGATAACATGACGACGTTAGGATTAAAACCTGACGACATCAAGTCAAGCATAAACAACTTATACAAAATTTTTCGTTTTCTGGGCTACTTATAAAATTTTGGAAATTCTCAGGTCTATATTTTCCATAAAATCTGCAAACATCCATTCCACAAGCATTATATCCTAGTGTAGTTGTGTCATATATAGTTTTACCGCCGATTTTACATGAAGGTTTCGTCTGTTTTCTTAAAGTGTGCAGGTTATATTTGGCAAGAAGAAGAAACACAACAATGGATGGAGCTTATCACGTATGCATTCTTCGTGGGAAAGAATTTAACCACAACTTCACACGGATCCTACCGAGCTAATCAGGGGAGTACTAATTTCTTTATCTTTTACTTACATACCTTTATCATAACTTTGATACTTTCGGGAAACATTGGGGACAATGTTCAGTTTAAGTGTAGGGAGGGAGAATAAAACGGGAACTTAGAAACTATGCTTATCCTTGATCATTTGTCTTGTCCTTGGTCATTTGTGTAATAAACTCTGAGAAATATTTGTTAGGTAATTTTAGCACCAAATTTAAATTTTTTTATGACATGTACGAGCTAAAACTTTAGTCCTAATAAAGCGTCTCATGGATAGGAGTTATATGACTAGCTCAAAAACCGTTTACCACTCAATTTCCACCCCAAAAATGTGAGGTTCGCCCCTAGATCTTTAGGAATAAAGCATTCACATTTAATGCTTAGAGAGTGTACCAGTAGTATAATAGATTCTAGAACTTGTTTTATGATGCATTCCAAGATCGCTAGTGAGACTACACTTGTGTAGTTAGGAATAACTAAGTGATAAGAGTCATTAGGATAACCCTTGTTTGAAACCTGTATTATAATTACTTCTTCCACATCGGTTGAGTAATTACCCCACACCCTTGCGATGTACTCATCTTTAGTACACGATACCCCTAGTTAACCCCTCAGAGCCTATCTGTTAGCCTTAATAGTTATTAATAGAAGCGATGGTCATTCACGTTTAGGAACTTTGTAACGTGTGTTAGATATCGTACTAGAATAGTCAACGGGCTCGTGGATTGGGCTAAGCTAAATGGTTAAATGTTTAGTTAAGCTAGCCTTGTATAAGTTCACTTAACCCAATCCAATCCAAGTCTATCCACGAAGCCCATGGCCAAGCCCATTAGGGCGTTTTGTCTTGTACTATATATACCCCTCAATGTCTCATTTGAGGGGTGTGCTTGAGAGTGTGTGTGTGTGTTTTCTTTAAGCAATATAACAAGTTCTTGTTTTCATCTTTCTCTACACATACACGAGTAACATCATCAAGTCACCATCTTTCTCTTAATCTTTCTTCTTTCTTTCTACGCATAACAGTTTGTGTTTCACGTGTTCTACGCATACGTGTGTTTGTGTTTGGTTCGTGTAACTTGTGTGATAAGTGGTATACGTGATAAGGTTGAGACATTTAAGGTCCTACAATTGGTATCAATCGCCTAACAATGGTTTAGGAGTGTTGTGTTACGTTTTTTGTTAGAACTTTACAAATAAAGTTGCGTTTTTTCTCTATAAACGTGGGATTTTTGTCTTAAAGTTTTGATTTTTACGTGTTTTTAAGCTTAAAGTTGTAGACTTTATTGATCTTTAAGTGTTTTGAAAGAAGTTTGTGCAAAAGAAATCGTTTGGAAACATGTTTTTGGTGATAAAATCGTGTTTTTTTGCATTTCTGGGCACTTTTTACGCGTAAGAAACTTTTGGTCAAAACCCTCTTTTTACGCGTAAGAAAAGTCAAAACCCTAGTTTTCTACGCGTAAGATTTGAATTTTACGCATAAGCTTTTGGTGAACCATCTTCGTGCAACAACGGTTACTCAGTGCTTCCCTCACTTGGATAAATTTGTGGAACACTTCGACTTGTGGATATCTTTCACGCTTGGACAAGTGTGAAGGATTTTGGTTTTAAACCTAATCTTATGCATAAGCAGAAAGCTTACGAGTAAGCACTCTACGCATAAGTTATATCTTACGCGTAAGGTACTCTACTTTTAAGTATAAAGTTTACTCATAAGACTTACGTTTAACCTTAAGTTTACGCGTAAGTTGGGTTCTACGCTTAAGGAATCCTACGCATAAGCAGTGTCTACGCATAAGCACTAATTTCTACGCTTAAGAACAGGTTTACGAGTAAGATTTTGAGCAAAACTTCAAACGGCCATAACTTTTGAACCGTAACTCCGTTTTCAGCGTTATACCCATCAAAACGACCGTGAGAACGAGGAGAATGACACGCCGAATGAACTAAACCCTAAACTAAAGTTCATTCGGGTCAACCTTCGAGTCCTAAAAACGGTCCGAACAGAAGTTATTGAGGTTTTTTAAGTTTTTAGACCAAATTTTCACTACAACAACTGAGCTTAATCTTCATTAAACACAACTCCTTTATCGTTGAATCGATCATATATCAACTTGATCATCAAATACCTTCATCAATGGCAACTCAACAAGACATTCATGCAGCCGGTGCCGAAAACCGTCCTCCTATGTTGGAAAAAGGTGGTTATCTTCAATGGACAAGTCGTATGCTGTAACCACCCGTAAATTTCCTAGTCATTATTCACCTGTAAAGAACGAAGTAATCGCTTATTAAGGATTTAATTAAATCATCTTAAGCATTTTCGCGTACGAATTTTTACTTTTATATGAATTATGTAATCACGAGTAGCTTTGATAAACAAATGATGCAAATAAATCATTTCCTGATATTTACTGATAAATAAATCACACTCACGAGATATTTTCCTGTCTTAAGCTATGGGTTCAGTCTGATAAATACTTTTCTGAGTCAAAAATATTGTTTTTATAATTATATTTATTATTCCCAAAGCTTCGCTTTCGAACTTTCTTAAATCTAATTGAGCTTAAAAACGAGAGGATATCTCGTGAAATGCGAAAGTCAAGCAATAAATGAGTTAGCGCGACTTACGACTCTTAAATTAATTTGATTTATTAATTAATTTAAATTCGAGAAAACTATACATATGAATACTCATTTTTATCAGAAAAATTATTTCTGACGCAATGGCGCAAGTCCCATATTTTTAAAGGGTCGTTTGCTACGTCAAATGGGGCCCACAAGGGTTATTTATAAAAGATTATCAAAAGTTTCAAAGCAGCCCCTGATTAATTTACACAGCCGCCCCTGAACTTTCTTTTGTCCACGTTTGGACCCTCAAGGGGGTATAAGACTAAAATTAGGGTTCTTCCACATTTTGGTATACCATTTCCACCGGAAAACTTTTCCGGCGCCGTCACCGGTTCCGGCCAAAATTCCGGCCAACCATTTTCTTGTTCCAATGCGTAGATCAAGCCACGGGGGTCATTTCTGGAGCATATGAGTTCAAAAGAAGCTCGTTTGGTCGCGTTCTGAGTACCACCGTCGCTCACCACCTCCTGCCGCCGCTCAGCCACCACCTTTCTCCTCTTCCTCTCTCGTTGGTAAGAGCCACGCGCTGCTATTCTGTATTATTTCTTCATTTTTCTTCAAACCCTAAACGGGTTTAATTAATATAAACGTTTTTATTACAAAAACTTAAGGTTTTATCATTAAAACGAGTGGATATGTTGTTCTTGGCTCTTAACTCGCTCGACTCACTACTGAGTCAACTCGACTCGTCCGAGTCAACTCACGAGTTGAGTTGACTCGTACCCATTCTTGTTGATTTGTGTTTATTATTATTATTTCGTGCGTATATGTTTGGTTTATATCAAGTTTAATGTCGTTTAGATTTTTCGTTGCTTATTTATTTGCGTATCAGTTTGATGGGGGTCTCGTACAGTGGTGATTCGTGACTCATGGGAGTCACGACTGAAATTCTTTTGTGTAGCCGAACCTTAGAAAGGTTGTTGGTCATTTGTGGTTGAGCCGTGACTCAAGGGAGAGTCACGGCCAGGGTGTGGTTGATTATTAACGATAAGGTAAAAATTTTGTTGGCATCATTGGTGTGAGCCATGGCTCATGGGAGTCATGGTCTCGCGACAATTTATTTTTCGAAACCATTTGGTCACCGTTAGTAAGTCGTAAAATTGTAGTAGTCGGTATAGTAGTTTTGAAAAGCTAGTTTAGCCGAGGTCAAGATTTTGTGAAAATAATCTTTGATAAATATTGGTTGATGTTGAATTGTAAATTGGTCATTAATTATTATTGGTGAAAATAATAGTTTGAAAATGGCACTTTCGGTAAGTGTCGTTATGTGTACCACGACACACGAAGTGTCGTGGGGACTTGGAATTATTTTTCGGCCTAAAAGAAATGTATGTGAATCATTTACAAAGTTACGGAAATCTTGAGTTAGTCCTAGCCGTAATTGCTAAAACTTGTTCGTTTTATAATTAAAACTAGTATAATTGGTGTTTGGTTGTGGTTAATGGGCTAAGTAGCCCATTGCATCATTTTGGGCCCAAAAGCCCAACGATTTGTGTTATTTATTTCTATTCATGGTTACTTACTTCGTCCTACGTTTACTAACGTAACTTCTATTCTTGTTTTAGTCGATGACGTTTCGGTTATATATATTGAATCGTAACTCGGGATCGATATGGGATTTGATTTTTATTTGGATAATTGGACAATACAAATATTTAACGGATTAAATATTTTGGACTTGGAAATACTTATTAAAGCCTATGCTTGGATTTGATCATTGGATTTGGACGTTATTGGACGAAAATTATTAAAATTGAATTTGGATTATTTTGGACAAACGTTTGTAGTTGTATGAGCATTTATTGGACATTTTGGACTTGAGACGATACAATATATTAGACTCGTAAAGAATTTAATATATTAGACTCGTAACAAACCTAAAATATGCAATAGATACTTATTCAACTAATAACGACTTGTTAAATATAAACTTGTCGAGAAATATTGTTTTACAACATGAGTTTTAATATGTCGAAAGGACTTGGGAACGTTTTATAAATGAAGTGGTCATGACGAAATTTTGTAAAATTTCTACACTTACACTTTATTCTCAATAACTCTTTTATTTTAAATTCATCAAATGCTGAACAATATATTGAAATATCGTACAACTCCTAAAGTTTGAATTATTAATTCAAACTTAACTTTATCTATAAAACATGCATGTTTTATACAAACAATTTGGGAACATTGGGTAAACACCGAAACGTACTAATTGACTTTCTCGATCAACGTTTGTCTTTGTCGCTATATCCTTGACTTCTTTTGTCATTCCTTCTCGACTCGAGTACGCGCCCGTACTTTTCTCGACTGTGTCGATCATCTATTCCTTATTTGGCGTGAGAGTACTTGAGTCACTATACGAGTCATTTCTTATACGAAAGTTTCATATACATTATTCCTCCATCTTTTCCAAGAGCCAAGACGTGCGAATTATTTTCGCGACTACACTTTTCGATCATTATCGACAATCAAAATAATTTATGAAACTTTACATAAAATGTTATAAAACAAATATTTAAAATATTTGTTCTTAACTCCAAGCATTTTAAAGATCCAAATACTTTTGCTTTTGAACTTCAAGCATTTCAGAAACATAAATATTTGTAAACTTACAAACGTTGTTATTGAATACAAGACTTAGACTGAAAACCACACCATACTTATTTAGGTTGCGTGTCGGAGCCGTGCACGTTTATTACTTGATGTTAATTGTGATGTCTTACATTTCTGCAAACCAAGGTGAGTTCATAGCCCCACTTTTACTCTTTTAACCATTTTATAAACTCCTTGGGGGAGAATACATGCTACTACTGCTTTTATGATCACAATTGCTTGAAAACTGTTTGCTGTACTCTTGATATTATGACTCTGCCTAAGTTGCCAGCCAAAAGTCCCCTACATCATGAACCATTAATCACTTGCGAGTGAACGCAAATATCGTGGATAGTACTATGGGAATTGATGACCCCGACTCAGTTATCGGAAATAACCGAGACGCACTATATTTGGTATCTCTATGTAATTGGCTATTACATCTCAGAGGGGCAGTTTTATTTACTTACACCAGGAATTAGGTGTATGCAGTTAGTATTGGTGTCATGAGCTTAGTGCAATAATATCAACTATCTTTTATGGGCGTATAACAACGTAGCCCATGGCTTATTTTAAACTTGAAAATCTTGTGATCAACTGCTTTATTACTAAACCTATGAATTCACTCAACCATTGTGTTGACTTTTTAGCATGCATTTTCAGGATGAAAAGGCGACAGCTAACTTTGGAGGCGCTTGGGCATTGGCATGGCATGGTCATAGATGACTCTGATATACGAATTGGGACCACATTTTATTAAAGGGCCATTTTTCCGCAACAAATCAACCTTTGTAAACTCTATTTTACTTCAATAAAGGAAATCTTTTAAGAAAAATCTTTATTTTTCACTTTGTGTTATGATCCAATTGAGTAGCATCCCAAAAACCTTTTCTTCCGCTGCAAACCATTTTTGGGGGTGTTACATATGCTCCGCTACATCAAGACCAAACCTAATAGACAACTAATGATTCAATCCATTACGTATGAATCCTTCAAGCCTCGACAAGTCCAAATCCCTGGAAATCCTGATGCAACACCTCCCGTCCCACCATCATTTCGTGTTCAATATGAATCAGAATACACTGAAGAGGATAAGATGCAAGTCGATGCAGATGACATGGCAATTCACATTGTCCAACTAGGATTGCCAAGAGACATCTTTGCTGCTGTTGATAGCTGTGAAATTGCTTTTGATATATGGGAACGTGTTAGAAGGCTATGTTATGGAACAAAAATTGGTAAACAAGACATGGAGAACAAGCTGCTAACTGAATGGGAGAAGTTCACATCAACTCCAGGAGAATCCATTGAATCCTACTATGGAAGGTTTTGCACTTTGATGAATGAGCTAATCAGAAACAAGTTGGCACCCAGAACTATCGTGCAAAACATCAAATTTCTCAACAATATTCCAGAAGAATGGGGACGATATGTCACTATTGTCAACCAAACAAAGGACTTACATCAGGTGAATTTTGATCAACTAAACGATTTTCTGAAACAAAACCAAGCTGAAGTGAATGAAGTCAAGAAAGAAAGATTGGCAAAGAATCATGATCCATTGGCACTAATTGCAAAGACTCAAACTACAGTGAATACACAACAACAAGCTTCATCATCTTCCACTAACAACAACTTGCAGCAACACATTCCACAACCACAAGCTGTTATCCCTCAACAACAATTCTATCCACCAGAACAACAGTATCCACAATACCAGGAACAAGGAATCCTTGATCCTGAAATAGAACAAGAAGAAGCTTTGTCACATGCATTTGCATTCTTGGGTAAAGCATTCAGAAGTCGCTATTCCATACCAACTAACAACAACCAAAGGATTTCATCAAATACTCGCAACAGGCAAATTGCACAGCCGGGTTTGAATATGGATCATCAAGGACAAATAGTTGAAGTTATTGGGAATCAGCAGGGATATGCTACTGGATTTCGCATGGGTAATCAGGCGGTTCCGTATCAGGGTAATCAGTTGGGTCAGAATGTTGGAAATCAGATGGGATAGAATGTTGGGAATAGAGCAGTGGGTAATCAGAATGGGAATGTTGCAGCTCCAGTCGTTGGGAATTATGGAAATGTGAATCAGGGTAATCAGGTTAAGTGTTATAACTGTCAAGGAGTAGGTCACATGGCAAGGAATTGTCCTACCAAGGCGAAAAAGAAGGATCTTGCGTATCTTCAGAAAGCTATCATGTTGGTACAAAATGAAAATGCAGGACTTCAGTTGAGTGCTGAGGAACATGACTTTATGGCTATTATGGATGATTTGGAAGACCTAGAGGAAATCAATGCGAACTGCATCTTCATGGCAAATCTTCAGGAAGCTACGTACGACACTGACTCTGATGCACCTCCTGTTTATGACGCCAATCCAGTATCTGAGGTACCAATCATTGATCCATGCTATAACAATGTCATATTTGATGTGTTTACTCATGACGAACATCATTCTGTGACGCAAGCACCTACTTATGATACATACATGGACAATCCGAGTTGTAGCAATACTAACTCTGAAACTCCAGATGTGGATCCTAAAGGAGGTTGTGTGGCACAAAATACTTAGACTGATGAGGAAACACGTGCTTATTTTGAAACATTAATCAATAACTGTGGCATTGGAATTGAGAAAGTTAAAACGGTCAATCGCGAAGTTAAGGCCGCGAATGCTAAATTGACCGCTGAGCTTGAGAGGTACAAGGAGAATGCAAAAGCCTTTGAATTTCACAAAAACAAAGAGTCAGAATTAGAAATTGGTTATCGAGATTCCGTTTTAAGAGAACAACAATTGCAAATCAAGTATAACACACTTATGTGAATTTGAACTTGAAAATAAAATATTTAAACAAGGAAATTTCTGATCTAAATGACCAAATTTCTAAACAAAAAGCATTGTTTTCTGATCTTGAAAAAGAGAAGAAACAGTTGATTGATGATTTTTCAAAACGAGAAGATTCTCTTCTTGATGAAATTCTTGATAAGAATGAAAAGATAAAAAATTTGGAAAATTTGCTTGTTACAATGGGTCATTCAGCCAAATCAACCAATATGCTGATTAATCAAACAAATCCGTATTTTCATACAACTCAAAAAATGGCTCTTGGTAACACACCTCCTTGTTTCCTCAAGAAAGCTCAGAAAGAACGGAATGTGTTGAACAATGGAAAACCTTTGCATGAACCCATAATTGTTCATGATTCTCTTGAAACGTTAGAACTATCTGATGAGAGTAGATCAAAAATGAAACAAAATAATTCAGAAATCAAACCAATCGATTATAACAAATGGAACAAAATTAATGGAATTACTTTTGTGTCACAAAAAGAAAAATCAAAGTTTTCCATAACACCCAGTGTTTCAAACAGTGTGTCAACACCAGTCTCAAAACCAGTTTCAAAACCTGTTTCAACTCCTGTAGTTGTCTCAAAATCTCTTTCGAAAATCGAACAAATGTCTTCAAGCAATCCTTTTAACACAAGTGATGATAGAAGCATTTTAGATGACATTAAAACTAGAATTGGGGATCTTCAAGAGACTGTTAAATCTAAAACCAATATTACAACTAATATATGGTTTTCTAGTTTTGATGATGAAATGAAAAAGTTTTTTGAAACTCAAATTGCCCCTCAGCTGAATAACATCAACTCAAGGGTAATTCATTTTGAACAAGAATTTTTGAAAGAAACAGCTGACTTTATCAAGGACCATAAATTCCTGGTAAAGCAAGCTAATGAAAGTGTTGAACATATCAAAGTTTTAGAAAATTTAAATGATTCTCTCTTCGAAGATGTTCTGACTACTGATATTATGTCCATTATTTTACAAACCTATTCTGTTGAAGATCATGAAAGACTCCAGTCTGAGAATGCTCTTGAAAAACTTGAAAAAGAAAATGCATCATATTTTAAACAACTTGATCGAAAAACTGAGGAATGCAAGTATGACAAACTGTCGTATGAGCGTGCCTACAATGACATGAATGCGAAAAATGATCTTTTGAGGGCTCAGCTGGAATGTCAAAAAGGAAAGGCAGTGGATACTGAGATTACAAAACCATTGACTGAGGAGAAAGCAAATGTTCCCAAACCGATTGTCAAACCAAAAATGTTTGTTTCTCTGCCTCCTCCAAAAGTCAATGAGAAAAATGATTTATCAAAACCAGTCACTCCACCTGCCTTGCCTAAACAAAATGTTGAAAAAGGAAAAGCGGTAATAGAGACTCCAAAAGTTTTAGCACCTGGCCTTTTTAAGATGAGTACCACTAATGCGTCTGCCTCCACATCTAAAACATATGGAACAAACGACATAAGTTTAAACATGCACTCTAAAGAGACTAGGATAGTTGAAACCACTTCTCTAGATAAAAATGTGAATCCTAATGCGTGTGCCTTACCTTCTACAGGACTAGAAAGCACCTCTAGGAGCAGCAGACTAAAGCCTAAGAGCAATACAAGGAACAATAGAGTCTCGCATGCCTCTAAGAGTAGTAGCTTGAATAAAGAGAAGAAAGTAGAAGACCACCCTAGGAATTTACCGCTTTATAATAAGAAAGACATTTCATCTGAATGTAATGAACCTATGAAACTTGCTAAGTCTAATGAATGTGTTGAATCTCTCTGTTTAACTTGCAAGAAATCTTTAATTAATGTTCAAGATGATTGTGTTTCTAAGAATGTGAATGATAAGCCTGTTAAGAAGAATGTTCCAAAAAGAACTTATGCTAAACAAATAGGAAGACTAGTTACAAGACTTAGACTTTACACTACTGATAGAAAGCATAGTGTTTACTTTAGAGATGACATTTGGAAACCCACGGGTAGAATTTTCACACTCCAGAATGGCACAATGAGTGACCAACCAGAATACCCAGTAGAAAACTTCTTTGAGTGTGATCAGGATTTTACCTCTAACCCAAAGGAACCAAAATCAAAATGGTTTCCAAAATCTTCTTCTTCTGTTATTGGCAGGTTATCGAAATATGTCTTTAGATCGTCGACTCGGGTTGCTCCAAGCACATGATCGGGAATCTGAAGCTGCTGATCAATTTCTTCTGGAAATTCATGGGAACCGTACGTTTTGGAATTGATCATGTAGCAACTATCATGGGTTATGGAAATCTACCTTTTGGAAATTATTTGATCACTCGGGTATACTATGTTGAAGGGTTGGGACACAATTTGTTTTCAGTCGGGCAATTCTGTGATGCAGATTTACAGGTTGCTTTTAGAAAAAATGCTTGCTTCGTTAGAAACTTGGATGGCACTGATCTCTTAACTGGGAATCGTGATACAAACTAGTATGATATCGACTTAAACCAAATGGCCTCTTCATCACCAATATGTCTTATGACACGAGCATCTGGAACAAAGTCCTGGTTGTGGCATAGAAGACTATCCCATCTCAATTTCGACACGATCAACAAACTGGCCAAAGACAACATCGTCAACGGACTTCCAAAGTTCAAATACACAAAGGATCACTTATGTCCATCATGCGAACAAGAAAAAAGCAAAAGAGCATCATATAAACCCAAATCCGTACCTAGTTCGGAAGCAAAGTTGCATATGTTGCACATGGACTTATGTGGCCCAATGAGAGTTGAAAGCTGATAAGGTTTTAAAATGTACCTTTTTGAGGGGTCGTTTAAGCCCTTATTTGATCACTTTTGTATCCGTTATTACTTAACATCGTTTCTTTTCACTTTTTAGGTCTCTTGAAGGCAAATTGCTGTAATAGCACTTATTTGGACGAAAAGGCGCGGATATACGAAGAAAATGGCCAAAGTCAAGAATCGAGACACTTCAGCTGCTGAAAACACAAGGTGACGGCGTCACTGCTTAACTGCGACGCCGTCGGAGGATTTTGTGACGGGACAGAAGCCAAAACTCTTATTTTCAAGTGACGACGTCAAGTTATAAAAGAGTAGACCGTCGCAACTCAGACGGCCTAGATTCAATCCAGACGGCGTCAGAAGCTGAAGAGGACGGCGTCACAAGCACAAGGTGACGCCGTCGCAAGTCTAACGTGGCCAAGACGAAACCCTAATGACGGCGATCCGACGGCGTCACAAAACATAAGGTGACGCCGTCGCAGATGTAATCTTATATATATAATCCGAATTTTTCAGTATTTTTGTAGTAGTCTTTTGGAGTAAAAACCTAAACCGAACCAAGGCTGTCTTGTACAGTATTTTAGGGTTCCAAACCCTATCTTACATCAAGATAAGTGTTTTACTTCATTAATTCAATTATGTCTTTGATTATTTGTGTGTATGCTTGAATGTTCTCCATGTCCGGCTAATTTATTTGTGTGTTTGCTTAGGGAATATGAAACTTAATTATTGAATATTGATTGGTTGTCTCTTATCTTAGTTGTTAATGATCTAGTAATGCGATAGGTCATTCGTTGTGTACTTAATGCTTGATTAATCTTTGTGAACCTTAGGTTATAGCACCTTGAGCAGTTGTAAGCTAAACTATCCAAAGAGGCCTTAGAGTTAGAGTTTATGATCCCTAGTGGTATTTTGTAGACGAGACCCTTTGGTAACTTCAAAGAGTTAGGGAGAAACGCATACCCTACAACTTTAGACACACAACGCAATTAAGAATAAGGACGTGACAATTCAACCACCAATAGGAGATAATTAAGGAGTAGTAAAACCTAAGTAAACACATCTTTAAACTATCATACGAACACACAATAATTAGACATAGACTACATACACCTTAGATTAGATAATTAGATAAGTAGAGTAAACGGTAGCAATACCAACCCCCAAATCCAAACCCCGAGATTCGTACCTTTCCATTTCCAAAAAAACATAAAAAAGATAAAAAATAATCTTCCTCAACCCCAACCTTAGCGTAGTAACTTCTTACTAGCATTCATATTCCCCTAGAGAACGATATCAACACCCGTGGCTTACCCTAATACTACACTACAACGATTAGGTTCACTGCCTAGGGTGTTATAAAACTTGCTCGAAGAAAAGGAAGTTCCTTTGACCCCGAACGACGCGTGTAGCGCTATCAAAAGCATTAATGGGAAAAAGTATATTCTTGTTATCATCGATGATTATTCAAGATATACATGGGTTAGGTTTCTGAAATCAAAAGACGAAGCACCATGCATCATCATCACCTTTCTGAAGCGTATTCAAGTACTTCTTCAAACTCCAGTAAGGGTAGTAATAACAGACAACGGCACAGAATTTACTAATCAGGAGTTAAGAGCTTATTTTGAAGATGTTGGAATCACACATCAGACATCAGTTGTTAGAACTCCACAGCATAATGGGGTAGTTGAAAGAAGAAATCGTACTCTTGTGGAAGCTGCTCGCACAATGCTAATCTATTCTAGTGCACCGTTATTTCTATGGGCTGATGCTGTTGCCACTGCTTGTTTCACTCAGAACCGATCCCTAATCCATCCTAGATTCAATAAAACCCCATATGAGCTAGTGAACAACAGAAAACCTGATATCTCTTACTTTCACGGGTTTGGCGCTTTGTGCTATCCAACGAACGACAGAGAAGATCTAGGAAAACTGAAAGCTAAAGGTGATATTGGAATCTTCATTGGATATTCAGATAACTCGAGGGCATTCAGGGTGTATAATAGAAGAACTAGGAGGATCATGGAGACGATGAATGTGAATTCTGATGAACTTTCACATATGGCTTCTGAGAGACTCGCTCTAGAACCCGCACTAAACCCGCAGACTTCTGGACACATCAGTTCAGGACTCGTACCTCAAAGAGCTCAATCAACTTCGTTTGACAATCCTAAAGAACAAGAATGGGAGAATTTCTTCGAGTTAATGTTCGATGAATACTATGGTGGAACTTCGACAAATGCATCAAA
>BPTQ01000001.1:83516515-83554361 GCA_019973895.1 Chrysanthemum seticuspe | reverse complement strand
ACAAAGATACAGACTAAACAAAAGGGTCTGTCATTGTAACCAAACTTTGAGACTTCCGTTTGAAGAATCTTTGAAGTTTAACTCCAGAAGGAAAAGTTGGAGTTATGGTTCGCGTCAGTTAACTCATTGTTAGAAGACTTCAAACCACTTCTACGATAGTTCTCTCAGTAACGAACTTCGTCTCTTTAAAAGTATCGAAACGAAGTTATTACAGAAAACACAGAAGAAACATCGTAGTAATGGTGGTTTGTGACTCGTCTAGAGAAGTTTATCAAGGAAACGTCAACACATGAACGATTTACGTTACTAGACTAGAGATCCTTCTCAGTAGTCGTTGTTTAAAAGGCTTGCAAGAAGAATGATCTTAAAGCTAGAAGTTTGTTGCTGATGACTCTTCCTAGAGATCAGATCATTGCATTTAGCAAGTACACAACTGCAAAGGAACTATTTGAAGAGATCTGCTCAGTGTTTGGTGGTAATGATGCTACAAAGAAGACACAAAAGACATTATTGAAGCAAAGCTATGAAAATTTCTCTGCTTCAAGCAATGACTCTCTTGATAGCATCTTCACCAAACTTCAGAAGATTGTTACTCAATTGACTGCGCTTGGTATTGAGGTTGAAAAGGAAGACCTCAATTTGAAGTTTCTAAGAAGTTTGCCTTCAGAGTTTCAAACCAATGTTACTGTCTGGGAAAACAAATCAGACATAGAAACAATGAAGCTCAATGACCTTTACAACAACTTCAAACTTATTGAGCAAAGGTTGAAGAAGGCAGGGAAACTTGGTACAAGCTCTAGTAGCTTGGCATTGTTGTCAACCTCTGTTGACAGTGATGATTCTGAAGATGAAAGTGATGATGATATTGCCACTGTAGGTTCTAAAGTTTCCACTGGTAATGTAAATGTTACCACTGCAGGTTCAAAGAAGAAGGTTGCTAGTATTGGAGATCCTACTTTTTATGCTTTCATATCCACACAAGTAGATGGCTCTTTCTTAACTCATGAAGACATAGAGCAAATTGATGAAGATGACTTGGAGGAAATGGATATTAAATGGCAGATAGCTCTTCTTAGCATGAGGGCTAGGAAATTCTACAAGAAGACTGGCAAGCCTATTCACATCAATGGTGATGAAACTGCAGGCTTTGATAAGAAGAAAGTGGAGTGCTTTAACTGCCACAAGTTTGGACATTTTGCAAGAGAATGCAGAAGACCAAAGACCAAGGACAATAGGTCTACTTGGTACAAGCAAAAGAAGGGACCAATTGTGGAAGAACCAAAGGCAATGCTGGCTATTGATGGTGTAAGCTATGATTGGAGTTTCATGGCTGATGAACAAGAAGAAGAACATTCTGATGTTGCTCTTGTTGCTACTGAATTTGCTCTCATGGCTTTCTCTGACTCTGAGGTACAAAACTTTGATAGTTGTTCTAAAACATGTAGGGTTGCTAAAGAAGTTGAAAGGCTTAATGATCTATATTCTAATGAAAGACAAGAGTTATATACTGCTAGTTATACTGTGTCTAATCTTAGAAGAGCTATGGCAGTGTTAGAAAAGCAAATAGAGCACTATCAGGCAAATGAGTCAAAACATAATGATGATATGATTCTTCTTAGAAGAGAGGTAGAACATACAACTGCTGTGAATGAAGCATACCAAAAAGAGCTTGAAAAACTTCAAAAGAAAATTGAAAATGTCAATTTAACTGTAGACACATGTTATCATCGGTCTAAGTCAATTGATAAAATTTGGAATGCTCAAATATATAATAAAGCTAAGTCTGGTATGGGTTATAATACTGTGCCTCCACCACTAAGGGGTGTTCATTCACCTCCAGGTATAGACTTAGCTCATACTGGCATAGAGGATTTTAAAGATCTTGAAAGAGAATATGGTCCTTTAAAAGACACAATGGTGAAAAGTGAGGAAGAGATTAAGCTTGATAATGATGTTTTTGAGAGTGCTAGTGACTCATCTGTTGTAGATGAGAGTGTTAAAAAGAATGTAGAGACTACTATCCCAAAAGTTGTTAGTACTGTTACAGAGGAACCTAGGAAACCAGTTGTTAAACCTAGACCAACTGTAAGGTATGTTGAGATGTATAGGAACAAACCTACAGCTCCTAGGGGTAACCAGAGGAGTTGGAATCATGTTAAATCTCAACAACTAGGTAGTGATTTTGTAATGTACAATAAGGCATGTTATATATGTGGTAGTTTTGATCATCTACATGCTTATTGTGATTATCATGTTGGGAGAAGGGAAGTCTATGGGAATAAAAGGGTGGAGTCTAACAAGTTTCAACATATTGTACACCCTAACACACATTGCAAAATGGTCTCAAGAGCAGTTCAACTAAGAAGTGGCCTCAAAACTTTTGCCACTGCAAAAATTGTTAACACTGCTCACCCTAAGTCACCTCTTAAAAGTGCAAACTACAAAACAACTTTTGCAAAATCTGCACAAACAGGGAAAAGAACCTTTCAAGCTAAAAAGGTTAATTATAACCAACAGTGGGTGTCTAAAAAGAAACCAGCATTTACCACTGCTCATTCAAAAGTTACCACTGCAAGGGTTGTAAACAAGAAAAGGGGGACATGGGCAATGCTGTAAAGGCCTCAGCACGTTGGGAATGGAAAACTAAAGGAAATACCTCTACAACCAATCCCAATGGTGTATCAATGACCTTTGATAGATTTAACTATATTGATACATGAGGCAGATCCAAGTCAATAATGGCTTGGGTCCCCAAAAGAAACTAACTCTTTACTCTTATGTGCAGGAACATCCAAGGACAAAAAGATCATATCAAGGAAAGTTGATGGTAAAGGAGTTATAAAAACAGGTAACTTGGACTTTGAACCTGTGTACTATGTAAAAGAGCTTAAGTATAATCTTTTTAGTGTGTCACAAATGTGTGACAAAATGAACAATGTTCTTTTTACCAAAGATATGTGCTTTGTTCTCTCTAAGGATTTTAAGATGCCTGATGAAAGTCAGATTCTTCTTAAAGTTCCTAGAAAAGGCAATCTCTATAGCTTTGATATGAACAACATTGTAGCTAAAGATGATTATACTTGCTTGCTTGCAAAGGCCACAGTGGATGAATACATGTTATGGCATAGAAGACTTGGTCATGTTAACTTCAAAACCATCAACAAGATTGTCAAAGATGGTTTGGTAAGAGGATTACCTCAGAAAAGATTTGAAAATGATCAAACCTGTGTGGCTTGTCTTAAAGGCAAACAACACAGAGCTTCTTGCAGGTCAAAGTTGGTTAACTCTGTTGCTCACCCACTTCAAATGTTACATATGGACTTATTTGGTCCTACATTAGTGAGCAGCTTGAATCTCAAGAAATATTGTCTAGTGGTGACTGATGATTTTAGCAGGTTTACATGGGTTTTCTTTCTTGGAACCAAGGATGAAACAGCTGGCATCCTCAAGATCTTTATCACAGAAGTAGAAAACCAATATGATATGAAAGTTAAAATCATTAGGTGTGACAATGGCACAGAATTCAAGAATAGAGTTATGGATGAGTTTTGCAGAGATAAGGGTATTAAAAGAGAATTTAGTGTGGCTAGAACTCCTCAACAAAATAGAGTTGCTGAGAGGAGAAACAGGACACTGATAGAGGCTGCTAGAACCATGTTGGCCGATTCTAAATTGCCAATCACTTTTTGGGCCGAAGCAGTTAACACTGCATGTTATGTGCAAAACAGGGTTTTAGTGGTAAAAACAAAGAACAAGACACCTTATGAATTGTTTAGGGGTAGATCACCTATCCTTGACTTCATGAGACCATTTGGGTGTCATGTATCTATTCTCAATACCATAGATTATCTGGGAAAGTTTGATGAAAAGGCTGATGAAGGGTATTTTGTTGGGTATTCCATGGTTAGTAAAGCTTTCAGAGTATTCAACTTAAGAACCCAAAAGATTGAAGAGAATCTGCATGTGAAATTCCTGGAAAACAAAGTCAATCTCAAAGGAACTGGTCCAGAAAGGCTGTTTGATCTTGATGCTCTAACAAATACTATGAATTATGTACCTGTCTCTACAGGAACATCTTTTTTTGATTTTGCAGGTTCAGAAGAGTTTCTTGATGATGATGAACCAAGCAAAGATCATGCAGATGATCAAGATGAATTCAGTCTACCTCTTTGGGACTATGCAGATAATGATGATATATTAAAAACTGGAGATGTTCATCCTTCTGGTGATTTGGGAAAGGAAAGAGATAGGAATTTGAATGCTGAAAATTCTGAAAGCAGTGGAAATTCAGATTCCACTATTAGGCAAAATGTTTCCACTGCAACATCAGATGTGGAAATTACAACTCCAGTTACAGAGGAAGCTCAAGCCAATGATGTTGAAATCTCTAATATGCCAAGAGAGATTGCAGTTCCTCAGACTCCCCACACTTCTATTCATAAATCACATCCTCTTGAAAATGTGATTGGGGATGTCTATTCACCTGTGAAGACTAGAAGACAAACTAAGCTGCTTGATGTCCATGGATTCATTAGTGAAATATATGAGTCTAAGATTCATGAAGGCAAGAATGAATGTCTCTTTATGTGTTTTCTGTCACAAATGAAGCCAAAGAATGTCTACAAGGCACTTGAAGATGAAAGTTGGGTGGAAGCAATGCAAGAAGAGTTGCTCCAATTTAAGCTTCAAAAGGTTTGGGTGCTTTGTGATCTGCCTTCTGGCAAGAAGGTAATAGGTACTAAATGGGTGTTCAGAAACAAGAAAGATGAAAGAGGAATTGTTATCAGAAACAAAGCTAGGCTTGTAGCTCAAGGATACACTCAAGAGGAGGGTATTGACTATGATGAAGTGTTTGCCCCTGTTGCACGAATTGAAGCAATTAGGTTGTTCTTAGCCTATGCATCCTTTATGGGCTTTAAAGTCTATCAAATGGATGTAAAGAGTGTTTTTCTATATGGGCAGATAGATGAGGAGGTTTATGTCTCACAACCTCCAGGTTTTGAAGACCCTGAATATCCTAACAAAGTTTACAGGGTAGTTAAAGCATTGTATGGCTTGCATCAAGCACCAAGGAAATGGTATGAAACCTTAACCACTTATCTTCTTGCTAATGGGTTTCATAGAGGCAGAGTGGATCAAACTTTGTTCATCAAGAAAGACAAGAATGATATCTTGCTTGTTCAAGTGTATGTTGATGATATCATTTTTGGATCTACAAAGACAGAGATGTGCAAAGATTTTGAGAAACTGATGAAAGAAGAATTTCAAATGAGTTCTATGGGTGAACTCACATTCTTCTTGGGACTTCAAGTACTACGGAGGCCAGATGGTATTTTCATTAATCAAGATAAATATGTGGCTGAGATACTAAGGAAGTTCAAGTTCACTGATGCAAAGTCATCCAGCACTCCTGCAGACAAGACTACACATCTACTTCTGAAGGAAAATAATGGTGAAGCTGTTGATGTGCACATGTACAGGTCTATGATTGGTTCTTTAATGTATCTTACATCATCTAGACCAGATATCATGTTTGCAGTGTGTGCCTGTGCAAGGTTTCAAGTTACTCCCAAGTTCTCTCACTTGACTGTTGTGAAGAAGATTTTCATATACCTTAAAGCATTTCCTACTCTGGGATTGTGGTACTCCAGAGATTCTCCTCTTGATCTGGTTACTTACTCAGATAGTGATTATGCTGGAGCTAGTTTGGATAGAAAATCTACAACTGGTGGATGCCAATTTTTTGGCAACAGGTTAGTGTCATGGCAGTGTAAAAAGCAAACTATGGTGGCTAGTTCATCAACTGAGGCAGAGTATGTGGCTGCTGCAAGTTGCTGTGCTCAAGTTCTATGGCTTCAGAATCAACTTTTGGACTATGGGTACAATTTCATGAATACCATCATACATATTGACAATAGCAGTACCATTTGCATCATTAAGAATCTTGTACAACACACAAAGACCAAACATATTGAAATTAGACACCACTTCATTAGAGATTGCTATGAATAGGGACTAATTCAAGTTGTCAAAATTCATACTGATGACAACTATGCTGATTTATTAACAAAAGGTCTTGATGTGGGAAGATTTCAGTACTTGGTAACAAGTCTTGGAATGCTGAATCCATAATTGTTCTCTGGTGTTGAGGGGAGGCTGTTGGGTACTAAAATTGTTGTATGAGTTTGTATAACCAAGGTTTGATAGGAGTTGATTTTAAAAGGTGTATATCTGAGATACACAACAAATGGTTATTGATTCACCATGTCTTATACACATAAGAATCAACTAGTCCAGAGCAAACGGCTACTGGTAAAGACTTAACAAATCCGTTTATGGTTGATAGTTTACCAAAAACTATATGGTTATCAACTCATCATATTCTTTATGATTAAGAGTTGGCTAGTCCATAGCAAACGGCTCATGGTAAAGACATATCAAATCCGTTGATAGCTGGTAGTTTGCTAAAAACTATGATAAGAGTAGTCTAGTTTTATATGATTTTATTTACCACTGCTCTTTGAAATTTTTGTGAAAAAAATTACCACTGCTAGTTCACAATTACCACTGACAGTGTTATTTTACCACTGTTGTTCTAGCCGTTACAACTGATTGTGTCAGTAACTTATTTTTACTAGCCGTTGAAAGTAATCACTGTTTTCTTTTGAAAAGGGTTTCACTTTTCACATATTATTCTTTTCTTTTCACATATTATTCTTTTCTTTGTATGTAACACGATAGGCCATAATATATTTTTCCTCTTTTTGTTAACTTAAAAATAAAATAAACTAATCCTAAACATACCACGTATTTCTGTTTCAAACAAACGTTTGGGAATAAGTTGATGGTGTCGAGTTGCAAAAGTCAAACGCTTCCAAGAGAAAGATCAATATAGATCTCATATTTGTCATATATTCAATGAACCAATTACGTCTATTTAGTTTTTGTAAAAAAAAAAAAAAAAAAAAAAAAAAAAAAAAAAAAAAAATCTTTTTTAAAAAATTAAAAATCTCGCAAACAGTTAATCGTACACACAAAAAAAATCATACCATCACGACAAGAATTAAATTATTTTTGTTGGGTTTATTGATTTGATGATACAAAACAATTAAGAATGAAACATCAAAGGCTTAAAGTGACAAGAAGAAAATCTACAAAAAGATTGAGGGACTTGCTTGCAAAAGAAGATTTACTTATTAGTCCTTCGTAGAGATTTGTAAACCCTAATACTCTAGTATATAAAGAGGACATGTGATGTAGGTTTTAATCAATTAAGTCTTCCAATATGTAGTCGACTAAGAAAGGTGTGTGTGTCTAGACGTTTGTCATAGAAAACGTCTAGGGTATGTTTAAGCTTTCAAGATCGTTTGATCCTTGTTATAGATTAGATAACACGTTATTAATATAATTGAGAGCTTGTTGGATGTGAAAAACCTTGTTCATAATAACGTTAATTCTTTTATTGAATATTCCGCTTTCGTTATTGTGTGTCCTAGATAATATGAGGTCTAAACAACCTCGAGCTACAACAATCTAACAATCTTTCTATAGATATGCACTTCTATATCCTTTCGACTAATTTTTTTCCCAAAATTTTCGCCTAAAAAAATCACGTGTGATTCGAAAAAAATCACATGTGATGTTTAAAATGAATCACATGTGATTTTTTTAGTCATAAAATTGAAAAAAAAAAAGTTTGTCAAAAGCATATAGAAGTGCATATTTATAGAAACATAATTTAATTGTTGACGCGATGATGTATTTTTCGTAGCTTGAAGATTTACCTTTTGCAAAATATGTTTTCTTTTAAATAATTTTTTATTAATTTTAATGAAAAATTGATGGTTAAGATTGGTTCATTGAATATTAATTTTGTCTAGTATAAAACACTTCTAATACCGGTTGGTTGTTGCGCTTTGTTTCACAAACAAGGCGCACAAAAGTATGTACAGTATATGTTGATTTATATGAATGCAACGCATGAAACTATTATGCGGGTCATAAGCTAGTTATTTAAAATATAAAAAGTGTATGCAAATGGGAATAAACCGAGCCAAACGTAGACTGGTAAAACTAATACAGAACTGAATAAACACAAACAAGACCGGATCCGGATAGGCAAACATTTAAACTGAATAAACACAAGCAAGACCGGATCCGGATAGGCAAACGTAGACTGGTAAAACTAATACAGAACTGAATAAACTTAATAAGTCTTCTCACATGTGGGGTCTATGTATCATACTTAAAGTCAAGCTTTTAACTTTCTTATTTATTCTGCCCAGAAGGCTAGAACTCATCATTCCCCAAACCAAACCTCAATATTTACTTCATCACCGTTGGGTTTGACAAAACCAGAAAAAAGATGATCCGAGACGTTGAAATTCAAGTCGGCACTGGAACTGCCCTCCCCGCCAATAACGACACCTCTTTAGTATCCCTATGCATTGCCAAAACAACATCTGCTCTTGTAACACTTTTAGCACTTATACGAATTCAAGCTCGTGCTACAACAAGATGGGCAGCAGCATTTGTGGAACAACTACAACAAGGTGCTGCTGCTGCTGCTGCTGGTGGTATATTTATGCCACAATCAGCACTTAGTTTTACGGTTGGCTGTTTACTTGCTTTAACAGAAATTAAATCTAACGGTGATTCTAAATTTCCGTTCCTTAGCCACCCGTATTCGGTTAAGATAGCGATTACTAGCATACTTATCTACGCTTTCGTTTCGGCCATAGAACAACACATGATACTTTCTGCTAATGCACCACCCGTCAATCAACCACCTAATGCTTACAAGGTTATAGTTAGTTGCGGAAGGATTGCGTCTTTGGTCATATTGGTGGGGGCTTTGGCAAGTTTTTTTATTCTTTGATATCCATTTATATAGGTTTTTCGACCTCTACATATTTTTTGTACATGTTTTCCTTATGGTATTCATTGTGGTTGTGTGGATGATGTTTCTTGCTTCTAATTGCTACCGATGGAAATGCAAAATTTGAGTGATGAATGTCGTAACATCACCCTATTCACATTGGTTCAATCTCATTGTAAACCGCGAGCCCCTTTTGTATGATCAGTGACCCACCATTTTTACTTCCCACCATGGGTTTAGCTGTTATGATGAGTGTATATTAGGTTAGTTATGATGTTGTACATTGACTTTTGGTTAAC
Organism: Chrysanthemum seticuspe; assembly: GCA_019973895.1. Classification (NCBI taxonomy): domain Eukaryota; kingdom Viridiplantae; phylum Streptophyta; class Magnoliopsida; order Asterales; family Asteraceae; genus Chrysanthemum; species Chrysanthemum seticuspe. The sequence continues at coordinate 83,545,184 of BPTQ01000001.1, read as the reverse complement.
GGTCTAGGTTCTATATTTTATATATTAGATGATACTCGCAAATAATGAAAAATGAGGAATATATGAGTTTATAAGATAATTCATGGCCTGATAATATATTTATATGGTAATTGTTATGGAACATTAATGCTTAAAGAAAAAGGTTAACTATCAACATGACTATCTATTTTCACCATAAAGCTGACCTTTACATGAAGTATCATGCTTAGTCGGCCTAGAGAAATAACATTATAAGATAGTATGAGAAGTGTTTGGTCAATAAATATTGAGCACATCTTGATGTGAATATAGATACGTATGATGGAGTGTTTCTCATTTTATGGCTTGGTTATTGTATAATCAAAACAATATATATAGACCGCAGCTTCAGTTTTCTAATGTATGGTTCTGTTCATGCAGCTGTATCTGCAAGTGACAATTCTGCAGAATCTCATCCCACCTTTGACTTAGTGAGATCATTGTTAGCTATGCTGTATTTTTTTATGTTCTTTGTTTCCATCTTGATATAAATAGCCTTCATTTGGTCGTTCATAGTATAATACAATCTTCATTTTCCTGCAGTTGGGACCAAAGGGCGTGCACATTTACGTCAATCCTAGCCAGTCAGGAAGAAAGAAAACCAATAGGAAAGTAGGAAACCATGCAACACTCACCTCCAGAGCTGAACAGGTAATTTCTATGCCGGTCTTTTTTCTGTTTATGCCCTTAACTCTTGTTTAGAAAAGATGGTTCCTAGTTAGTGCTGGATTCATTCTTTTGTCATATTTTGTTTTCGTTTCATCACAATAGATGCTGTATCAATCAATAGTTTAGTGGTATGTATGTTAATTTTATTGAGATCTAGATTATAGAACTATTAGAGGTTGTACCCTAAGAACGGCTATTTTTATTTAGCCATTGAAATTAATAATTGGGTAGCGTACGTGGCTGTTTTGGTAACTTGAAAAGCACAAATTGATGCTAAACAAGATATTTTAGTCAAATGATGAAACATATGCTATAGTTTTGTTTTAGTCATATAGAACTTTTTAAACAAAGGAATTAGGTAATCTGCGTAGTTAGCTTTCTTCATTGCTCGTTAGCTTTTTACTTTAAACGGAAATATGGGATTTCATTAAACACCCAAGCCAGAGAAAATGTACAAAACGCTCAAAATATCTGAAAATTTGCCTGAGCTATCCTAAGTCATTTCACCTAGTCATCACCGTCTAAACTCCATCAGCTATAAATTTGAATCTCTGTTCTAAATTTGATGTTGTTCATATCTCAGATCTTAATTACTTGATTGTGAGTATGTTATAGGATGTACATGTGCCCTGTCCTTGAGATATTGAGCTAATAAAATCATATGAATTGCCTGATATCAGTTTATAAGTTTGACCTATGCCTTGTGGGTACTAGTTGTAGCAGCAAGATGTTATTAAGTAAGTTTCACTATGTTCCTATAAATCCACTTTGTATTTCGTTTGTTGATTTTCTATTACAAGTATTTAAGCTGATTCGTTTTCTAATTTTATTGTTCTTTACTTGTATCGGAGAATCATAAAATCCCTAGAATTTGAGGATCAACTACGCATAAAACAAAGACATGTATTTGGTTGTTCAGTCGTGCGATTGCAAGTCTCTTTATTGATATCAGATGAGAGTTTTACAGTTACACAAAAGTGTATTCCATACAGGGACACGTAATCGGAATGATGAAAAGTCAGATTGTACAGTATCATCGCATCCCGCTATAGGATTTGAATGTGAACTTGAGCTCCCTATTGAACCTTAAATTATAATATACTCATTTGGGCCAAGCCATTAATTTTTAGGTTGCTTTTGAATTTTTTGACTGTCTTTTGTCCTTGTATGTGGGTTATGTTGAAACCTCCTTATTTCCTATCACAAGGTCGGTATGAGTTTGTAAGATGGGTATTGTAACATCCCATATTCACCGTGGTTTTGTTTTAAAACCATTAGCCCCTTCCACCAATTAGTTCCCACTATGGTTTTTAGCTGTTTTGTGGTTTTTTTAGAAGATTGTACTATTTTAGGCTTCAATATTATGCAATTAGTATATGAGATTACTTTTTATTCCGTACTCTTAATATAGTTAAGGTATGTATGATGAAAGTTTTAAACAACATGTCTTGTTGATTTGATATAGGGTTTTGGCAATAACACTAGCAACATAACTGATGTATAGACTGCAGCCATATCATCTTTCTTGTTTATGTTCTGGCTAATGCATGAGTGATAATTTCTGCAAATTTTGGTCATTCTTTTATAGATCATATCCTTTATTTGATTGTTCATATCATAATATCTTCTCCTTCATTATCCTGCAGATGGGATCGAAGGGTGTTCATATGTGGAAGTAAATTCACTTCGGTTTAGACACAAATGGATAAAAAATTGTGCCTCAGTAACGAGCTGGAAATCAGTCAGGTTGTGTTTTAAGTACCATTTCGGTTTGTGTGAACTGTGAAGCAAGCAGTTGAAAGAGATGACTTCTTTCACAAAGGCAGTCTTATCTCAGGGTGAGTGAATGCTTTTCATGTGACACGTTTATCACTGCAAAGCATTAAAATGCTTATCTGTGTCACATATGACGGGTTTATACATATCATGAATACACACTTGAAATACATGGAGTTACGTTGTCCATTGATATGAACACAATTTCGAGTAATTATGTTTTATAGCTCTTTTTAGTGTGAAAAGGGTAAAGACTGAAACAAAAAACTACTTTTAGAAGTGCACACTCGAGTTTTTCTTTGTTAATGAAAACGGGTCAATCCAGGTTAAATACTTTATGGTAGCTTTAAAAAAAATAGGTCAAATGGGTTGGACATCGTCTAAGTGTCTACATATGCTTACAACATTTTACACCAACTGACACTAGAAAATGAAGGACACATTATAGTTGTGGCTTTGTGTTAACACAGATCTGTTGTTTGAATCCTTAACAGGTGATTGGGTGGTCATCTCCTATGTCTCATTATTATTCATGTCAGCACCGAGGAAGAGAGGAAAGGCCAGGCTAGTTCGATGATCAACTCAATGTCTACAGTGATTTTCTATGATGAGAAGGTTTATATGATGCTTCCGGCTTGTTATAAATCTCCTAATTTCATTTCTCATAGTGTTTGTCGACTCAAGAAATCATAATATGGCTTATAGCAAGCTAGTAAAAAATAGTTTACCAAAGTGTACAGCTATTCTTGTATACGTTAACAACATTCTAAATATTTCCTGTTAAGGCTGTCTGTCTGAATATTTCTTGTTTTCTCTTTTCTGAAAAATCATATGTAGTGAAGATGACAAAGTTTGAATCATATGCAAAATATAGCTCTTCTTGTCAAATCCAGTTCTACATTTTAAGATCCAAAAAAAGTGACCCTAACTATGACAAAGAACAAAAGAGAATCATTTTATATTTGGGTTTTCAGGAATTGTTTAGCGCGTGCTAAATAAAGCAATGACAATTCGATAACAATATACGGTAAATGTAATTAAAGGGCGAGATAAAGTAATCAAAGGGAAAAATAAAGATGTTATTAAGAATGGTGCTTAAACATCAAATTAAATTAAGAATAATGAATCAAAATCTCAAACATCAAATTAAATCATAGTTGCCAAATATCTCACTAACATATACCTGAATCGAATCCCCTGTACTCTTACAACAAATAACAACCAATAACAGCATGATCACAGGTGGTACAACAATTTGCAGCAGAAATGTTAGATCTGATACATAACCCGTGCTGGGGCAACCTGGTCCTTTCATTCCAAACACACACAAAGACCATCAATTCAGTACCAAAGATGGAAAAAAATAAGCCATTTTGGTGCGATAATGGTGCAAACTTTGTAGTGGGTTGCACGCCTCATGGAGTGGTGGTGGTTGTGGTGGTTATCAATTTCTGGATCCTTGGTACCCTCGTTCTGAACAACAGAAAAAGAACAAAAAGGAACATAAAAGAAAAACCAGATGCATGCTTATCCATATCAGGAACATAAAAGAAAAAAACAGAAGTACAAATCAACATGCATATAAGCATATCCAAGAAATGCACAAAGAAGTTCACTTAAGTGTCAATTGAGTCTCATGATAGTTTAAATTCAGTCATACATCTCAAGAACCCAATTAAGTGAATCTAATCAAGAAAACACAGAGCATTTATACTACCTTCATATTGCAGAAACAGTTTAGGATCATAGGGGGTGTTTTAAATTAGAAGTGTTATTTAGCTTGATATAGGTAAAAGTTCTAAACATCAATGGTCGGAATACATCACGTCATCACGTAGAACATTTCTAAAACTGACACAGCCAGACAAAATTAAAAAGGTTACCATATCTATCAAAATCCTAACGTCTTTGTAATGACAGTTCATCTCCATGGCCAAGCAACCACATACTCTACCCATTTGGGGGTGGCCAGGGAAAGGGGTTATGGGGATACCCAGGCTATGTTGCGTACATCTGAGTTAAAAAGCTCACCCTCCCCAGGTAACCTGAACAGGGAAACCTCATCAATTTTCTTACTTTTATCGATTCATGAAACAAGTTTGTGGTTTACTAACATAATGATTTACAGGTGTGATCTGTCACTGACGAAACCTCGTATTTGTAGCTGAGCTGAATGTAGAAACTTTTTAGAAAACTTACATGCAAAGTTTGCAGCGAATTCGTAGATGCTAAAAAGGGCATTAATAATGAAATGAACACAGACTGGAGTAGAATCAGATACAGATATTGTTATTCTGCTACATTAGCAAACTGATGGCATCAGTCTTGACATGTTGGGTTCTGCACATTAACAGAAAAAAAAAGAATACAGATTACGCACATGCCAAAAAATTGATAATCACATATGCAGCAAGGAAACACAAATGAAAGCTAGAACTGCAAAGCGATGTGCATATTCATGTCGTAAGAAATGTGACACTAAAGAATTCTGGTTCCTAGAGATGAGTTATCAGCAACTCAGAATCTAAACAAGTAGATAAAAAAAGAATTTACCGTTTGTGATAATTTGACCTTATTTCATGATTCCAAAGTGTTTTGTACTATTTCTAGCTAATTGCTAACATTGGTGTTTAATAAAACCCATCTTTATTTATTGACTGACTTGGCCAAGCAACCACATACTTAACCCGTATATTTCATCAAATGAGCAATCTAGGGGTAGCTAGATCAATAAAATTCTTATATAAGCCATTAAAGTAACGCCTCAAATAGCAGGTTAAAACTATTATACTTCCTTTTAAGCTGAATAGAGATACTGATATGTGATCCATTACTAAGAGCAAATCTTGTTTCTAACCGAGTCCAGATAGATGGGCAGTACCAACAAACATTATAGACTTTAACAATAGGCTCATAAACTGAGCTCATCAACCAAGTAATAACAAAATTATTACACGAATCCCACTCTTATTAGTATCTCAGAATCCCACTCTTTTTTATTAGTATCTCAGAATCCAAACAAGGGATAAAATATAATTTAGCGTCTGTGATAATTTCAGTACGGTTGGGCTAATAATTACAATACAGTTGGGCTTTGGAAAGGGTTATGATGTATATGCTTGAAATTGATGAAGATTGATTGGAAAATCAGACTATTAGATACTTAACAGCAGTCGGAGTTGGAGGCGAGATAGTAGACAAGAATGTCTTGGTGCCAATCAGAGCTTTCTGGGGCGTTTTTCTTTCATTGGTGTCCTGATTTGATGAATCCGGAGTATCTTGTACTATTTCTAACTACTAGCTAACCTTTGGAGTTTATTATAACACTATAACCCATATTTCAATTAAAAAAAATAAGTCGCGAAGCAATGAAGTGGAACAAGGCAGGCTACCTAATTAAAGTTGTATTTTGCCGAAAGAAGCTTTATTCTACTAATAAAAAAGCACAGCATCTCATCATCTAAATAACAAAAGGTGAATAATCTGAATTGATCAGAGCAGGTTTATTAACTATCAATTTATGCCGCATAGAAATACTGATGTGATCCCTTACGATTTAGCTTATACGTATATGTTATCGATTATTAAAGAGCAAATACTGTTTCTAACCGAGTCCAGATAGCATGAGCAGTACCAACAAACATTATAGACTTCAACAATAGACTCATAAACAGAGCTCATCAACCAAGTAATAACAATATATATTATTACATGTATCCCACTCTTTGGCTAAAGAAAGATTATTGTTAGGAAGTGTTATGTGGGTTGGTGTTGGGGCGTGAGGTGCACATGTGTCTTTCCACACACACTCAATAACCAACTAAACGTTCGACTAATCTTATCTTATCTCTTGATTGTCCAAGCTAGTTGTTAATCCTTTAACGATTCTTAAGTGAGTCCTAGAGGTGCATATCGATTATCAGCATATCTAGGAACTATACTTTTCACAAACCCCAAGTTTACTTTGTAGACAAGGCAATCTCAACTAATGTCTTCCATGAAGAGACAATAGATTTTGAAACGCAGCAACATCCATTTAGTTTTAGGTGGTCTAAGCATAAATTGATCAAAAAACGCATGAATTTGAAACAAATTGAGACAGTTGAACTGATTTAGAAGGGTAAAAGCCATAAAATAACAACGTACTTTCTAAAATTTACCGACTTGAAACACTTACTTTTTTATTAACATATACACCCACGTACTTTCAAATTTTGTTCTGACTTTACCCATATTGTAATAAAATAATATTATTTAATATGATATTATATTAATATAAATCGGTCATATGGGTGAAGTCGGAACAAAATTTGAAAGTACGTGAGTGTATATGTTAATAAGAAAGTAAGTGTTTCAAGTAGGTACATTTTAAAAAGTACGTTGTTATTTTATGGCTTTTACCCGATTTAGAATTCAAAAGTAGTACAAAGAGAATTCAAACAACTAAAACAATGTTTCATGTATAAGTTACATACACACCTTCAATTCAGACCTATAGAAACTAGCAAACTAAACCCTGAACTTCATCAACACCACTTTTATACGGTCGCGCCGTACTATAGACAAATCATTCTATCTTCTTAGGTATATAATCAAAAAGGCTACAAGATATAAATTAGAAATAAAAAGGAGATGCTAGAGATACAATGGAAGTAATCAAACAGACTATCTTTGCAAGACGAACAATACCCTTGTAAGTAGGTGGAGCGAAAACCTGAGTCGCCGAAGCAATTCCAAAAAAGAGTAAACTTGTAATGGAACACTTTATTAAGATGTTGTGCGTCTTGAAAGGAAAATGTGGATCTCCCTGAGCCTTGACCCCTGCAAAACCAATTAAACTGCCTAAAATAACGACAATGGCGTGGGGGATGGCTTGATTTACATCATCATCTAGCTGCTCTGCTGCTGCCAAGTGAAGGATGAATCCTTCTTTGAAGAACCCAACAACAGTTAACGCTAGGGGCATAACCATATCACCTAAGGTGGCTGCTGCCCCCAAGAGAAGGATGATAACTTTTTTGCAGAAAATTGGGTGGTTGGTTTCGGTGATGGGGAAACCTCGATCGTAAATTCAGAGGCTGTTGAAGGAATCATCTTTATTTCGATGATATGTACTGAATATACAGTTGGACATTGGTGTGGATTTACGAAGGTCATCTCCAAATGTGAGATACTATATGTTAGAGATTTAATCAAAGCCTACAATAGATGTTAGGGGTAGAAGGGTATATAATATCTCGAGTTTATTCCCACTATATGCTTACTTTTTAAAACATGGACAAACCTATGTTGATTTCACTATCCAATTCTAAACCTATGCTTTTGGCTAAGAAAGAGTAAAAAATAATAAAATTACAACTTTTTCTCGTGACAATCTCTCATCAGTCATCACTCAACCCTCTCTACATAAAAATGTGCATATGGTCATCAAAGTATCTAACCCTGTTCACAACCATGTATGATGCAATATATGCACGTATATAAAATCATGACCTGAAAACCCACACATACATGAAAACAAACACATATAAACATAGCCAGAATCATTCTAAATAAAACCCAAATCAAAATTTGAAAATATGACGACCCAAATCATCTGTGCGTGGGTTTATAAGTTACAATCAAGATATAAATTACATGTTATGCTATTCACCATGGACAAGCCTATGCTGATTACAATCAAGATATAAATCAGAGATTTAATGATGCCGGATTCTCGGTGGTAATTGGTAAACCACCCCAGCGCCGGTGAGTCGATGACCCATCCTTATGGTAAGCTATTCACCATAGACGGAAACTGAACATTTTTTTTGGAGGGGCCGAATTTATTTTAGGAGGGCCGAATCGGACATTTGTTTGTAACCTCAACTAAATTACCCCTAAAACCTATAATATTTACACTAGGTGCCGCAAATTTTAGGGGGGCCGGGGCCCTCCCCGGTCTCCATTAAGGTCCGTCCTTGCTATTCACCATCATCGCTGGTAAGCAACGACCCTCATACCGGCACTTCGCGGTGTTGACGGGACTCTGGTAATAAGCAGTTTGCGGTCTAAGTATATCCGATGACGATGCATGTTTGTCGGACTAGGTTTGATGACCATGTAAATTATAAATATTGTTAATGATATTGAGGTGACGAGAAATTGTCAAGAGAGAGAAGTATTTATATTACCTTTTTTTTAGTCAAAAGCATAGGTTTGGAATTGGGTAGTGAAATAAGCATAGGTTTGTCCATGTTTTAAAAATTAAGCATACAGTGGGAATAAACTCCAATCCAGTCGTATAGTAAGGAGAATTAAGGTGAGTAAGCTAAAAGCATAACAATTAAATTTATTATTTGTATATATACCTCAACGATATTCAAATCAAGAATAAGAACTTTGGTAGTGTGAAGTTTCTGGAACAAGTTTTGTAGCACAGGAACATGTCTCTCTTCTTCATATTCATTAATTATTGACAGAGAAAGATAAACCTTCTCTAAAGAACTGAAGCCTTCTGTAGAGAACTGCAGAAAATCATAGCAAGGAAGATCATTTAAACCGGACCTCAACGATGCCTTCAGACTCTTCAGTTGAGGTGAAACCACGTTTAAAACCTCCGGAAACGCATCAGGCTCAGTAATCGTTAAATTAGTAAGTTTTGGAGCACAAATACTAAAGATCTTCAACCCATACATATGCATCTGATGTAATGTAAGCTCTGTTAAGCTAACACACTTGGAAAAAAGGTTGACACTCTTTTCACTATCAGTACCAAATTGGATATTTGTCAAACTCAGAGTTTCTAAGGACGGAAAATCCCAATCTGAATTTTGTATGTAGCAGTAATTGTATATATTATTAACTGAAAGGGTAAGGTGTTTGAGAGACTGAGAGCTGAAAAAATATTCTGGGATATTAAGGAATTTAGAAGTGGGCAACATCACACTCAGTCGATGAATATTACGAGTGTATGCATAGTTTACAATGAACTCAACGACAGATTCGGTTACTGCTCCTGTGTATATCAGATCAACAGCAGAAAGCTCTTTATGATTGTCAGGGTCAGAAAGTGCATGTTCTACGAATTCAGCAAACTTGGGAAAATTAAGGAAAAAGCCACTATTTAAATTAATGTGTGACGTTGTGGTCCATACGTTCCTCCATTTCCGCGACAATGCACTTGTCTGGACTAGAAATTTGATGTCAAGGAAGGAGAGAATGTGATGAATAACATCATCTGGCAAATTGCTAATTCGATCTTTTTCTGCCATCATAGTTTCGTCTTAAAACATGTATATCAGTTCTTTAGCACCTCTCCTCTGCTCAATCCTGAAATCTACAGGTGTAACTAAATGAAAATCAGTGATCCAGATGAAGTTGTTTTAAAAGTCAAACAATTATCAACTTGCCAAAATAAAAAATAAATAGTAACCACTTAAGATCAAACATATAATCGGGTTCGTAATAATATCAGTTTTTTTAATTAACCAAATTACTAATCAGCAAAAAAAAATTAAATTCTGGCTTCGAGGCTCAAGCTAACAAAAAAATGTTCTACCTTTAAATGAAAAAGAATAACTTAAAAACCAAAAGTTAATGGAACTGGCTAAAGAAAGTGAAGAAAACAAGTATGTATATGGTCTAGAGCACCTAACCGGACGAGGTATTCCCTATTGAGGTTACGCGGGGAGGTCCGGGTATTCCGTGATCGTTTCCAACCGTTTCCCTAGCCACAACCAAGAGGTGTACCTAGTGTGGTTTGAACGACCTCCTGTGAGGACATCAATGTGCCGGACCAATAGGCTATTTAATTTGGTAGTGGTTATGATCTAGAACACGTATCTTTTAAATAACAATAACTTTGCATGGTAAACCACTAGAATCAAATCGATCCATAGTTATATATCCATATATCTTACTAATATTTACACATAAAACAGAAAGAGTTACACCATAAGTCGCATTTAACGATTCTATGTACATACATTGAAATTACAACAATATTTTCATGTATGTGAAAGTAAATGAATTTGTATCGAGAAAACTTACATAATATCGTGATAGCCTCAGTCGATCTGGTACTTTTGTGATAAGTGATAGCCCTGCAAGCAGTTATAAGCTTTTTTTAATAAACAACTAATCATCATATATATTCGGCGTTAAATAAGGCAACAAAATATAATCAATTAATTCAAAATTAAACTTGTTTCCAAAATAGATCTTTATTTTTGGCAACATAGATACCTCGTCTTTATATAATCTACTATTCATCCCTCACTAAAGTTTCTTATCGTGATAATTTTATTTATTTTATTTTACTAGTAGCTTTATGGCTCGCCCAATTGGGCGGGCTAGCTTTATGTATTGCTTTTATTAAAAAGAACATGAACATGTCTAGCTATGAGGTTATATTACTCATTATTAAATGTTAAATTCACAAAAAATTTATTAAACTATATCCGTACAATTATTTGGCAAACAAATGTAAAAGGTAAGAATGAAGAAAAATAAATTATAACGCAATATAATTGAACCAATACAATTAACAAATCATTATGTGGGTATTATTTTATAAACTTTTTGTGAATGTAGCATTAATCTTACTCATTTAATTACATTTTCTATAATAATTGTGTAGTACAAAAGTTGAAATACATTAAGAGTGTGTTTGGCGCGGAGTATTTAGAAGCGTTTAGGAGCATTGAGCGTCGAGCGTTGTGACATTTAATGCTCGTTTGACAAACAACAAGTAGCTTTATCTAGTTTTTTCGGAATGCACATTTTTCAATGCTTCAAGAAGTAGCATTTAAGAGTGTTGAGCATTTAGGAGTTGTTTTACATATTATTATTACACCTACATCTACATTACAAAACATTCTTATAAAAAAAATTATTAATGCTTATAGCTACTGCTTACTGCTACTACTACTTTTGTCAAACACACCCTAAAGTTATACTCGCGATAGATAATATATTATCATAATATATCGACGCAAACACAAGATAACATGCCTAGCAGGCCAAAAAGTATTTTTTGTAGCCCAAGGGTTGCATTGAGATAACGATAAACATCAAGATCATCTGTATAAGTGCTATGTCTATCTGAAACACTACTAGAAATCATGCCAGTACCAACGGCCAATATTCGTTGGTAAACACCCAAATCTGGTTGGTAAAAGATGTTACCAACGACTTTACCAACGAACCAAGGTTGTGGGAAAAAGGCTTGTCGCTAAGCTAAAAATACCAACCACATTCTTCGATCGTTGATAAATTACCAACGTATATTTATGTTGTTGGTAAATTTCGCAAACATGCCAAAGTCGTTGGTAAATATAAAATACCAACAAACTTTTGTCAGTTGGTAACATTCAACATTGCATCAACAAGAGTTGTTGGTAATTTCTCAAAATTAGCAATGACACTAGATTGCTTTCGAATTGTTGCTAAAATGGATTTTTCCAACAATATAAATCGTTGCTAAGCTAATATCGGCCGATCATCACAACTAGTAAATGTAAACAACCCCACAATTAACACAAGTTCTACGTCAATTGCACAAAGTACTAATACAAATCCATACATAGTTGGCTAGTCCATGATCTTTTCTAGATAACCCATTACAGGTAGCTACAATTAGGAATTAACAAAAGATTACAAAATAAGCTACCATAATGTTTAGTAATGAATACCAAAAATGGGTTAAATGGATGACTTAGAGAATTACTCACTAGATGCCAAGTTAACTTCTTGCATGTTCAATGTCTTCAAGATCTGCCCAACGCTAGCTTTAAGACTAGCATTTTCCTTCTTCAATTCAGCGATTTCAGATTCTCTAGCTTTAAGACTAGCATTTTCCCTCTTCAATTCAGCGATTTCAGATTCACTGTTGCTTTCATTGTTGGATGAAGTGGATGCATGAAAAGGAGTTTGCTTGGTGGAAGATGGTTTTACCTGCTTTTGTATGTTTTCAGCTTCTTCAGTAAGCCCAAATCCATAAACAGTTTTTTGTGGATCACCAGTCGCATTTACCCAAGCCTGGGCATCGAATGGAAGAGGAGCAGGAAGTGGTGGATTAGCATCAGTCGCAATCCCTTCATCACTTATCTCAACTTCAGATGTATTCTTTTCTTTGACTATGTCATGATACTTAGAATGAACTTTTTTTGCCCTTGCATCACACCATTCACCTTTACCTTTTTTTAGTTTATGCACCCTTTCAAAAAGCTGAAGTTCTGTTGGGTCTATCCCTGTTTCATCCCTCTACAAAAAGTCAAAAGTAACAGTTAGTGTCGAACCATAGATAAATAGAAGGCTTCATTCATATAGTCAAAAAAATAAATCTAATGGCATATGCTACTGATGGTATGTCTAACAGATTGTGGTACACACTAGGGGTGTTATCAGGTCGAGTTAAAAGGTTATCGGGTTAATCGTTTCGAGTTGAGCCGGGTTTGAATTTTTAAAAGTGACCCGTAACCCGACCCTATTTTCAGCTCCTACTTTGCAAAATAGACTGCAGTAACAGATATATTGTATATTGAACTAACAGCAACAATAGGTAGCACATACCCACCCCATCCACCAATAAAAAATTGCATGTACATACCATATTCTTACGATGTATCCCGAAGTTGGAAGAACCTCCAGTGTGTCTCACATAAAAGCTTGTACCATCTTCAACCCCGGGAATTGGTCTCTTGGTGCAGTGAATTGGTTTGAGATGTAAAGTTTTGGGAAAGTTAGGTGGGAGGGCTGCACAAAGAGAACGAAATAAATGTTAGAAAGTTTTAGGTCAAAGTGTATTTGGGGGGAATTATTTTTGGTATGGAGGGACTTTTAATTTTGGGAATAAATTTTAATTTTGGTTTGAACCAATTACAAAAATTGTAATTTTACTTTCAGGAATAAATTTTAATTTGTCACATTAGGCACTACTTACACTACTTTTCTCATTTTACCAACCAATTATTGTGAACAAGTACTTGGTAAAGTTAGCGGGAAATTTCCCTCCAAATAAAAACTATGTTCCAACGGATTTACCAACAATTAAGTCGTTGGTAAAGTATAAATTATGCATTTCTTATCTTTGTTGGTAAAGTCGTTGGTAAAGTAGTAATTTACCAACGAATCTATGATTGTTGGTAAAATTCCGTTGGTGCTGGCATGATTTCTAGTAGTGAAAAGAACCATTCCAGCACCTCCGGTCAAAGCCACTTCCTAGCCTTGCTTTTACACGATCAACTCTTATATGAAGTTGCGGCATTAAAAGCAGTAAATGCTTGGCAAATTCTCATTTTAGAACATACACAGAAAACGACATTAAGTTGGTGTTTGAATTCAACTTAATTGACATAATATGAAAATAAATGAGTTCATTAAGTTATATAAAAACTTTTTGTTTGTGATTTAATAGAGAAAGATAACTGAAAATATAAGATAATAAAACCGATAGTGTCTACTAGGGCTATAAACGAACTGAACGGTCAGTGAAAATTTAAAAAGTTCATTTATGTTCGTTTATTTATTAAATGAACGAACATGAACAATATTTTATGTTCGTTTAGTTAAATGAACGAACATAAACAAAAGTTGCGTTCGTTCATTTATGTTCGTGAATGTTCGATTACGCGTTCATTAACGTTTGTTTATGTTCATTTATTCATTTATTTTCGTATATCATATATCTTTAATTGTATAATTCTAAATTTGGTTTGTTTAAACAAAATAACACTTATAAAATAATATCTTGTGCATAATTTAATAAAGTTTATGTTTGTTTGTCTACGTTCATTTATGTTCGCTAAGCGTTCATTTAGTGTCTTAACGAACGGACAAAAACGAACATGAACGACTAATTTTCTTAATAAACAAACATGAACAAGAAAAATCATTCGTTTAAGCGCCCGTGTCCATTTATTTGTCCGGTTAAAATTAAATGAACGAACATAAACAAGGCTCCATTCGTATTCGTACGGTTCGTTTACAGCCCTAGTATCTGCATTAAGTCATCTCTTAATTAAAATGATTTAGATTTAAGATCATTTGAGGACAAAACATTCTTTACATACCAAGGGATCAATCTTCACCCTCCATCTTCCCTTCATTTTTATTTGATCTAATGGATGAGATTAATCCCAAAACCCACTTTCATCTTTTTTTTTCAAATATTAATAGCTTTCAAACCGTTAACCGTTAAGCGAAAAAAAAATATACCATTACGACAAGCATTTATCTTTCTATAAATAGACACTTTGATATATACTTTCGACAAAAAAAATCGTGTTTTTCACGTTTTTTTTTACATTTTTTTCTTTTTTTTTTTTTTGTTACTGAAATTTGCATGAAAAAAATCACATGTGATTAAACACTAATTTGAATATCACATGTGATATTAGTGTTAAATCACATATGATATTACACTAATATCACATGTGATATTACATATCACATATGATATTACATATCACATGTGAATATCATATGTGATTTAACACTAATATCACATGTGATATTACATATCATATGTGATTTAACACTAATATCATATGTGATATTCAAATTAGTGTTTAATCACATATGATTTTTTCATGCAAATCTCATATTCGAGAAAAAAAATGAAATAAAAGACGAAAAAATGTGAAAAAAACGTTTTCTTTTTACTTTTTCGAAAATATATCAAAGTGTCCGTATATAGAATGATAATTAAATGCTCGTCGCGGTGGTGTAATTATTTTCGCTTAACGATTAACGGTTTAAGAGATATTTAAATTATAAAAAATAGGTGAAATAATAAAATGCTTATAATCTCAACCATTGATTTCTTTACTACATTATAAAGGATTTGCTTAATGTGGAAATCAATAGTCAATAACCAAAAAATTAAATGTCTTGAATGATAAACTTGTAACACTCTCCAATATTAATACACCTTATTTCAAAAACTTGTAACTAACCCATTTCAAAAATTTGTAACAGCTTGTGAAAGGCTTAAAATTCACGCCCCCACCACCCCCACACACAACACTTTCATTTCTATTTATCTCTCTCTAAAACACAAAATACTATCTACTCTCTCATATTTTGTTTTATTCGATAAGTATCTCTATATAAGATCTTATATGAACGCTCTCATATATTATGTTTCTCCTACAAATTAAACACACACAATAATCAACTCTCCATCCGCATAGTGTTACACCACCACCGGCGGACATCTCCTCAACCACAATTACACCGCAACCACCGGACTGCTCCACCACTAGATACGTCCTATATCATCTCCTCACAAACCCATCTGAAAATTTAAAATTTCTCAAGTTTCACATAAATATACGTCATGTGTAAGTTCATCTAAAGAATAGGGATGTACTCCAGGTCTGCTTAAAGCTCATCAGGCAAGTACTCAGGCCTCCTGGTAGGATACTTTTCTTGGCTTATGGATTGCAGCGTTGCGGCTTGTTAAAAGGGTGACATCACAGAAATTTTTACAGTTTTCCTATCACCATCCCCACAGTGTTACACCACCACCACCGGACATCTCACAAACCCAAGAAGAAACTTACCGACCTGTTCCCGAGCCCATAAAGATTACAAACAAGAAACCAAAGGGTTGTGATTTCGAGTTCGGATTAAAGAAAGAAGAGCAAGAACAACAAGAAATCATTATTCCAAACATAAGAACCACTTGGTTCGAACGAGATTAAAGGGGTGTTTGTGGTTCGAACGAGATTAAAAGGGTGTTTGTGGTTCGAACAAGATTAAGCTTCTTGGTTTAAGTTTCCCGATTCAGTTTCCAGCGGCTAAATTACCTTGGGTGTTTGTGTTGTTGAGAGAACCCAATTTTTTTTTTGACTGCGTTTAATGTAATGAGTTGATAAATTTAAGTGGTATTGTGTTTAGGGTTAGGGTTATAACAATTTAAATTGGACTAAGTTGTGGGCTTGTTCTAGCTTCAAGAGTAAAAGGCCTAATAATTGATGTAGAAATATCAAATAAGTTAGTATGTGCTCTGTATTATACGAATTACAAAAGAATATTTAGTTCACTTTTAATGCTTTGAAATACAACTTAACATACATATAAGAACTTTAGTTAGAAGATATGATAGTGTTTGAAAGATGTTTAAAGTCATATAATGTACTGCTTTGTACCTTATGAAACAATTAAAAAATCATCACTACACTAATAATTGGTGGATATGCATTATGCTTTGTTAGGGCCGATAAACAATTAGCCAATAATATGGGGTGTATAAAGGGCCGAGTAGATAGTGTCATAAGCCTCTTTCAAAAATGTCTTTTGTTCAATCGGATCATTATGTTTTTGTGTTTGTTTTTTAAAATTATGAACAATTAATTGTTTGCTATAAGTACGTGGGATATTATTTTGAAACGTAAATGCCATGCTCAAATAAAACTTAGGTTTAATTTATTTGAGTTAAATTTATTGGAAAAATGTTACATGTTTATATTATTAAGAACAAATTTGTTGTATAGCATATCTAAAGCTTATCTTACGCCAAATTTATAGTGACGCTTATCTTCAATTTATATTTCTAAGATGCTACCTATGTTACTCTCTTTAATTCGGACCTTATGTTTATTTGGATATTAAATAGTTTGCATTGCTATTTCTAATAGTTATTTTAATTAAAAAATTTCGTAAGTTATTGTTACAAAAAACGTATAAATGAAAAACGTTTGCTTGCCACAAAATTTAGTCATAAGGTACCCCGCCGCCGCATTGCACGGGTACCCTGCTAGTCTTTTTAAATGGAGGGTGGGGATGAGTCTCTTGATATGTGAGAAAATTTTGGTATGTAAAATAACTCTACTTTATACTATTTATAATACCCGTGCACGCACGGGGTTTTGACAAAAATATTTATTATGTATTAATATTGAATATTGTGTCTTTAAAGATAATTGCATATAATTATATAGCTATAAGTTTCGTGCACGCACGAAGTTTACAAATAAATCAAATTTTTTTTAACATTTTAGTTCAGTACACATATAAGAATTTGCCCATGAAAATTGTGATATAAGTACAACTAATATTTATGCACGAGTTTTTCATTGTGCGTTAATATCCATTAGAATTTGATAAAATATTTGTAAAAATTTCTGTTAGGTAACTCATGATTTAATTTTATTTAGCTGACAAAGATATTGATATTGTTATTTAAATTTCACTACTGATATTATATTGTACACATGATGCAAGTTTAATAGCACATAATGAGCGTTGATAAAGTTAAAGTATACTCCTTACATTTTTTTAGAAATGTTTTCTAGATATCCTTATATAAATAAATAAGAATTACATGATTCATTGTTATAGGTACAATCGCGTATATTTATTTTCATATTAAAGTAACCCGTGCTTACAATTTAATAATTATATTCTCGTTTTCAGTAATTTAGCCGTATTTAAAATGTAAACTCGTGTCCACATAGGTTAAACTTTTAAAAATGAAATACATGAGTCCTTATTGAACGTATATAGTAAAAAAATTGATACTTATAATCTTATGCAAATTTATATGTTGTTATTTTAAAACAACATATACATTGTATTTTTTAAGATATAAAGTATAAGGGGTATTTGTTTATAATCCAAAGTTATTAAAAAACATGGAGACTTATAATATTACACTTAACTCTATATAATTTTTAAAAATTCAACCACTAAAGTTTTATTAATTACCTCCTCTTTTTTTAAGTTTTTGTTTTCACAAATTTGACACCTATATTTTTATGTGTTTTTTATCAATCAAATTTCTTTACCAAATTTATTAAAGTTTGACCAAAATCAATTTAATTTTGACTTTTATTAACCAATCACATCACACGATTTTGCTTATGTGGCGAAATCGAGCTCTCCTGTTGACCCAATTGTTTTTTCAATAAAAATAAATTGACAAAATCACTTCGAAATGATGTAATTCTTTTATTATATAAAAGATATTAATTTTGTTGATGTTAACAATGTTGGAATCGTATGGTTAGTTTTCTATCCATTCTCCCTCATTTGATACAACTCTATTTACAATAAGACTAGCAGGGTACCCGCGCGTTGCAGCGGCGGGATCTTGAAAAAAAAAATTCGATGAATAATGTATTTTAGTTTATTATGTTCTTTTAAACAATAAATTTATCGATATCAAAAATTTCGTATAGCCCGTGCCCGTTCTGGCTCGAACCCGTTGGCCGTGTCTGCTCGGGCTCGAGCCCGTTTGGTCCGCGCCCGTTCGGGCTCAAGCCCATTTGGCTCGTTGCCCGTTCGGGCTTGAATATTTGTATAATGTGTTTTATTATTTGTAGTAGTAAAATTTAATGCATAAGTTGTGTTTAATTTGGTTGTACAATATGTTTGATAATTTGTATTTCTTATGTAAGGGGTGTTTTAATAACTGTATTAATTGTATTTATTGATCAGTTAAATAATTGACTACATTAAATAGCATTAATGTGGTGTTTTGTTATACACTATGCTTCTTGTCTCGTACGTCTGAAAATTATGTGCATTAAAGTGTTGTACACTATGTTTCTTTTCTTGTAAGTAGTAGTTATTATAGTCATTAATAACATTGACTACTTTAATTGCATTAATGTTGTAAGTCTGAAAATAAGTCTGAAAATTACATCATGCTTATTTTGTTGTACACTATGCTTATTTTGTTGTAAATCTGAAAATTGGTTGCAGCTATTGTACATTATGCTTAAATGGTTGTAATTTTTGGTGAAGGGGTATTTTTAATAGCATTAATGTTGTTTGATAGAATTTTTGTCTTAAAATGACACCACGCTTTATTTTGTTGTACAATATGCTTACTTTGTTGTAATTCTGAAAATTATGTACATTAAAGTGTTGTAAACCATGCTTAATTTCTTGTACGTCTTAAAATTAAGAGTGAGGTGCCTTCGTGCATTATAAGTAATATAGATATAGATATATTTGTGAATGTCTTGAAATTGAACCTAACAATGTATCCAGCCTGACCCATATGAATACAAAGACCCATCAAACAAATTTATGCATAATGACCTAACCCGTTTGAATGTAACGATTAAAGTCTAGATGTATTCAATGCTCAACTCTTGATTGTGGATCAGATGTATTTTTGCCATTAAAAACGTTAGATTGCTCGACTGTTCAAAACAGTTTATTGACCAAAACATCATATATGAACTTTTACCACGTACGTCAAACATAATTATATTAAGAACCATAACTAAAACAAAAATTAAGCTATTTGTTTTTTAATAAATAAAAATACATTATTGAAATTTATAGAAAAAACCCCGCGCATGCGCATGCATTGAAACTAGTAAGTAGTAACATTGTACAAAATAAACCAAAACTGAATAGCTAATTACAGCTATCAGCAATGTTAAAAATGATAGAAGATATTCTTTGAAGCGTCAATAGTTCAACGTGGACAGCCATTGGAGTTTAGCTGCAAGCTTATAAGTTTATATTATACGTAATTTTTTTGAAAGAGGCAAACATATATCGAAGACGTCATCAATGATGAACGTAGCACTCGAACAATTCTTAAGCCAGTGGTTCCTTATTTGAGTTACCATTGTTGCTAAATGGCCCCCTTGATTGTATTCCATATCGTGTACCTTCAAGGACTTCAAGTTATTGAATGGACATGGTTCAGACAAGAGTTGATCCGAGCATAACCAGAGAGTCTTGACAGTTGACACATAATATACAAAAAAAAAATTACACATTAGAAAAAAAGAAAACCATAAAAAACTATTTACAAATACACATATAAAGAAATAGAAACTACGATGAGTCGAGGACAAACACAAGGATAAGATGTGCAGATGAATACAAGCAATCATGTTTCTCGAGGAAAATGGGTTCATATCTGATATAAGTAGTTACTCAAAACTTATAGCGTTGTCATTAGTTCTCTAACAATCTCCATAAATCAGTCAAGGAAAGATCCACGCATCTTAGTTAAGTATAGTATCAAATAAGATTATTAACTCGGTTAAGTATGTAAACGCAAATATTTGTGTAAGGTAATTATCACCTAACAACACATGGCATTACTGAACACTAATGCCGACCTATTCCAACTTATAGGCTGAAAGCCTGCACTTGGTGTAGAGTATGAGCACTCGGATCAAGGATTGTGGTTACGCAGAAAATTATTACTGCCAACCACCACCAAGAAAATAGAGAGAGGAACCCTTTATTACATTAATTCAAAGTTACCTTCTTATCACATTCATAGAGAGCTCTCTCGACATGACTCTAATTTGAATAAGCTATTTCACTTTGAATATATGCCCTCCACCTTTGGGCTATTGTCGTGGGACAAGAAAACTATTTCACGTTCTATACTTTTATATAAGGTTAGAAAGTAAAGTAGTCTTAATCAATAAATACACTCATGTCTCTTATTGGGGTTGCAAGATGAAAATCTAATTGCTTCTTTTGGAAAAAAAAAATAACTAAAGTTAACTACGGATTTCATAGTTATCCACGGCCAGTCGGCCACGATCCCAACACAATAAAACCAATCCAAATATAAGTAGTCACAGTTGAAATGCATACCTCAATGATTTGTGTATTAACAAAGAGAAATTTAGCACTGCGAAGATCTTGGAATATATTGAATAGCACTGGAACAAATAACTGCTTTATGCCAGCACAAGGAGAACGGTGAAACTGCATGGAGAGATCTACTTTTTCTAGAAAATCGAAGCCCTCCGTGGACAACTGAAGAAAATTGGTAGGTCCGTTACCAATATCAGTAGTAGCAACTACTGATGCAGTTACATTCTTAAGTTGAGGAGCATTCACTTTGAAACATTTAGGAAATCCCAAGGCATCTTTAATTGTGAGATTCAAAAGTTGTGGACAACATATGTTGAAAGTATCTAAGTCGTCCAAAGTAAACCGAGATAACATGAGATCCTTTAGATTCACACATTTATAAAAAAGATTAAGGCTTTTAACTCCAGCATCATGAAAACACATCCCACTTAAATTCAGAGTTTCTAATGCGGGAAAATCCCAAGCCGATTTTGGTAAGTGGGTACATGTCCAACACTCAAGGGTTAGCTGTTTCAGAGTGTGACAACTAAGAAGAAAATTTGGGAGCTCAAGGAACTGGTCAGTATTCCATTTCATAACCAGTTTCCTAACTTTACGCGAATACACATATAATATAACATCTTCAACAATTGGATGGTAAGGTGGTCCTGAAAATTGGATTTGAAGTGCAGAAACTCCTGCATGATTGTTCCGGTACCATAGTACACAGTCAACAAATTTGCCAAACTTCGGCATAATACCAGAAAATCTACTGCAAGCATTTAAGTTAAGATAGGGCAATGTAGTCCAAATATTCCTCCATTTCCGAGACAATGCACTAGTTTGAACAGCATATTTCATGTCAATAAAAGAAAAAATGTGATGAATAATATCATCAGGCAAATTGCTTATTCTATCTTCTTCTTCATTGTCTTGTATAAAATCCATCATATCCTCTCCTCCACTCATGAATCCAGACATCTAAAATAATACAAAGCAAAACAGATATTGATGAACTCCACTTATATATGTTTCAATATGATTAGAAAATGCTTTAATAGAAAAAGATGCACTTCTACATAAAATTAAGAGACCCAGGGGCTCGCATAGTTTCTTGCCCCTCACAACTTGACCTTCCGGGAAGAAAAAAAAAAAAAAGAAAAAAAAAAAACATTAGAGGATTTTGATTGAACTAAAGTAAGCAAAGTTGATTTCAGTAAGTGCCTATATCAAGATCTATCTAAGGGCATCTCTAACAATGGGTTAAGTTTTCTTAGAAGTTTTTTCAAAAGATGTATTACTTGAAACTACGTTTAAAACCTTTAGAAAAATGGGACAAGCCAATGAAAATGTACACACATTTTCATCTTTTTCTTTGTAACGTATCCAATCCACTTGTAATCATTATTTTGTTTGTACCATTGCCAATATTAGGGGTGTTCACGGATTGGGTAATATCCACGGTAACCGAAAACCGAAACCGAACCGAACCGAAAATAACTGAATCGAATTTGTGGCCGAACCGAATTGGTCAAAACCGAACCGAACCGAACTAAATATTTAGTTATCGGGTTGGATATGGTTTTGGCAATGAAAACCGAAAACCGAATTCATATAAAATATATATTTTTTCTATGTATATATATGAAAAAAAATCACTAAAACTCTTTTTTAGTATAAATATAACATGATTTAAGCTTGAAAAAAATATTTTGTGCTAAAAATATATATAATTAATTAAAAAAAAAATTAAAATTATGTAATTCGGGTTATTCGGTTCGGTTTTCGGTTATAGGGGTTCGGTTTTCGGTTATTCGGTTCGGTTTTCGGTTCTGTTGAATCAAATTTAATTTCGGTTCGGTTCGGTTTTCGGTTATACCCAGAAAAAAAAAATTAACCGAACCGAATAACCCGATAACCGAACCGATGAACACCCCTAGCCAATATGGCATTACCACATTAGCATTTGCTACGCAAGTTGATATTATAAAGTTATATTATTGAATAAAAATCAAAAATACTATACAACAAAGAAAAAAAAAAGAAAAAAAATTACATTTTCAGTTAACTTTTTTAGAACTGCAATTTTTCACATAACTTACGGTATGAGCGTTGAATCCACAACCTCTTAACGGGTGCACTACGTTTAACTATGCGAATGGCCTTGGGTACATTCTTTTAGCCAAATCACCCTATCAAAATATCAAATAGGCCGGGTAGAAGAGGTTATGATCAAGCTTTAGTTTAAGACTTACGAACTAGAAAACACACAAGTCTTTACAGAAAGAAGCTAACCCTCCAAAAAAAATTGTTAGAAACTTTTTTTGCTTATAACGAATTTTCTTATCAAGTCTTTTAAGCTTCAGAGATGCCCTACGTTGTTGGTTTTGTTTACCACTAATAATATTGACAACAGAATATTCAAGCCACTCTAAAGTCTAAACTTGAACGAATATAACCCATATACTTATATTTAGTTTTACCTTATCTGACGAACAAATCTCAGAGCTCGAACTTCCTCTTTAATTAAGAGTTAGGGTATACGTTCTAATTATTATATTTATGGGCGAAATTTAATGGAATTGGTTAATGGGCCCCATATTAAAACTGAAATTTTTTATCGGGTCTAAAGCATTCCGCTTTGGGCCAACAATTAATGTACTTTTTCACTCATTTACCATTTTGTGAAGCCCTTAATGGTTTTTTAAAAACTTATTTACCATTGTCTGAGATGTTTAAAAATTAGGGTAGGGTACTAGGGTTGTTGATCCGTTCGGTTATCGGGTTGTTCGGTTAGTTCAGTTCGGTTAATTCGGTTAAAAAAAAATTTTAGGTCACCCGAGAACCGAACCGAACCAAATTCAAATTCAATTTTCGGTTCGGTTCGGTTCTTGGGTTGACCCGAATAACCCGAATTTCACTATTTTTTTAAGACTAAAATACACCGTTGGTCCCTAAACTTGGCTCGAAGGATCGCGATGAGACGAACCTCGCTCTTTTCATCGTCGGGGGTCCCTATTTCAAGGTTTTCACTCGCTACAAGTCCTTTGACCAAATCAACATCTGATTTTTGTTTTGTAGTCGAGGGTATTTTAATCCATACACATTTATACTTTTATAACACATTTATATATTACCCATTCATCTTTCATCCTCTTAATCATCTACCCAAATCATTCATCTCCCCAAATCACCCAAATCATCCTTGTCATCATCTTCTCAAATCATCTCCCCAAATCTTCCTAGGTCATCATCTTCCCAATTCTTCTCCGCAAATCATCCTGGTCCATAAGCTAACTAAAAGATTTGGAGTGATTCTGTATTCCACAAAAATGATTGAGACACTTGAGGCTAATGGCGGAGAGTTCCCTTCTTCATCTCTTGAAAATGAGAGTCAGATTAAGGAAGATCTTTCAAGCTTAGTAATGACTTATTTCCTTTCTTTTATTGGTCTCCTTTATGTTTTATGAAAATTTTCATGAATTGAACGGAACTACTAATCCGTTCCTGCTTTAAAATAATGTAATATGCACGAAAGTATCTAAATGTATGTTATCAAACATCTTCCAGTTTCATCAAATTTTTATTTATTTTTCCTTGATGATTTATTGCTAATCGATATTGTGTACTCTAATGAATTGCAGACTATACGCCTTTTCCATTATGTCAAAGAAAATCATGGGATGTTGAAAGCTTTTGAATTTCTCAGCAATGTACGGGTTTGTTAGTAGTACTTCGTATCGTTTTTGGTCAGCAGACATGAAATTGTTCATGTCTTTGGACTTTTAGTTAGCTTATGATTTATTGCTAGCCTGATTCAGTGTTTTTAGTGGCTTAACGGGATATGTTTGGTTTATGTAGGTAAACAAATTGTGGATGGAGTCAGGGGAGGAAGACGCACCCGTGCTGCACCATGTGGAGGGTGCATTTGTTGATACAATATTGTAAGCTATGATGATTGTCTTTCACTTTCACCCCAGTAAAATTTGTTTTTAGTATTCTCTCTACCAAACTGGGGCATCATTATTTTGTTTGATATTTGTTTCTCTAGGCCAAAAGCAAAAACACCACCTCAAGATACTTTATTAAAGCTCGAAAAGGATCAATCTTTTCGTGAATCATCTCAAGAGAGTTCCTTGTTTGTTTTCAAGCTGGGCATGTCAAAGCTGGAATGTTCACTCTTGATGAATGGTCTTGTCCACAATTCTAACGAGGTTCTTTTTCTTTTCTCTTGGCATGTCAAAGCTGAAATGTTCACTCTAGATATTTAATTTGAATTTGCTATTAACCAATAGTGTGATTCACATTGGGCCCTTACCTTGAAGCCCGCGACTCATTTTCTTGCTGTTAATGTCACGTCAAGAAAAGGAGTCCAGTTACTTCACGAGGGAATACGATATCTGGTAAACTTTCATTGATATCCCTTTTGAAGTCTCTTCTCATATTCCCTTTAGTAAACCTTGCTAATTGATATGCGACTTTTATTTCTCTTTAGAATTTGAGTTTCTTAGATATATCTAGGAAGTAAAACTCATGGTATAGCAATATATTTAGCAAGCTGTTAAACCTTATTATGTTGGTATGTGATTATCGATCGTGACATATATATATTATATTCTCTATATCTTATAACTTTGATTGATTGGGCATAATTTCGAAAGTGTGAGTCACACTGGATCCGGGTTAAGCGTGTAGTTTTTTGTACGGGTCAAAATGGGCAGGGGTTGAATCCAGTTGGTTATGTTCGAACCATTTGACCCATGTCCTTCATAGCTGTTTTTTTTTATAGTTTTCTGGTCTGACACGTGGAAATTAAAGATAGCCTAATCGGTCTGTTTACAAGTAAATAGGTCGAAATCGCCATCTCTAGTTGGTCTGAACAGTTAACGACCCTTTTACAGGCATATAAGCAAAACTCGACACTTTTAGTTGTGACTGACTACAAGCCAATCTCCCGCTATGTTTATGTGTTATCTTTAAATTTACTAATAAATGATGTCAAATATTTGTTGATAGTTTGACTGTGCAAACAACCAAAGGGAGGACTACAACCTACTCTTTAAGTGATCGCACCAGCTCGTCATATTACAAAGGGGGTGTTCTTGAAGAACCGTTTGAAATCACCTGGCCACTACCCTTCGACGTGAACCCTAATTCTGTTTCAGCTGAATTATTGTAAGTCAGCACCATCAGTTTATCCCTGGTGTCAGCCTTTGTTCTTGTTCTAATTTTCTAGTTATTAAAAATTATTGACATGCCGCATGTGATTACAACATTTATCAGTTCAGTGAGATTTAATTTTTTGTAATGGGGTCAAAATAAGACGTTTTGGTACGCGTTGGGTTGTCTTGGAACACTTTTTCTCCATATAACATAATTTTTTGAATAATTATTTGTAGAACAACTAGTGTGTCAAATATGATTAAAACTTGTATCATTATGTTTACGAGTTCAAAATAATTAGACGAATTTTGACCACTCCAAAAGTTTCATTTTATCTCTGTTTGACCCATTAAAGAAACTTGATGAAACTTGATGCTGATGGAATTTACTTATGCAGGGATGGGCTTTTACGCATTACCATTTCTAAACTTAGAGTTCCAGTCTGGTGAAATGCAGCTTCTCGGGTGATTTGTATATATATGTACTTGTATATTGTAGAATCAAACTGAATTTGTATAGATGTATTTAATTATAGTTTATAGCTACTCGATACACAGTATAGAAATTACATTAATATGTTGCTAGTAATATTTACCTCAGTATCTGCACATGGTAACTCTTGTTGTGTTATTATGTTAAAACTTAGCTGTTATGGGACTAATAGCACAAAAGGGTTGAAACGTGAAAGGGTAGATGATGAAGAGGATGAAAGATGAAGGGGTAAAACATAAATGTGTTATAAAAGTATAAATGTGTATGGACTAAAATACCCTCGACTACAAAACAAAAATCAGACTTTGACTTGGTCAAAGGGACTGATTTGGCATTTAAAGGCCAAGGTTTGTCCCATCGCGATGAATATGGCCAGGTTCGTCCCATCGCGATCCTTCGAGCCAAGTTTAGGGACCAACGGTATATTTTAGTCTTTTTAAAAAAAAAATAATAATTACATAGATATTTAGCAAAAAAAATATATTTCAAGCATAAAAAGTGTTTTATTATATTATGATAACCTTTTAATAGTATTTATTTATATATAAATATACATAAAAATATATAAATATATATAAAAATATATAAAAAATATATATATTTATATGAATTCGGTTTTCGGTTCAAACTGCCAAACCCATATCCAACTCGAGAACCGAATTAGTAGTTCGGTTCGGTTCAGTTTTAGCAAATTCGGTTCGGTTATTAGTTCGATTTGGTTATTTTCGGTTCGGTCTTTTCGGTTTTTTCGCTCAACCCTAAATTAGGATTAATTCCATATATCTCCAATTTAAACTCCTAAATGTCATATTTACCCAACCAAAACTCATAATGCCATAATAGCCATGGATGATAATAGTGAATAGAGTACATAGTTTTAAGAGTAATTTACATGGATCATGGTTTACTTAAAAAAGTGTCTGCAGCACCTATAGAGGGGCTGGTGGTGCGACTCTTTTGAAAGTCAAGGGATAGCTCGTGTTATGCTTTTTTCAAAGTCGAGAGACTACTGTTGTTATTCTTTTTCACACTTAGGGACTGTTGGTGTTATTTTGTTAACCTTCGAGACTATATGTGCAAACAAGTAGGGGGGGAACTTCATATTAAGGAGCCGAAAGGAATCAAAGACCCTTCAGGAAGGAGACCGAAGGATATTGAGGCATATTAAACTCTATATCAACAGAAAAGACAACCAATACAAGCCAATACATTGAACTAGGGCTCAGCATCGCAGACCCAAAACCGACCAAGACCAAGAGGACCGACCAGACCGACCGAACCAAAGGACTAGCGGTCCGGTCTCGGTAAAACCCGACTATTATGCCTTCTTGGACCGGACCGGACCGAACACATTCGGTCTGGTCCGATCTGGTTTTGGACCGTTGATCACCCCTACATTGAACAATAGCCTTAACGGTCCCATGTTAGATTATAACAAAAGCCTTAACGATACAAAGTTAACATAACAAAAGCAAACATTTACCTGATCCACAACATGTTTGGAAAATTTGCAAAAGCAAAGTACAGATACATATATGATATCATGGTCAAAACTACTAACGGGAGCTGTCTAGAGGTTGAATGACCATGTTGCTTGATGATGCCGCCATCTGATAATGTAACTGTTAGAAAGTAAGTATATATCAGTTACACAGCTTTAGCATACAGAAAAAAATGACAAGCCTATTTTATAAGATCAACTCGCCTTTGTAAGGGGTTGGAAATGAAAATATTTGCACACAGCATTTCCGTTGACTTTTGTAATGAGGTTGTTTACATGGATCAAACTAGTGACCTCTAAATGATAATGAGCAACCTTGTCGGTAGCTATAATATCATCCTAGTAAAGACATTTTTCCTTGAATAAACACCAAAGGTTGCTCCAAGATTCATCGCAGGAAAGCCTTTTATGAAAGAAATGAAAAAGTAATGATACTACACAGCTTAAAGATACGTAAAGTATCTAAACAGGTACACTTTTAAAAATGATATATACTTGTAT
>BPTQ01000001.1:83496709-83509325 GCA_019973895.1 Chrysanthemum seticuspe | reverse complement strand
AATATTTTTATGTTTAAAGTAAAAGTCGAATATTATATTCGAAGTTGGAGTCGGGATTTAGGCCGGGGTCGGGTAAAGCAGTTTGTATGAGACATATATTCGAATATTCGGTATAATTTATAAACTTAATCGGATACAAATTGTTCAATTCTTCAAATTCATAAAGCAAATCGAATTTAACCATTTACTAGTTTTCCCTTTATTCCACTTTTTATATATACAATCTAATAAATAGTTTTAGTGCGAAAATTTTTAATAGTTTTTCTCTTCACTAAAAGTGTTAAAAAAATAAAGTAAACGTGTGAATGGTGATTCCCCCACACACCTTAAAGAATAAATATTATCTAATACGCAATAAGAAATTCCACACACCCCCTTAGTGGTAAGTGTGCAAATGAAATAAAAAAATTGTGAAAATCACTTCTCTTTTTGATAATTTTTAAAAGCGTGATTTTGATAAATAATCTAACATATATATTTTTCACCTTATTTCCCTTTTGATCATTTACCAATTTAAGCTAAACGAAATACTTAAACTTCTTAACTTGTTAAACATAGGCTAATTCAAATATTTAATATGGCTTATAAGCTTATATACAGAGTATGTTTGACGAAATGGGCTGGGGCCGGATTTAGGGCTGAGGTTGAAGCTTATATTATAAGCTGAAAATGAAATTTGTATTTTTATAAACTTGTTTGATAAATTAGCGCTTGAGCTTATTATCGCTAAATTACTAAAAATAACATAATTAAATAAACTTATAGTATGTTTGATATTTTTGTGGGTAATAAGTAATTAATGCTTTAAAAGCCTCGGTCTAAAATTTTTTACCCCTTATTTGGGCTAGGGCTTATAGTTTTAAAAGCCTCCATAAGCCTCGATGCTAAACGAGACTTATTATACATACAGTAACGCCCCGACCCGACAAGGGTAAAGGAATCACAAGTAATGGTGTCATATCAAAGCAAACATAAATATCCAAAAGAAATCTCAACATAAATATTGAAAT
The DNA here is from genome assembly GCA_019973895.1 of Chrysanthemum seticuspe. Lineage (NCBI taxonomy): Eukaryota > Viridiplantae > Streptophyta > Magnoliopsida > Asterales > Asteraceae > Chrysanthemum > Chrysanthemum seticuspe. The sequence goes on along the minus strand of BPTQ01000001.1, from coordinate 83,508,315 downwards.
AATCCAAGTCAAAAGACTTCAATACATAGGTCCCAGCGGAAAATAAACTCCAAATGAAATGTCTAAATATAAAGTCTAAATGGCATCATAAGATCAAAGCTAAAATCTCTAAGGTAAGTCCACTCAGCACTCATCCCAAAGCAATACCCAGCTCCAATGCTTAGATACCTGCCGCGGAAGAAAAGAAATGCGGCTGAGCTTCAAAAGCCCAGTGAACAGATATACAAGCAAAACGAATACGAAACGAGAACGAATACGAAATAAAGTGAAAGAAAGATAGTGAAATCATAATCATTTCAAAGTATAAATCAGGATAAAAGAATAAGTTTTATAGCTAACTACCTCGAGCCCAAACACATATGCCATATCATAAACATATTCATAATCACATAAGGCAACATTTGTAGGGGAGACCTACCAGAGTTATGAAGGACGTGCATGCACGCAGCATCAATCATCAGATAACATATAGCATATAACATATAATATATAACATATAACAGATCTAGGATGCACCCATACGCCCCACAAACATACATTGATAATTTAATATAACATAAATTGAGCTCATAGCAAATATCAGATAAGGGACGTGGCAGAACTTCACTCTACTGCCCTAGAGTCATGTCAGAAGTGCATTACTGACACGGACATGGAACCCCCATGACTAGTTAATAATTGGCTCGGGTGTCAAACTATCTTAGGTCAAATAAGAATGTCATAACTGACATAGATCATATTTTATCAAATGTTTAATCATGTTTTCAAAATCAAAGTCTTCATATCATATAGTTCAAAATCAAATCTTTTATGATTCAAAAATCAAAGTTCAGATAAGCAACAGCTCAAATAGACACATTAGGGTTCATAGCAAAGGCTTAGGAAATCCTAATACAAAAGTTAACGAAAAGAAAACGTTACGAGAAACCTTTACTGAAAAGGTCAGAATATCTGTACCTTATTCCAAAGCAAATGATCGAAAAGAAGACACAGGGAAAGCAAAGAATTACTCCTTCTTCACAGAACCTATACACATTAATGGTCGTATATATTATTAATGATTTCATAATCGTCGAAATGATCTTTTAATACTTTAGGGTTTTATAATTAAATGAGACTTAAATATTTTATAATTAATATTGTAGATTAGGGTTCATATGTCATTTATTAAAGTTTAGGGTTAAATGTGAAAATAGTTTAAACGTCATAACTCACACATAAAATAACGAATTAATATATTTAGCTTCAAAACCCTAATCGACTCTTATTTATGTTCTAGGGTTTTCTCATCTTTAATATCTCATTAATATGCATTTACTTACATGTTACGTCTTTTAATGACTCGTTACTTAACCTAACACGTCATAAAACAATCTTTCCTTTTTATGTTTCACCATACACGTTTATGATTTTATGTGACATACAAGTTACTTATTACTCGTATTAATTACACGTTTACACTTTTACAAATTCACTTGACTTATAATTACGCACGCATATGAGACACGATTCACAAACCATTAGGGTTTGGCATACCTTATTCGATTAACATATCAAACTAGGGTTTACGTTTTCATGACCTTACTTACTTAATGCACTTTCAAAACTTATACATGGTTCGGTTCAACTTAGGGTTTCAATTAATAAGTTATTACGCAAGTCTTAACTCATCTACGTACTTAACTCATTCAAGTTATCATGTTTTACACTTTAGTCGAATTATATGCATGGTTCGGTTCTAAATACATAGGTTCGGTTTTAATGTAACTCGACACAACCATGACTCGATTCAATAATACACATTACGTACATAGCTCTTTAATACTTGTAAGGTTTAATCATTAGGGTTTGCCTTGTTTTGGTTCCATTCGGTTCGGTCACAAAAGGAAAACACAAACTCGACTAAAACAAAACATATTACAATATATTAACGCAAGGTACATCAAAGGAAAACAAGAATAAGTTATACCTTGACTTAGTTGAGCAAAAATCTCGACACCAAGGGTGTTTGATATTCGGCCGAGCAAGAGAGAAAAGAAAAAGAGAGGCAACAATAAAACTAGGGTTTCACTTTTGTGATTATGTGTTGTATATATAGTAGTTGTATTTGATTTAGGCTTAGGAGGGGATTGGGTTTCGGTTTGGCCCAACCGAACACAACCCAAATGCACACCATATGGCTTCGGCCTATGGTCCATCGAAACAAAATAAACACGACCCAAATTATTTGCGAAACGTTAAATCTTCGTCGTACCAAAATCGATCACGTAATATATTTTAGTTAGGTTTTATTTATTCACAAGTTAAGTTTTAAATTCCGTTAAATGTTATAAATATATTTTACGTATTTTATAAATTTCGATTCCAAGGGTATTTTAGTCTTTAATCAGATTTTAGATTTCCAGGTTTTACAATTCTTCCCCTCTAAAGAAAAATTTTCGTCCTCGAAAATTGAATGAAACGAATTGAAAACGAAAATGAAAACGAAAACGAAATGAGAACATGCCAAACTATTCAAAGAAATGAGGATAACTAGCTCGCATCGACTCCTCGGTTTCCCAAGTAGCCTCACGTTCCGGATGATTTTTCCAAAGGATCTTAACGAATGGAATGACTTTATTTCTCATAACTCTTTCTTGTCTTTCTAAAATAGCTTCTGGTTCTTCAGATAAAGACATATCGGATTGAATTTGATCAAACGGATAAGAAGCAACGTGTAACGGATGATAGTTGTATCCCCTTAGGAGTGATACATGGAAAACGTCATGAACATGCGATAACTGAGGCGGAAGTGCTAAACAATACGATACTTCTCCTATACGTTCCAGAATCTCAAAAGGTCCAATAAATCGAGGACTGAGCTTGCCCTTGATTCCAAAACGTTTCACACCTCTAAACGGCGAAACTTTCAAAAACACACGATCTCCAACCCGAAATTCTAAATCACGACGATGCTTGTCGGCATAACTTTTCTGACGAGACCTAGCTTCCTTCAACTTTTCTCTAGCAACAGCTACTTTCTCATTAGTGATCTCGATCATTTCCGGACCTTCAATCAAACGCTCACCTACTTCATCCCAACAAATAGGTGCTCTACATTTCCTTCCATAAAGAAGTTCAAACGGTGCCGCCTTAATGCTAGCATGCCAACTGTTGTTATATGCAAACTCTACTAAACATAAATATTCATCCCAACTGCCAGTCCATTCTAAAGCATAAGCCCTTAGCATATCCTCTAAGGTCTGTATAGTCCTCTCTGACTGACCATCTGTTTGAGGATGAAATGCCGTACTAAAGTTAAGTCGAGTACCCCAAGCTTTTTGCAAACCTTTCCAGAAACGAGAAGTAAAACGCGGATCTCTGTCGGACACAATAGATGCCGGAGTACCATGAAGTCTAACGATCTCTTGTTGAAAAATCTCTGCCAATTTACCAATACCATAATCCTTTCTGATTGGCAAGAAATGAGCAGATTTGGTTAGTCGATCAACAACTACCCAAATAGCATCATGCTTCTTCCGAGTAAGAGGTAGTCCAGTCACAAAATCCATAGATATCTTATCCCACTTCCATGTTGGAATATCCAATGGTTGTAACAATCCACTAGCCCTTTGATGTTCAATCTTAACCTGCTGACAAATCATACACTTCGACACAAACGTCGCCACATCTTGCTTCATGCCATTCCACCAAAAGTACTGTTTCAAATCCCTATACATCTTGGTAGAACCAGGATGAATAGTGAAAGGAGAACTATGAGCTTCAGTCATAACTTTCTCACGAAGTACCTGATCATTGGGAACACAAAGCCTATCTCCATACCATACAATACCGTCATTATCAACCTTAAACTCCGTCTGCTTACGTTCTTCAACATTTTGCGCCACGGCCCACAGCTCGCCGTCATCTTTCTGAGCTTCTTTAATTTGCAGTATAAGGTTCGACTCCACCTTCATACTAGCCCAGTATCCATCAAAACCTCGTACACACAACTCAACATCCAAACTCTCTAAGTCACGAATAACCCTAGGCTCCATCTTGATACTCGCAAGAATGCCTGATTTCCGGCTAAGTGCGTCAGCAACTACGTTAGCCTTACTTGGATGGTACTGAATGTTGGTGTCATAATCCTTAAGAAGTTCTAACCATCTTCTTTGTCTCATGTTAAGTTCCTTCTGAGTGAAAATATACTTGAGACTCTTATGATCAGTGAAAATATCACACGTCTCTCCATACAAGTAATGTCTCCAGATCTTCAACGCAAACACCACCGTAGCTAACTCAAGATCATGAGTTAGGTAATTCTCCTCATAAGGTTTTAGCTGCCTCGAAGCATAAGCTATTACCTTTCCATGTTGCATCAAAACACAGCCTAATCCTTTCTTAGATGCATCGCTGTAGATTTGAAATCCTCCAGAACCAGTTGGAAGAGTCAAAATAGGAGCTGACACCAATCTCCGCTTCAACTCTTCAAAACTCTTCTCTCGTTCATCCGTACATACAAACTTTTCACCTTTCCTCATCAGTTGGGTTAGGGGTAGAGCTAAGCGAGAGAAACCTTCAACAAAACGTCTGTAGTAACCAGCAAGTCCAAGAAAACTCCTGACCTCAGTCACTGTCGTAGGTCTTGGCCATTTAGTGATAGCCTCAACTTTAGACGGATCCATGGTAATACCATCAGCTGATACAATATGACCAAGGAAAGCAACTTGTCTTAACCAAAATTCGCACTTCGAAAATTTGGCGTACAACTTCTTTTTCCTCAAAATCTCCAAAACTATCCGGAGATGTTCTTCATGCTCTTCTTCAGACTTGGAGTAAACTAAAATGTCGTCGATGAAAATGATAACGAACTTATCGAGGAATTCATGGAAAACACGATTCATCAGGTCCATAAACACAGCAGGCGCATTGGTCAAACCAAAAGGCATAACGAGAAATTCGTAATGACCATATCTGGTACGAAACGCGGTCTTAGGAACATCTTGCTCCTTCACACGTAACTGATGGTAGCCAGACCTCAGGTCAATCTTCGAAAAGAACTTAGCTCCTTGCAGTTGATCAAACAAATCATCTATACGTGGCAGAGGATAACGGTTACGAATAGTAATACGATTGAGTTCACGGTAGTCGATACATAGTCGCATGCTTCCATCCTTCTTCTTCACAAACAAGACAGGTGCACCCCATGGAGAAACACTGGGGCGAATGAATCCACTTTCTATCATCTCTTGCAGCTGTTCCTTCAACTCCTTCAGTTCTACAGGTGCCATGCGATACGGAGCCTTCGAAATCGGTTCAGCACCAGGAATTAACTCAATGCTAAACTCAACTTCTCTAGCTGGAGGAAGTCCAGGGAGTTCATCGGGAAAAACGTCAGTAAATTCGCAAACAACCGAAAGATTTTCAATGCTAGGACTCTCCAAAGATGTGTCCTTAACAGATGCTAGAAAACCTTGGCACCCATGAGCAATCATGATCCGTGCCTTCATAGCGGAAATGAGCTTAACAGATTTAAGAGGTTGAGAACCATGATAAACGAATTCGGGATGTTTTACGTCTCCAAAGATCACCGTTCTAGCATAGCAGTCGATTGAAGCTCTATGATAAGCCAACCAATCCATGCCTAGAATGATATCAAAGTCGACCATATCGAGAGGATACAGATTTGCAAAGCGAATACGATCATCAAAACGAAGAGGACACTTAACATATTTATGATCAATGATCACGTGGTTTTTCATAGGCGTAGAAATCGATAAGTGATTTGTTAACGGTTTGGGCTTCATATTAAGTTTCTTAGCAAATGTGATAGATATAATGGAGTGTGTGGCACCGGTATCAAATAAAATGAAGACAGCATAATCATCAATGAAAAGAGTGCCCGTAATGGTACCTGAAGTGCGCTCCGCCTGGTTACGAGTAGTAGCATAGATACGTCCAGTAGTAGTCGGCGGTTTGATGTAGTTTCCAGGAATCGTCGGGTTCTTCTTAGGACAATCTTTAATCTTGTGAGCAGTGGAACCACAAGCAAAACAACCACCAGTGGCCTTGAAACACTGCCCCGGATGAGCCTTTCCACAAGTAGTACAGATAGGTGGGGGAGGCAAAACCTCAGCTGTCCTCTGTTGACTAGAAGATCCTGAAGCACGACCCTGATTTGCTCATCGAGCTGGCTGATCCTTGTTGTAACGCTGGTTGTTGTTACCTTGGTTCTGACGATCATTTCCATTTTTACCAGCATTTCTATTATCTTGACCCCTCGTCTCAGGGCGCCCAGTGTCAACATTCCTTCCTGACTGACCCCGCTGATCATAACTCCTATCCACTTGACCTCTCGAATCATAACTCCTACCAGAGTTTCCCTTATAGTCATTGCCTTGAGTCCTACCTTGAATCCGATCATCATTGCGATTACGCTTGTTGGAACCCGAAACCTCATGAAAGATCTCAATGTTACGAGCTGCGTCATTGCAGGCCGACACATTCTCATACTCAATATTAAGCAGTCGGTCCAACACCCACTTCTTCAGTCCCCACTTGAAGTGCTTAGCTTGACGCCTACCATCTCCAGCAATAGCTCCCACAAAACTCACCAGCCTCATAAACCTACTCATGTACTCATTGGAATTCTCATAATCAAACTGGTAGATTGCCTGATAATCCCTCTCATACCTTTGCTGCTCAGCATCAGGGAAGTAACGGTTATAGAAGATAGTCCGAAACTCAGTCCAGGTACAAGTCACAGCAAAAGCATCTCCTCCTCTTGCTTGTTTGAGCGCCTTCCACCAATTTAAAGCATCACCTTCCAATTTGAATGCAGCCAAACGAGTCTTAAACTCGTCTCCACAACCCAGTACTTCAAACAGCTTCTCAATATGAGTGATCCAGTCCTCGGCCTCAGTAGGAGTAGCAGCAGTGCTAAACGAAAGAGGCTTGAGCTTACCGAAACGCTCGAGCCAAGTGTGAATACCGACGGGTTGATTTCCTCCACCACAACCCGAAGCACCATTCTGATTACGAATGTTATTGATCACCTGTTCCATCATCTCAGGTGTAGTAAGACCAGGGAAAAGGGAGTTGAGAGCATTCGCAATCGGCAGTATCCATGTTAGTAGCATCATCGTCTCCATCCACGCTACCGGTAGTACGAGTTCGAACCATCTGAACGATTAGCAAAATGAACAAAGGTGAGATACGAAATGGAAGTACGCAGAAGGAATCCTAAAGTCTACCCAAATCCTCACAGGTCAAATCCTAAGCTCTAAGGTCTCAAAACCTAGGCTCCATATGTCACAGGTCCTGACTACAAGTCGTAAACCTGGGCTCTGATGCCATAAATTGTAACGCCCCGACCCGACAAGGGTAAAGGAATCACAAGTAATGGTGTCATATCAAAGCAAACATAAATATCCAAAAGAAATCTCAACATAAATATTGAAATAATCCAAGTCAAAAGACTTCAATACATAGGTCCCAGCGGAAAATAAACTCCAAATGAAATGTCTAAATATAAAGTCTAAATGGCATCATAAGATCAAAGCTAAAATCTCTAAGGTAAGTCCACTCAGCACTCATCCCAAAGCAATACCCAGCTCCAATGCTTAGATACCTGCCGCGGAAGAAAAGAAATGCGGCTGAGCTTCAAAAGCCCAGTGAACAGATATACAAGCAAAACGAATACGAAACGAGAACGAATACGAAATAAAGTGAAAGAAAGATAGTGAAATCATAATCATTTCAAAGTATAAATCAGGATAAAAGAATAAGTTTTATAGCTAACTACCTCGAGCCCAAACACATATGCCATATCATAAACATATTCATAATCACATAAGGCAACATTTGTAGGGGAGACCTACCAGAGTTATGAAGGACGTGCATGCACGCAGCATCAATCATCAGATAACATATAGCATATAACATATAATATATAACATATAACAGATCTAGGATGCACCCATACGCCCCACAAACATACATTGATAATTTAATATAACATAAATTGAGCTCATAGCAAATATCAGATAAGGGACGTGGCAGAACTTCACTCTACTGCCCTAGAGTCATGTCAGAAGTGCATTACTGACACGGACATGGAACCCCCATGACTAGTTAATAATTGGCTCGGGTGTCAAACTATCTTAGGTCAAATAAGAATGTCATAACTGACATAGATCATATTTTATCAAATGTTTAATCATGTTTTCAAAATCAAAGTCTTCATATCATATAGTTCAAAATCAAATCTTTTATGATTCAAAAATCAAAGTTCAGATAAGCAACAACTCAAATAGACACATTAGGGTTCATAGCAAAGGCTTAGGAAATCCTAATACAAAAGTTAACGAAAAGAAAACGTTACGAGAAACCTTTACTGAAAAGGTCAGAATATCTGTACCTTATTCCAAAGCAAATGATCGAAAAGAAGACACAGGGAAAGCAAAGAATTACTCCTTCTTCACAGAACCTATACACATTAATGGTCGTATATATTATTAATGATTCCATAATCGTCGAAATGATCTTTTAATACTTTAGGGTTTTATAATTAAATGAGACTTAAATGTTTTATAATTAATATTGTAGATTAGGGTTCATATGTCATTTATTAAAGTTTAGGGTTAAATGTGAAAATAGTTTAAACGTCATAACTCACACATAAAATAACGAATTAATATATTTAGCTTCAAAACCCTAATCGACTCTTATTTATGTTCTAGGGTTTTCTCATCTTTAATATCTCATTAATATGCATTTACTTACATGTTACGTCTTTTAATGACTCGTTACTTAACCTAACACGTCATAAAACAATCTTTCCTTTTTATGTTTCACCATACACGTTTATGATTTTATGTGACATACAAGTTACTTATTACTCGTATTAATTACACGTTTACACTTTTACAAATTCACTTGACTTATAATTACGCACGCATATGAGACACGATTCACAAACCATTAGGGTTTGGCATACCTTATTCGATTAACATATCAAACTAGGGTTTACGTTTTCATGACCTTACTTACTTAATGCACTTTCAAAACTTATACATGGTTCGGTTCAACTTAGGGTTTCAATTAATAAGTTATTTGATCCGTGCTAAACCGTCAAGTTTTCTCACACAAGCTGGCCACTTGTGAATGGCCAACCGTAAGGAACTTAAAACAGTTCAGACACAAATGCAATGAAGATCAGGGGAGTATAGTGTTTCCCCGGGTCGTTATGTCCCAGCGAGCTATGCGATGAATCACCAAACGAATAGTGATCGAGAGATTTGAATGAGAAAAGAGATCTGATTATTATAACTACAGATAAAGCCTATAATTTCAAAGGCTTAAATGCAAATTAAAGGAAAAAGATAAAAAATATTAAATAAACGCTATCACTATTTGCAAAATGATGTTTTTGATTTTTCTTTTTATAAAACTGAATTAAAAACTACGCGACGTACAAATGAAAATATGAAACTTACACAATATTAATCCTAAAAATATGAAAATGATATTTTTACAAACCTAATGATAAAATAAAATTTTTAGAAAAAGAAAATTATTTTTATCACTATTTATCTAATTATTATTAATTAAAAACTATTTTTAACTATTTAGTAATAGCCTAAAATACAAGAAAATATGAAATAAAGCTAGAAAAATAAAATTTTGACTTGGAAAAATCTAAAATGACAAAAGAGAATTTTCAAAACTATTTTTGTATTTTTCTGAATATTTTTGTATTTTCTAGGAATTAAAAACTATTTAAAACTACTTAAATTACTTAAAAATACAAATTTAACTAAGAAAAATCTAGAAAAATATTTTTTTGACTTTTTATATTTATCTTAACTTAAGAAAAATGAAAAATTATTTTTTTGAAACTTTTCTTAATTATTTGCAATAAAAGCTAATTAAAAAGACTTAAAAACTAATTTAAATGGAGAAAAATACCAATCAGACTTGGAAAAATCTGAAAAATTCAAGAAAAGTCTAAAATATTATAGAGAATCTATGAAAAATGGAAAAACAGGGGGTTGTGTGCAAGAATAAGGAACTGCAAGGCAAATGCTTATAGAATAAGCACTTCAAATAAGCCAACAACCACAAACAAGCACCAAACTGTTATAGAAGCTGTAATATGCTAAAAGAACTCAAAAGCAACTTATAACAACTATCTTAAACTACTTGAGTGCAAACTGCTAAGACTTGATGTTTTGATTCCAAGTGCTAAAAACAGTTTTGAAGGGCTACTTTAAGCTTAAGCACAAGACATTCAATAAGCTGAAATTTAAAAACAGATGAAGGAACCTACAGAAGACCTGGCTGGGTGCTTACAAACCAAAAACTAGACTATGACAAGCTCTTATGAGCTCTGTGCAAAGGTTGCACAAAACCTGTGCACACTCAGTCAATACTGAGCTTGTGCACAGGGGAACTGAGACCACATTCACAAGCTTATTTGGAGCTTATAAAAAATTTGTAAAATTCCACAAAAATGGTGATAAGAAATGAGACCAGCTGAAGTTTTTAAAATCTCAAGCTTCACTTAATTTGTCCCAGAAATGAGTAAATGATAAATCATCTCAGTTGGCCTCAAAACAGGTTTTTCAACTTTTTGACTTTTGATACAATTTTGATCAGTTGACTTTTATGAACTTTGCAATCAATTTGTGGATTGAATGGGATGTTATATGATGAAATGATACTACTGCAAGCAATGTCTCTTAATTTTAAACACAAAACAAGTCTTTGTTTTTATAAAAATCCAACAGTGAAGCTGATTAAGACAGATTTATGATATGTTGACTTTTGAGGTCTGCAAGTGCAATATTAAGACAGATTTGAGTTCAAATGAGCTACACAAGCATAAACCAACAGGTCCTAACCAATGAACAAGCCTCTAGCACAGTTTATGTAGCAAATCCAAACACTACTTTCATACACTGATTTGAACTTTCAATGAGACCAACTACTTAACTAGTTATGCAAACAATCAAACTGAGTTTACTAGTCCTAAATACAACTAATTAAACAGGTTTTAACTATTTATAACTACCAAGACAGATTATGCAGTGAAACTTGAGAATAACTTACAAATGGTCCTAGCCACAGTGGCTTGCCAAAGAAATCAAGAACAACTATCCTATTCCAAACCCTAACCTAGCTCAATATCAACCCAAAGCCAGCTCTGCTTCAACCCATATCCATTTCTGCATCATTTTTGCCCCAGTTTGACTTATGTTGACCAAATTCCAAAGTAGCTTAAAACTTGGATACAGGCTTACAAAAAGCTATGAGGAGCTTGCATAAGCTTATTTGAGCTTATAAATAAGCTATTGAAACTTTAATATCAGATTTTGAAATTGAAAATTGCAACAGTTGACATAAAACATGAAATGTGAACAAAAGCTTGAATGGATACTTGATAACAGTTGCAATACACTGAAATGCTTTACTTTGATACAATGAAACTTAAAAATACAACTAAAAATCTATTTAAGACTAAGAATTTAGAAAACGACATACATTCTTAAAAATAAACTAAGTACTACTTGCCTTGCCTTCTTTCTTCCTTTATTTATGCTCCAAACTGTTTCTCTCACTAC
>BPTQ01000001.1:83460669-83477847 GCA_019973895.1 Chrysanthemum seticuspe | reverse complement strand
GTTTTTGCTCCTTTAAAACTCCAACAGACAAGCAGTAAGACAGATTACTATGATGTTTTGACTTTTGAAGTTACAAGTGCAGTTTTTAAGACAGGTATGAATCAAAAGAAGCTAAACAAGCATGATCCAACAGACCTTATCCACTGAGCTAACCTCAAATGCAGTTTAAGCAACAAAACCAAACACTCCTTAATTTGACTGTTTAGCAAATGAAACTAATCTAACTACTAATCCAACATGTAACTATGATCAATCTAAGTTTAAATACCCCTAATACTACTGTTTAAACAGGTTTTAGCTACTTATAATTACAGGAACAGATTATGCTTAAGAACTTTAAAGTGACTTACAAATGGTCCAAAGCCACTATGGCTTGAAAACAGTGAAACCAAGAACACTAACCTATATTATCCAACCCATTGCTTCCAAATCTACCCATTTCAAGTTCTGAACCAACCCATATCATTCCTGCATCAATTTTTGCTCCAAGTTGACTTTTGTTGACCAGATTCCAAAATAGCTTAAAACTTAATTTTAAGCTCACACAAAGCTATAATAAGCTTGTATAAACTTATGTGAGCTTATAAATAAGCTACTAGAAATGTGAACATAAGAAACTAAAACTCCAATTTGCCACAGTGGACAAGAAATATGAAATATGAACCAAGACTTGAATTGAAACTTGATAAGAGTTTTAATACAATGAAACAACTAAGTTTAGTACAAAAGAGCTTGAAAATTCAACTGAGAAACTAATTAAGACATAATAAGATTAAAAACGACATACATTGTGAAATTAAAACTAACTACACTCCTTGTTGCATCCTCTTGGCTTCTTTTATAATCCAAAACTCTTTTCTCACTCCTCTGATCACATCCCAGTTGTTTCCTGGCCATTGGATTGCTTTGGAATCAATCTTGGCCGTTTGATGGTTTTGGCGCCAAAACTGGTCTTGATATCTTGGACAGGGAAGGGGCGCATTTAATGCATTTGAAGGGTTGGTGAGGAGGGGGGAGACAAAGAGTGGAGTAGGGTGGATGTTGGTGGCTAGTTGCAGACAAAGATGTCGGGGAAGACAGGGAAAAGGGGCGGATTGTTTGGCGGTTTATTTTAAACCGTGGTGGTTTTGGTTTCGGGTTATGGGTTGGCTGGACCGGGTAAAAGATTGGGCCAAGGGATTGGATTGGGCTTGGTATAATAACAAGGGTTCGTTTGGATGAGTAATAACACAAGGACCAAAAGTGTAATTCCACAAAACCAAGGGACCAAATCTGTAAATTATGAAGAGTAATCCAAGGGCTTGTTTTGCCAACCTCCACTATTCCAAGGGCTAATTTTGACACTTTTGAAATTCCAAGGATTAAATATGATCATTTTAAAAATCCAGGGACCAAAACTGTAATTTCTCAAATATTTTGGAACTTTTCACCAATGGACTAAATATGATAATTTATGATTCCAAAAGGACCTTTGGTGACTTTTCTTATAAAATAAGTGCCTAGGGACTGATTTTGCCATTTTCTGAAAGTTGGGGGACTGAAACTGCTAATTATGCAAACTTTGCTCGTTTTTCATCTGATTTTAAACATTTTGCATCTGAAACATATAAAATGCAACTTTGAGATATTTTCAGTATTTTGATGCATTTCTGAGCATTTTTAGACGTTTTGAAGTTCCGATTAAACAAAAAATGATGAGTATTTACACACTCATCAATGAGTAGTGGTCATGTCTTGTAAATTTACGCATAACTTCTTTTTCTCTTCAAATCCTTATGCGTAAAACAGGTCTGGTCTTACGCGTAAGACTGCTTATGCGTAACCAGGCTTAGTTATGCGTAAACATAGGCGTAAACATATGTGTAACCTAGCTTAGGCGTAAAAGCATACGCGTAAACCATTTCTTACGCGTAACTTCACAGCTACGCGTAACAACTCTGTAGATGCTCCTTATGCGTAGAAAAAGGGTTTTGACCCTTTGACTTTTTTCCGGCGAGTATTTTCTGACCACTTTCTCCGACCAGTCTTCATAAAAAACCCAGAAACAGCATAAAACTGCTTCTTTATGACCATTTGACCAAGAAAACTGAAGGTTTGACCACTTTTGTTTCACGTTTATTGGTACAAAAAATCATAAAAGAGACTGTTTGGACAAGATAATGACCAAGACAGATTTAGAACTTGTACGACCAGGATATTTTGACCAAAAGGAGATACAAAAATATGTTAGAAACTGTTTTCCATAATAATCGGAAAAAAAATTTCCGACTAACAAAATAAGCACAAAAACAGTAACAAACATGTATAAAAACCAACATAAATCAACACAAGATAACCATGGCTCGTTATACCACTTGTTAGGACCGTTTAACATATAGATTTATGTGGTTTAGGAGGTCGGGGTTGGTAAAAGAAGATGAAAGTATTCATCTTTTTAGTGAGAGAAACTAGAGTGAGGGAGGAGAAAACAATGGAACTTTTATTAATAAAACACACAATACAAATGACCAAATGATTCACCTCACCCCTCATGGAGAGTCATGAGGGGTATATATAGGCCCTATCTTTGCCACTTAAATGATACTAGTCCCTAAGGGCAAAGTATACTACGCGTCTAGTCCAATTCACGTAAGTGACGTTATCTTTATAAAAAACGAGGCTAACACTCCACAACCCACTGCTCAACCAACTGCAACAATCACCCCATATGATCCATCAAAGCAACAATCTCAAGAAACTCAATTAGTTCCATACAACAACAACAATGATCAAGCACTTTACAGTGAATCCAATGAAGATGCAGAAGCTTTTGATGCATTGCAACAAGGGTTTGTCATGATTGCTAGAGCCTTCGGCCGATACTCTAACAAATCCAACAATCGCATTCGTACCTCATCTAACACAAGGAATCAGGCTGTTGTTAACAATGGACGTGTTGAAGTTCAGAATCGTGGTAATGTTCGTCAGATGGGCGGTGGTCAAGGGTTTAATCAAATGGGAAGGAATAACACGGGTGCTCCACAACAACAAAGGGCTCAAGTGGTTAAACAGGGTAATGCTCAGAATGGGGTTAATGGTCTTCGTTGTTATAACTGTAATGAGAAGGGTCATCTGGCTAATGAATGCCCAAAGCCGAGGACAAGAGACAGCGCTTATCACAAAGAGGCTTTACTCTTGGCTCTCAAGGATGAAGCTGGTGGAACTCTTACCAACAAGGAACACAACTTCATGGCAGATGAAGATTCTGATGATGACATGGAGGACTTGCAGGCTAATGCAGCAGTGATGTTGATGGCACACATGCAAGCTCTCCAATGAGTGACATTGGCCTAGTGTATGACACTGACGGCTTGTCTCAGGTACCGGATCAAACTTTACTCATTAATGATCTGATATCTCAGCCAACATCTACATCCGACAAGGATCAGAGTGTTCAACATGCGTCGTCTACATCTCATTCCGAAGATAATCAAATAGACCCCGTAGTTATATTTGACGATCAAGATGACCTTATGGTTACCATTGATAATCAAGTTGACTCCGTGGTTATACTTGAGGATCTTACTAATGATCATGTTGAGACTCACGTTGAACAAAATGAACCTTCGTCTCATCTAGAAGTTGAGCTCATGACCTTAATTAAAGACCAAGAATCATGACTGGAAATTTGCAAGCAATTAAAGGACAAAAATGCACTGTTAACTAGGGATAATGAATGCTTAAAAAGGCAACTCAACGTTTTCAAAACTCAAGAAAAACGTGAACAAGGTTTTGAAGTCGCTTTTGCTAAATCTCATCAAAACGAAAAATCATTAGAACGACAGATACGTGATCTAGTCGCATCCAAGAATGCTTTCTTGTCTCAAATAGAACAACTGAAACATGATCATAAACAACAACTTAACGCTCTTACCTTGGAAACTCAAAAAGCCAAGTCTGGGTTGTTAACTTGTCAAAAACAGTTCTCTGAGTACAAAAAGCATTCCACGAAACGAATAGATGACTATCTTGAGGAAATTGTCGACTTACAAAACAAAATCAAAGAGTTTCGAACTGTTGTTTATAAACATGGTGAATCAATCACAACGATTCAAAAGTTTACTTTTAAACCAAATCCAAATGGATATGGACCGAATCTTGCTGATTACAAACCTAAGTTTTCAAACAGAGCATTCAAACCAAATCCTAAAGTTTACAGTGCAGAACATAGAGTTGATGATTCCATTATGAGTGTTGTTGAATATAATCGTCAAGAGGAATTAGATGCAGAAGACGAGAGTCGATCAAAATTAAAAAATGTTGTTTATAACAAACCATTTAACTATTCAAAAGCCGTCACTTTCGTTGCACAAAAGGATTTTTCTAACACACCTTGGGTTATCACACCTACTTCTGAGGGTCCCCTTTCCAATACTATACAAATTAATGGTCTTTTACCTTCACTCAGTGAAATAAAACCATTAGCCGAAAAATGTAAAGTTATAAAATATTTTGAAACATTCATTTTGGACATCAAACTTTTGGAACGTGAAATTGGATTTCATTCTGAAATAAAAGTTGAACATTTTCAATCGCCTCTTGCGCGTGCACAAAGAGATATTCTTTAGAAAAGAATTTTACCTCATGTCCGAAATTTGAAACATTGTGCTATATATTGGGAAAGGGATTTTCACAAGGAGCTTGGACTTATGAAAAGAGTTTTTGGAAAAACAGAAACATCAATTTCAAATACAAAACGTAAAAAAAAATGTTACAAATAGATTTTGATCGACTCTTGGAAGATGTTATCTCTGCTGATATCCATAATGTTGTGTTATTACATTCTTTTGCATATGCATTTGATTTTATCACTGCTGATTCTGTTGAAAATGTTGAGAATACTGATACTGTGTCACAAATCAAGTCTTTAAAAGCTGAAAATGAACGTTTGTTAAACGAACTTTCAAATGCAAAACGTCGTCTTCAATGGTGTCAAAAAGATTGTCATAATCGTGAACTCGCTTTGCAAAAAAAATCAACCAGTTGCATACCAAAACTCTTTGTCCTAAACTTGAGCAACTGGATGACCAAAATGTGTCTTTGAAGTTTCAAATCTCAAAATATGAACAAGAAATTTCAAAAGTGAAAAAGGAATATAGTGTCATATTTGATTTACTCAAAAAGACTCGTGCTAAAGCGTCAAAAGATGTTGATAATCATCTGGCATATACCAAAGATGTTTTACGACGAGACGGACTCACTCGTTCTGAAAATCTAGATTTGTTACACAAAATCCATGATCTAAAGGCAGAGTTGGTGATACTTAAGCAAGATAGGGATAGTAACACAAAAGTAACTGCACCAAAACAGATTCAAAATGACTCTAGAACATCTAATGACAAACAACAAGAAACTAATGGCTTCCCTCTACTGAAACAAGAATAGTTGCCTCTTTTCCCAACGCCTGCACTTCACAGCCTAGGAGCAATACAAGGAAGAATAGGAAGTTGCGACATAAGAAAAGATCAATAAAGAATGCTGAAGTAGAAGAACACCCTAGGACTTTAAATAAGACTCAAGTTACACACACTTTAGACATTGCGTTAGATAAATGTAATAGAAAAAGTGATGTAACGAATTCTGAACCGTTAAGTACTTTTGATGTTAAGTTTGAAGCTTCTTGAGTTATATGTCATCAAAGTATGCTTTCTTATTGTCATGACAAATGTGTTGCTAAATCTATCTTGTCTCGTTTACGGAATCCTAAGAAACGGAATACCTCTAGGCCCACTAAAGCTTCTAAGTCTGTGCTTGGTAAACCGCCCTCTTTAGATTCTAAGACAAGCATTGATGTCCCTATAGCTCCAATATCACCTCCAAGGATCGTAGTACCACCTAGTGCATTCACTAAGACTAAAGCAAAGACTAGTTGGAGATGGCAGAAATGGTTACATAATACACTTGGCTTTACATGGATACCTAAAATCATGAACATATGTGTTTCATCTATATCTGCATCGGAACCCTCTAACTCTTCAGGTTCCACATCTACTTCTATTCCATTTATGTCGTTTGTGTTGAATGCAGGTGATACAGATCATCCTCTGGGTTGTTGATAGCGGATGTTCCCGACACATGACAGGCAATCTAAAACTGTTATCCAACTTTATATCAAAGTTCATTGGCACTGTTAGATTCGGGAATGATCACTTCGCGGAAATCATGGGCTTCGAAGATTACATCAATAGGACCATTGAAATTAGCAGAGTTTATTATGTGGAAGGTCTCGGTCATAATCTCTTCTCAGTCGGTCAATTTTGTGATGGAGATTTGGAAGTTGCTTTTAGGGAGAAAACTTGTTTCATTCGTGATCTAAAAGGAAATGATCTTATGTCTGGTCAACGCACATCAAGTCTTTACACAATCTCAATGCAAGACATGATTGCTTCATCTCCCATCTGTCTACTTTGTAAGGCTACATCTACAAAATCCTGGCTATGGCACCGTCGTCTCTCACATCTAAACTTTCAAACCATAACCAACCTTGCTCGATACAAACCAGTTGAAGGTCTCCCAAGATTTCGGTATTCTAAAGATCACCTATGCTCAGCCTGTGAACAAGGGAAAAGCATTCGTGCACATTTTCCTTCAAAGGTGGAACACAGCTCACAACATGTGCTTCATCTTCTTCACATGGATTTGTGTGGCCCGATGCGCGTGCAGACGATTAATGGCAAACGCTACATCTTGGTAATTGTAGATGACTACTCAAGATGGACTTGGGTTTATTTTCTTCGAAGTAAAGATCAAGCTCCACAGATGATCATCACCTTTCTCACGAAAATTCAAGTTCAGCTCCGGAACACAGTCAGACATATCAGAACAGACAAAGGAACTGAATTTGTGAATCAAACTCTTCGTGCATTTTATGAGAAAGTAGGAATTGAGCATCAAACATCTATTGCACGTACACCAGAACAAAACGGAGTTGTTGAAAGACGAAACCGCACGTTAGTGGAAGCTGCAAGAACGATGTTAATCAATGCTAAACTTCCAGATTACTTATGGGCTGAAGCCATGTCAACTGCATGATACACTCAGAATCGCTCAATGATTACCAAGCACCACAACAAAACACCTTATGAGCTTATCCACAGCCATAAACCAAATCTCAAACACTTTCATGTAGTTGGATCCCTCTGTTATCCGAATAATGATCGTGATGACTTTGGTAGGCTCAAAGCCAAAGCTGACATTGGAGTCTTTATTGGATACTGTGAGAATTCTAAAGGTTACCGGATCTGGAATCGTCGTACAAAGCAGGTTATAGAAATGATTCATGCAAATTTCGATGAGCTTACAGAAATGGCTTCTGAGCATAACAGCTTGGAACCCGGTCACAACCGTTTAAACTTCCCTCAAACCCCATCATCAGCTGAACCAAGCCCCCAGCTTACTCGTCAACAAATGGAAAAGCTATTTGTTCCTCTTTTTAGTGATGATATTGATGAACGTGCTCCAGGTGTATCCAATGTTTCCGCTACTCAACCTGATCACATTCCAATACCTGATACACCTGCTACAACAACTACTGTTGAAGAAGCACCACCAGTTGACTCTACAACAACAGTTGAACAAACTGCATCCAACGACGCTGAACTAGCTGATGATGTTCTGAACAATGAAGTACCCCCACCTGCAGATTATGATCCAAATGCGTTCTTTAACTCGTTTGCTAATGAAACTGTTGCACCTGATGTTGCGGAATCATCTACAAGCCATTTGAATCCTCCCAATCTGCATAATGTATATCAACATCAACCTTCCACACATCGTTGGATGAAAGAACATCCTCTAGAGAACATTCTTGGTAACCCAACTCAACCAGTCGTAACAAGACAACGTCTTCACACAGACGGTGAACATTGCATTTATGCACTCACTGTCTGCCAATCTGAACCTAAAAACATTTAAGACGTAATGACTAAAGACAACTGGATTGAATCCATGCAAGAAGAACTTAATCAGTTTAAACGTCTTGAAGTATGGGAATTGGTTGAAAGACCAACAGGGGTCTTCGTCATTGGTCTAAAATGGATTTGGAAAAACAAATTGGATGCTGAAGGAACCGTAATCAGAAACAAGTCACGTCTGGTGGCTAAGGGTTCTAGACAGGAAGAGGGTATTGACTTTGAAGAATCATTTGCTCCGTTTGCGGCTCATATGAACATAACGGTCTTTCAGATGGACGTCAAAACTGCTTTTCTGAATGGGAAACTGAAAGAAACGGTTTATGTCAGCCAGCCAGAAGGATTCGTTGATCCCGAGTTCCCGAACCATGTCTACAAACTAAACAAGGCTCTCTACGGACTCAAGCAAGCCCCTCGGGCATGGTATGATGAGTTATCATCCTTTCTCCTATCTCACCAATTTGTCAAAGGTTCGGTCGACCCTACACTGTTCATACAATATCACGGGGCACACATTTTAATCGTTCAAATTTATGTGGATGACATCATTTTTGGGTCAACACATTTAAAATACTCAAACGCTTTTTCAAAACTAATGAAAAAACATTTTGAAATGTCCATGATGGGTGAACTTACTTTCTTTCTAGGACTGCAAGTTCATCAATCACCCCGTGGTATTTTCTTAAGTCAGTCCAAATATGCCCTTGAACTTTTAAACAAATTTGGAATGCAAAACTGTGACACCTATGCCACCCCAATGGCACACACCAAGAAACTAGACGCTGATTTGTAAGGGAAATTGGTTGACCTTACCAAATACCGAAGTATTATTGGGTCTCTCATGTATCTAACAGCAAGCAGGCCTGATATTGTTTTTGCCGTATATCTTTGCTCCCGTTATCAGTCAAGACCAACTGAAACCCACCTCTCAGAGGCTAAAAGAATCCTCAGATACATCAAGGGAACCATTAACTTAGGGATCTGGTATCCGAAGGATTCTGGTTTTGAACTAATAGCTTTTTCAGACGCTGATCACGCAGGCTGCTTAGACTCTCGGAAAAGTACTTCAGGAGCATTACAATTTCTTGGTGATAAACTGGTGTCATGGCAATCGAAGAAGAAGGATTGTACATCGCTGTCCTCAACAGAAGCAGAATATGTAGCCATGTCGGCGTGTTGTGCTCAAGTCATTTGGATGAGAACACAACTCAAAGACTATGGTTATGTATTTGACATAATCCTGATGTACTGCGACAATCGAAGTGCTATTGCGATCTCGTGCAACTCTGTTCAACACTCAAAATCAAAGCACATCGATCTTCGATATCATTTCATCAAGGAGCATGTGGAAAAGGGTACCGTTGAACTATACTTTGTGGGTACTGAATACCAACTGGCAGATCTTCTCACCAAAGCCTTAGCTCCTGCTAGGTTTAATGAGTTGGTCCACCGGATTGGTATGCAGTGTTTGACTTCAGAGGAACTGGATGAACTTTTAAAACATTCTTAAAAACCAGTCAAACACCAAACCTCTTTTGTAAATATTTTATAAAAAAAATACAAAATTATAAAATCTGATAAAACAACAAAAATATTCATCTATCTATATTTCTGTAACATGGCATGTACAAATCTTCCGTCAACACTTTACTTTTTCAAAATTCAATATTTTCTCGGTCAAGTGTTGAGGGGGAGAAAGTGATGATTATGCAACTTGTCTTTTTGTATGCTTGATAGTAGCCTAATTTAGCAAATCCAATGTTTATGTTTGATGTTAGTTGTAGCTAAACTTAGGAACTTTATGTGATTATTCTTTAGTGGATTGAGGCACTAGGATTTGCTGCAAATAGTTCCCCTAAAATACTCCCTTAGGCTACCCAAAATCCTGCAGAACTGGAAAAAATTGTGCCCAGCAAGTCACGGCACCACTAATTGTGTCACGGAACCAATAATTTAGTGGTTTCGTGGATGATTTAGTGGTACCATCCCCCATGGATACGATATTTCACTGTTTACTTTCACTTTTTGACCTCTTTTCCCTTAGATTATGCAAACATTGGCTGATTCCAACACTTACATTCCCAAAATTCACTACACCTTATTATCCTTAGTACCTTATAATCCATCACCTACATGCATGCATGGAATTTTCCTTTTTAAGCACTTCTCATGCATTCATTCTCATCACACAATCAATCATCCTAAACTCACCATGTCTTCCACCATTACCACCAGCTCAAAGATTGCCAAGAAACCAAGAGTTTCCACCAAACCACCAAAAGAAATCATTGTCATTGACCTCACCCAAGATGATGATGAGGAGCTACAAACACCACCTTCCATGAACTCAACTCACTCTATCTTTACACCAAATGCTCCATCAAAGACTATTTAAACTAGAGTCACTTCATCTTCCTCCTCCATAATTAGGACAATAACACGCTCATCACCACTTAGTCCTCCTCAACATTTGGCACTCACTTTCAATTACTCACTAACAAGTCCTCTTGACTTTGCCTATCTCACACCATCATATTCCACTTCTCCACCACCACAACCGCTCATGGGTTACCCTATTCTCTACCCACTTGAGCCTCATAGCCAAAGTTGCCCATGTTGCTTCCACAACCGCAACCTTATTTTCTCTCTTAGGGATGAGTTTCACTACATATTCTCCTATGTAGATCATCTCTTGACATCGCCACAAGAGCCTATCATACTACCTCCTCCACCAACCAATGACCCTTCCAACTAAACACAATGTTTAGTCTTCAAAATAAATGATTAGGACCCATTTTGGCAAAGAAGCAAATCTTAGAGTCTCTTATGTCACTAAAGATATTTATGTGCTTCTTCTAGTTGTAGTCAATGTGCTTCTTGTGGTCGTAGTAGTTAATGTTAGTGTTGTTTTAATCACATCTCATATGTAATCTTTGCTTATTATGAATGAATGAGCATGTTTCCTTGGTTTCAATGATATTGGTTGGATTCTCATTTTCTTTGCCTTATCATTTTTATTTTGGCTATTTACTTTGGCCATCTCTTTCATACTTTGAAAATTGATTGGTTGCTACTTGTTAGATATTATATATTATATATTTGTCGTCTAACTTAATTTTAGAGCAAGAACCATTGCTCGATTCCTTGGTGCCCTCCAAATGAGAGGGAGCATACATAAAGGGGGAGCCTTAGCGTCGTCTCGACATTCTTTTTGCTTTGACAAAAAGGGAGAGAAATGGGATATAAACTCAAATTAAAAACTTGCTAAATTAATTTCACCTAAAATGAGTTTATGTGTCGCCATCGTCAAAAAGGGGCAGATTGTTAATACAAATAATGTCTAAAAATGATATTTCTATTTTTCAAAATCTCTACGTTTTGATGATAACAAAATGTAGAAACACTTTACGTCAAAATTAATGTAAACAAGTTTTTAGTCAAAATATCGCGTTTCTACGCAAATCACTCTAGGTAAGAACACACAAATTTACAACTTGACAAATGATCAAAGAATTGAATTTGTGTTCTAAACTTCATATTTTTAATGTGACAAAATATTTTTTTCAAAAATACATTTTACAAATTATTTTTGAATTAAAAAGAAATGTTTTAATTGGAAAAATAAGTTTGAATTGTCCAACAGCTATATCTCCCCCTCCCGTAAAAAAAAACAGCTCCAAACTTTTTCAAATAAACCTTCACCACTAAAAACAAAAAGTGGAGCGTTTTTGTTGGGCACGACACCACTAAATACCACGATATCATTAAATTTAGTGGTACCATGGGAACTTTAGTGGTGTCGTCCCTCTGTAACGGCTATTTTTCTTTTGCCTATAAATACTAAACCATTTCACAGATTTTGGTCATCCTTTTTCACACAAAACTTTCTGAGTTAAATCCCTCTATCACATTTATAATTCCTTGATCATTTAGATAGTTTTCTTTTGTTTAAGAGTGATCTAATCATCCAACCAAGTGATCACCTACATACCTATACTTGTGCAAGAGAAGAACACAAAGTATCAAGAAGATACAAAGTATTGTGGTGTTAGTATAGTGCACTCGTAACCTTTGTTACGTACTTGTTGTATCTAAGTGTACATCAAGTTGTTTATTATATTGTTTAGCTTGCGTGTGTGTATCATTGTGATCTTGTAGAGATCTTGGAGATCTCGTGTAGATTGTGCTGATAGTGTGTGGATTAAGTGGATCGAGGGTAGATCGTGTGGGTTTTGTAGAGAGTGTGAATTAGTAAGGATCAAGTGAATCATGTGTGAGATTGGTACTACCTAGATTAGTACTCGACATTTAGCTTAGTGTCGGAAATAGTGATAAGCGACGTTGTATGGTTTTCTGGGAGTTTGTTGACAGTGCTTAGAAATCTCGAGTTGGGTACTCGAGGAGTGGAGTAGGGCGAAGAGGAGATTCGTTACCGAACCACTATAAATCTCCGTGTCTTGGTTTGATCTTTTCATATCTTACCTTTTATCTTGCAATTTACATTTTAGTTGTCATAATTTACTTATCTTAGCCTAGACATCATATTGCATTAGCTTGATTTCACAAAGAATCAAATCAAAGTTTCTCCTAAAGTAAAATTTTATAACAAAACCAAAAACGGTAAAACTATTCAACCCCCCTTCTAGTTTTTCACATACGCTTTAATTTGGTCTAAATCTTGTTAACTGTTTCGAAACTTTTTTTCACATATTCAATGGGTCTTGATTTTCCTATTTTTTTGGCATATTCGACCCTATTTTTTACCTTTAAACTTTCGAATCATAAAAAACTTAAAACACAAAAGGTGTAGACTTTGGTTCACTCTTTGCCCGCAAATTTGAATGACTCAAATTCGATATGATATGAGTGAGACATTGCATGTTAAAGATGACATTTTAGCCATATTTGTTGCACACTTTTTGCAGACAAGGTGTTTGATGAAATGTTTAATGTAGATTTTTAGTATTAAAATTGATTTAAATGCACTAATTTTTGTTCAAAATGTCACCATTAATCATTTTATTAATGTGAAATTCAAAAAGTGATTTTTTTTTTAAATTTGTTAATTATGTACAAAATGTATGCATTGTTTTATTGCGTTTTTAGCCATAAAGTTGACAAATATTCATTTCGAATTAGAAAAATTGCAAAACATAAAAGCTATAGATTTTAAGCCAATCTTTACTCAAATTTTTTAATCACTCAAATCGGATGTCATGAGAGTGAGATATCACATGTTAAAAATCATGTTTTAGTCATATCTGATGATGGAAATGAATGTTTGGAATCCATATTATGCAAGGAGACACAAATTACTTCTCCCTAGGTCTATTAGTGAACCTTCTCTCCAAGGATTATGGGTCATTTCTCAAGAACAATAGCGAAAGCCATGCTTTTATTACTTAATATTCATATTCATATGGCGAAGGCAGTTATTCGTTTGCCCCTTTCCTAGTATATTAATAACAAAACGGATTTTTTCACCGAGCCTCTCTCCGAAACAGTGCCCAGATCGTCTTTAGTCCTATGTCTCTTATCCCTAGGAGGTCTTCCTCCACTAGCAGGTTATTGTTGCTGTGATCAATGACGCAGTTCCAAACATGCCTCTACAAAGATCAGAAGTGGTCAGAGCTGTAATTGTACGTACTTGTAAAGAACTTAAACGTGACAACAGTATGATAATACGATATGATGACAATGCTGCAGTTGTGAATGATCAAGAAAGAATGACTTATGAACAACATGGATTAAAGATGACGTTTTAGTCATATTTGATGATGAAAAATATGACTCTGAATCACTCAAACTGTGTTTTAATGTTGTTCATCAGTCTTAATTCATGTTGTTCATAAGTCATTTTTTCCATCATCAAATATGACTAAAGCATAATCTTTAACGTGTGATATCTCACTCACATGACATCTGATTTGAGTGATTAAAAAATGTTGGAATCACTCCTAAACCTTAAATCAAGTGTTAGTTACTCATATGTAATAGGTAGTTTATTATGGCCTTTATGTTTGTTTAAGGTCTAGCTTATGTAGAAGGCCCATAAGCTTAGGCCCATGTCCAATAAGGAAAAGGGAAGGAGTAGGAGTGTTGCCCTAGCTCCTTGCCTATAAATACTATGTAATAACCCTCACTTGAGGGTTGGTTGTTCAATGCATTTCTCTTTCACACTCTACGCCTAACCATCATAGTTTATACGTGTGTGTTTGTGTGTATATTGTTCATCCGCCACTCTATCTCCTCTCCATTTCTTTCTATGTTGCTTGTGTTGTAAAACTAGTGACCTATCAGTGGTATCAATCGCCTAATAATTGAGTGAACGTATTGTTTGAAGTGAGTTTTGGTCTCACGCTTAACATACGGTTCGTAACTTTGGTGTGCTTAAAAACGCATTTTTTACACTTTTTATTCCAAGATTCTTGTACTTTCAGTGTTATAAGGTGTTAAACTTACTGTTTTTGGCAAAAAGTTTTGAACTTTATGCTTGGATCATTGTTTTTTCAACTAGTTTTTGAACGAGGGTGTAAACCTACGCGTAACTGTTTTGAGTGCTTTGGATCATCAAGTTTCACACTTTTGTGTCATTTTGGTGTTATTGAAGCTATTTCTTCACACAAAACTGGTTTAGAAACATCTTTGGGCAAAATCAATTTTACGAGTAATCCTACGCGTAGCAAAACCCTAAAACTACGCGTAAGTTATTCCTTGGTTTGATCTTCGTTTTCGTGGTTTACTCCGTATTTTCTTGCTTGGATAAGCCTGAAAATACGTCGACTTTGGATATCTTTTGCAATGTGATAGTGTAAACGATCATTTAGGCAAAACCCTAAACTTACGCATAAGCATAAAGCTTACGCGTAGAAATCCTACGCATAAGATTCATCTTACGCCTAAGCCTAGTCTTACGCATAAGGTAATCCTACGCCTAACTTTCTACGCCTAACTTGGTGTCTACGCATAACTTTAGTGTGTTTTCCCTACTTACGCGTAAGCTATACCTACGCGTAACTCTTGATTGTTACGCGTAACTTTGGTGTTTTTTACGCATAAGTGCTACTTGGTTTATTGTGATTTCTACGCCTAAGGATACTTCATCAACAAAGGTTCATTCGACTACAAAGATCCATCAACACAAGTTATCAAAAAAAAAAAAAAAAAAAAAAAAATTGTCAAAAATTCAAATTTTGGTTTAACTGTGAAAATTTTGGGGAGACTAAACGTTCAATTTGACTAAACGTAACTTTGGAGTTTTTTGGCGGGAAAATTTGAGTAAAGTTTATTTTTTAGGGGAGACTAAACGTTCAATTTTTACGCGAGATTCAAATTTTGGTTTAACTGTGAAAATTTTGGTCAAAAATTCAAATTTTTGGGCCTAAATTCAAATTTTTCGGGTAAAATTTGGCGTCAAAATTGTCATATCTCAAATTTTTCTTACAACCTTAGAATTGAATTTTATAGTGAATTTCAAATTTTTGAGAGTCAAAATTTTTCAAAATTATTTTTGGAGGGAAATTGCAATTCACTATATCGACCTTCTTTGTGCTATATCGACTTTGCACCTTCTTCTCTTTGATTCTTCTGCAGAGCAGTGAAATGGATTCTGAACATAAAGATCCATTTGTGGCATTGAAAGAAGGATACATGGCTCTGGCTCTTGCATTGAAGCGTCAGACATCATCAAATTCCCGATATCCCGCAGTCGTGCAAGGTGAAAGAGTTGATGTACATGAAAGGAATGCTCAAATGGACGTTGAGAATGTTGTGATTACTGCAACTGTCAGTAATGCGGACAATGAGGTTGTAGCATTGGAAAAGCAGGATGACAACAGCAGATCTGGAGAAGATATCATACTTAACTACGACACCGAGCCCAACTGTGACGAAGAACAAATGGTTGAGGAAGATATCTTACCCACCTATGACACTGACACAGAACAGATGGTCGAGGTACAATCTACTGTTGATCATATTCTGACTGCAAATGCGACACAACATACTGAGCAACCTGAATTTAGTAATGAAGGAGAGGTTGACCAGTGTGTTGCACAATGTCCAGACAACTATCTCATGTCTGAGCCCTTACTTGCAAACAATTCAACTGAATCGTCAAATCAAACTCTTGAATCTGAAATCATTCTTCTCAAAAAGACCATTGCTCAGTTTCATAAAGATTTTTCAAAACTAGAGGCACATTGCATCTCTCTTGAACTTAAATTACAAAACAAATTTTTTTCCTCAGAACACAATGGTCAGCATTCAAATGAACAAAGTAATCGTGTGGACACATTAGTAAAAGAAAATGAGCATTTAAAAGCTCAAATTCAAGCAAAGGGGCTTGCACATGTTGCTTTACAAAACAAACTGAGAAGATTAACTGACAAGAGTGTGGATGCTAATTTTACAAAACCAACAATCTTAGGGAAATCATCTCTACAACCTTTCAGAAAACAATCTGCAGTTAGACAACCAACTGCATTTAAATCTGTACGTTCAAAATCTTCAACACCACGGTTTCCCTCCCAAGTTGTTGAGAATAATCATTTGATAAAAACAGTCACTCCACATTCCTGGCCTAAGAATAATGCTTCTGTTTCTGTTAAACATATTTCTGTTAAACCTGTTTCTGTTATACCTGTTTCTGTTATACCTTTACATGTGGCTGCTCCTGGCAAATCTAGGATTAGTTCGAACACTGTGTCTAAACCGAGCATTAAAATTAAAAATTCATATGATTCAAATGACGCATACAAGAACTATGATCTAGAAAAGGCTAGGAAAAGGGCACTTCTTCAAAAGGATGGAATCTTAGGTTCACGACCTAGTGTATCACCTTCGAGTGTATTACTGAACACTACAAACAACTCCATTGAATCCAAAACCAAACGAAAATGTCCATCACAAGTCATTATGTGAGCTTCCACTATGTGATCCAGCACTTGGATTCTAAGGTAGGAAAACTTCTTCACGGGAAAAGGATCGGAAAAGATCTAGTATCAAGAACATACGCAGTAAACTTAGTATACTTAAAAATTAAAATTACGAGCCAAATCTGTGTCACAAGCTTGATTAGGATCTAAACGGTCCTCGTCGGTGTACATTTCCATATTGTCTTTGTCCATATTGTCTTTGTCCAAATTGTCTTTATACAAATTGTCTTTGTCTTCGTAATAAGAATCCGGTCCTTACACCTCACTGACAAAAATAGTTTACTAATAAGAGT